>CM073778.1:77552128-78152128 GCA_037158775.1 Hetaerina titia | reverse complement strand
TAGGGTCCAATTTTTTGGTCCAAAGGTCCAAATTTGTTACTTTAAATGTTCTCTATGTATCCTACTCCGTCCTCCGACTGGGAGACTAAACTGAGGTTCTATAATTTTTTAATGAATATAGGGCTCCATTGGGTGGTTCCTTAATTTTTTCACTGCCTCTCTCTCTCTCTCTCTCTCTCTCTCTATATATATATATATATATATATATATATATATATATATATATATATATATATATATATATATAACATTTGGACGGCACAATAGAACACAGAATAAAATAGAAAACACGTAAAAGAACACTCACATTGTTGATTGTTTAAGCTTTCGGCCTACTCCTAGGCCTTCTTCAGGTCAAATATACACACACAAACATATATCTACATACATATATATATTAATATCTTTGAAATGGAACGCTCTCTGGCGGTGCACAAACACACAAACACCAAAACAAACAGATACAGAATATTCAAAACACGGAGACACAAAGAAAGGACACTCACAGTATGTAGTTTACGTTTCGATGGTACGACCGTCAAAACGTAAACTTCATACTGTGAGTGCCATTTCTTTGTGTCTCTGTGTTTTGAATAATCAGTATCGATTTGTTTGTGTGCATATATAAATATATATATATATATATATATATATTCATTCAAACATAGAAATAGGTATAAGGAAAGGGGATAGGAAAACACATAAAAGGCGAACACAGGACATGTGGGGAAGGCGGTTTTTGAGCAGATCACGAAAGTAAAAATATTTCCTTATCCCGGATATATATATATATATATATATATATATATATATATATATATATATATATATATATATATATATATATATATATATATATATATATATATATATATCCATGAAATTGACGCTCTCCGGCGACGCACAAACACACAAACACTCGGATATCAGATATTCTACACAGAGAAACATAAATGAAAGACACAGTAGATGTTGACGTTTCGACGGCACCGCCGTCATCATCAGATGACGATGTGCCGATTGTTCTGAAGACGACGGTGGTGTCGTCGAAACGTCAATATCTACTGTTAGTGTTCTTCATTTATGTTTCTGTGTGTGGAATATTTGTTATCCGAGTGTTTGTGTGTTTATATATACTCCCCGACAACCGCGACCTTCTTGTCTATAAAGATCCGTGTTAGCGGATCCAATTTATTGCAATTTTCTTATTTTTCAGTCTCCATTTCCTTCTTCTTTCTCTCTCACGTGGCATCGTTTTATTATCTCGTGTTTCCGCCGACGAGAGGCGCCCCAGCCGACGTCAGAAGAACTCCCACTCCTCGTTTGTCACTTGTTTATTCTCCGACTCCACTTCGCAACGAAATGAAAATAAATTCTCTCCTATCTCTCCTCGCCCGCAATCCACCCTCCCGCCCTCCATTATTCTCAGGGCAAGTAAAGAAATTTGAATACTAAATTTCGCTCCGCTTTCCTCACCAGATCGAAATAAGGATCTCAAGAATTATGTATGCATACATGTGATTTCGTGAAATAGTTTCGTGAATAGTTTAAAATGAATTTGGGCCATTTCCTAAACTTTCTTACGTGATGGAAATATTATTAATATTAATTTCATCAAGGAGCGTGTAGAAATTTGCAATTGTCACATTGTTCATCGTGTCCACTAAAGCGTTTAGCAAATAATAGAGATTTCTGAGTTTTAATGTGGATGAAATTCCTAGTACCACGACTGAACCCAGGCTGTGTTTTCATTCAATGTAATATGGCTGGAAAATCGCATTTGGCACATGATAATAAATTCTTTCACGCTCGTGAAATACGCAAATGAGCCCACCAATTAGCTCTGCACAGTAAAAAAATTGAAAAAAAAAATTCTTCAAATATATATTCTATCTATATATAAAAACAAACATCCCTCAGATACATAAGACATCTGAGAAGTTCATAGGATTTATCCTATCAAGAAAAGTTTAATTTTTCGAACCAGTTACATACGCATACGGGGATGGTCTGGAAAGCGTTATTTTTCATTGTTGAATCAATTCAATAACTGCCATTCAAATTTAAAACAATGTGAAATATTAACCTTATTAATTTTTCCATTTCGTTTCAGAATAGAAACTACTGCTTTTGCAAAAAGAACTTTACTGATAGTGACTTCAATAGTTACGTTTGATTATTAGTTAAATAGAGGTTTTTATAACGGTTATGTAAAGGAACTATTGTAATCAGTTCACCGAGGGCATGCCTAATTTAAACCTATTTTTGTAAGCAAAAATGTCTATATAAATTAAATTACCTTTTTCCAGTAAAATCCTATTCAGCGTTCTACGAAAATAACATTTTAGATAACGTTAAAATTACATTAATTGCCTTAAATAATTAAAGTCATTTATAATAACGTCTTTCAAGTTAAAATAATATTAACATTTTCTTAACTTCAAATTTTTGTTTCCCAAAGCAGGTAAACTTTTCGATATCAAATTACAATCACATTACATCGCATATCTCATTCCTGGTAGTTCAGGTAAATTTTCAAACGCAATTTAATATATGCATAATCTAAAATATAACAGGAATATCAGTTGAATATTAGGGAAAATATTTTATTGCCCCTACGATGGTAGCCTAAAAAGTTTCCGACCTAACAAACAAAGGAGATATTTTTTTTCAAATTCATTTTTAAGTCTCTACATAATCTCTTTTTAAGTCAATGCACTTTTTCCGGCAATGACTTAACTATTTTAAAACTTCAAAATAGTAGTTGACATTTAATAGGCGTTTACGTATGCGATAACCTACTCGTCCGATGAAAATATCTATCCTTCAAAGAAAACTTAAAGGACATTAAGCCGAAAAATCGCTGTGGACCAGATCTGGTGAATACGTTGAATGATCAACCGATTCGAAGTGCAATTCGTATCCAGCTGGTAAACGAACCCTTTTTTAAGGTACAATTAAGCCTCACCCCGAAAAAGAAAGCATCTAAACTCATGCATAAGACGGAGGCGTCCGGGAACGAGGAAGGTGGATGAAAAAAGATAGAAATGTTGGAAGGGGAAGTAAGCATAGACAAGGAGGAACCGAGTAATTATAGACCTTTTTCTCTCACACCCATTTCATTCAGGGTTATGGAACATACAGTTGCTAGTTTGGTCGTGAGACACCTTGATAATCAGAAGTTATTAATGACATTTTAGCACGGGTTCCGAGAAGGTAGATCCTGCAAGACAGACACCGTCGGGCTTAGTACTGGAGGAAACCTAACATCACCTGCCAAACCGACCTTAGGGTTGATTACTGTATTTATTGTTATACATATATGCATGCATATATTATTTATGTAGAGCAAGACTTTAAAATATTTCTGTGGACTATCCAGGTGGCATATATTTAATTTTTAAGTTAGCAAAATTCATTTTAGTTTGTCAGAGGTATGTAAAAAAGTTACTTTTTTATGCAAAATTGTTCGAATCAGATAAACGAATCAAATGCTTTCTAATTTCAATTTCAAAAGTTAAACAAAAGAGGGCGCATCATTTCTTTCACATTGTTTTCACTTCTTTTAAAGAAGGAACGTAAAATTTTGTATTTGTACAAATGTCTTTTTAGGAAGCCTTGCTACAAAACAAGGGGAAACTACCGTCCTTTGTTGCCTTAGAAATGAACCACTTCCAAACGACGAAAGAAGGGTGATTAAGGAATAACAATAAATCTAGTCATAAAGAATGAGCTTCTCCGAAAGAGAAATCTCTTCATGCAGTCCATTAAGAAATTACGCAGTGGAAAAAAATCACCCTTTCTCTAGGCAGCTCTGTCAAGCTTTAAAGTTGAGTAGCGCAGTCTATACTTCAGGATAAGACTAATCAAACTAAAGCACTAACAAAAATTAAAGTCGAAACGGGAAAATGGCAGGAAAATGATTTGATTGTGGTATATTATCCGTTAATTAAATCTTTCATCTTCATTCGAATCAATTCACAATGTTTTCAATGGATTACAGATTCTGTCTCCATCAAAGTGGATTCTCTTTTCTGGAATACAATTCGGACAGCAAGTCTTTACAATCCTCGGTTCCTCGGGAGATGAATTAATAAGCAGCTTAATCTATTTTTAGTAAGGGGTAAGCAACCATAAGTATTTATAAATTTTTAGTTATTTATAGATTTCATCAGGAAAATCAAAATATTTTTTTGAAGTTCAGTTCATAGAATAAAATTTTAGCCCCTTGAAATTGAGAAAATATATTAAAAGTGTTCTATGAGAAAATCCTTAGTGTAAACAAAATTCCTAAAACAACCAACGACATTTTTTTCAATTAAAATATAACAATTTACGCCGATATTATCACTTCTGAAGGCTCAGAGATAAAATAACACCCGTAACCTTGGGAAAAGTCATCAGTGACTTTTAATGCTCTAATCACTTGAGCATCTGCCCGGCAAGTCGAAAGATCCGGTGTTCAAGTTCCGGTTAAGGAACTATTTTTGCACTTGTGATCTGCTCGATTCCGCCTTCCTCACCTCTCCTGTGTTCGTCCTTTATATGTGTTCTTATCGCTTTTCCTTTCTTTTCGTTTTCGTTTCGAGTTTTCGTGTTTGAATGTGTGTATATATATATATATATATATATATATATATATATATATATATATATATATGAATATATATATATATATATATACTATATGAGGAAATACATAGAGATGAAGATAGACTTCTTGTAGGGTAGGGTGCTGTATTGTGTTTTGCTAGGAGATACTATATTTATTTGGTAGTTATGCCCATCGCAAACCTACCTTAACCGTTAGATTACTGAATAAATCATAAAATATATATTATTTATTATTAGAAGGTAATCTACCAGTTAAGGGAGGTATATGGATTGACCCAACTACCAAATGAATATTTTGTGACTCCTAACAAAACAAAATCCATTATCCTACTCTACATATGGCCCCTCTTCATTTCTGAGTACTTCCTTCCTCCCTTCATCCCGTCCAACATCCCTATCCTGTTCCTTCCTTTTCCTCGTTTGCCTAATATTCTCCCCTCTATTACAGTCTTCAATACTCTCACGGCCCATAACGGTCCAAAACCATTCCACGGTCAAGGTGTAGCAAGTATTATGGTTTCATTTGACTGCCCCTAGTGCGTACATATACGTACATACACATATATTACGCATATATACGCTTATCACCAAACCGGGTTTTGCGATCAACGAAGTAATCAACCCGGTTTGGTTGGTGATGGCAGAGATGCACCCAGTGCTAAGTCAGACAGCGTGTGAAATTAACTAATCATTGTATGAGGGCCAGTTTCTTTGCCGGTACCGCCTGTGTTTTTCCAGGAAGATCTGATATCCGAGGAATCACGTAGTTTTTGTGGAACTGTGGAACTGCTTTGTGCCTGAGTAGCGTGCGGGTGAATCAAACCTGGCCCCCCCCGATCGGTAGTCCAACGCTCTACTCCTAGACTACCACGTCACCACTTGGAAGTTATGCGGAGCAAAAAAATATTTTTTATTGTAAAATGTTTTTTAAATTATTTGGCGCCGTGTTAAGAGGGATTTAGTCCTTGGCTTCACCAAAACTCCACTCGTACTTCATTAGACTACTGTGAGTAATTATTAAAACCGCCATTCGGATTTTGATACACTATATCACAGGTTTTCTGCAAATATTTTACGGCACGAATTTGGAGTAATTTTTTCGGCAATTCAGGCTGGCCACGTTTTCAAAATATAAAACGGCGACTTTCACTTTTCGCGAGCATCGATTCGTATCCGGGAAAGAAGAATAAGAGAGAGAGGGCATTCTTTTTTCGGCTTTTTCACACGGTATGCCAGAGTTTGCGGTGGCCGCCTATGGTCCTTGGGTGAATAAATGATGCGTCCGATCGCGCCAGAGTGGAAAAGGAACCATCAAGGGACTGCCGTCTTTGAAGTGGGAGGGGAAGATAAATAAGATTAAAAACCCAGAGGACCAGCCAATAATAAAACTTGAACTTTCTCCTTCCTCGAAAGACTCGGTTAAAATTTGGAATTTTCCTCTCGGGAATATAAGTATAACAGTTAATTCTCCACCCGGAAATGAATAAACGTTGAAGATGACGGGGAAATTTCCCGAAAAAGGGTTGAAAAACACAAGGCGATGTTTTATTTTTGAAATATCCAGCTTAAAAAGGGAAAACAAACTGTCAGCTGATATTCGTTGCGGCAGCAAACCGAATGTCATTATGTCTGCCTCTAACCGCGTCATAACTTCAGTCGGGAGTAGTTCATAATGGTGGGGGTAAAACTTTAAATGAACAGTCACGTAATATCTATGACTTCGTTCTATGAATTTAATTATTGAAATGATATATTAATGAAAACCCTTAAATATTCAAATACATAGGTACAAACAACAGAAGATTGTTTGGTTAAAGCCATCGGACCAATTAACAAGTTCTCGATTAATAGGATAATATTGGATATTTATCCTTACTCGATAAGACTATTTTATTAATAAATCTACTGGATCGTTTCCCGTAGTAAAAGTCTCTGTACAAATATATATGTATATATATACATATATTATTAAACATTTCATCTTTTCACAATTCATAGACTAAAAGAATATTTGGAAGATCGATTACATATACGAAACCCACTTGCACAAATTGTTCGGGTAGTGAACATTTTTAGCGCCCATATTTTTTCTTGTATAGAGATTACCACGGTACTCGAGAAATTCTGGAATAAATACAGACGGGCGTTTGGATAAAAAACTTAATAAACCTCATTTAAAAAATATAAAATAACGGTTATTACGAAAAAAGATTAAGATGAATTTGTTTCCCCAAATACATTTTAGCCCCGGTTAGAAAACTTAAGATCCATGACAACAAGCAGGAAAATACTTCATAAGTCATATATTTGTTGTCAATTCATATATCACGTTTAATAGTGCCAAGGTTAGTTTTGATTTATACTGTGTGGGACGAGGTTTATGGCTAAATGTTTCTTGGACAAAGCAGCGATGGTTTTCAGTAGATCTAAGACTTTGCTCCTGAAGATGCTCGCTGCAGCATGAGTGAAACGTTGGGAAAAATGCTTTCCATTCGCAATCAAACTGGAGAGTTTTCTTAGAAATACAGAAGAATTGGATCGATAAATTTCGGTAATCATCGTGTAATTATGAAAATCAGCATGCGAGTAAATATATATATATATATATATGTGTGTGTGTGTGTGTGCATATACATATACTATATGTATATACTATACATATGCATGCATATAAATATGTGTGCATGTGTGTGTGTTTATATACGTATGTATATTTCTATATATGTATATATACTACTGTCAAAATGGAGTAATTTTCTAAAGTGACATATGAGCGGGAATATTGCGAACTACTGGTTATATGCATTCGAATGCCCGTAGTCACTAGCGCCTCATGCTACGGGCAATGGAAAATTAAAATCATTGTCATCATTATCTAGTATTATATCTTTTAAAATAGGTTTTGGATGGACTCAGGCTCTGAAAAACGATGTATTTTTTGCCTATCCTAACAAAATACAACCTGATATCCGACTCTAAATAAACCGCTCTCCAATTCTGCATACATTCATCTCGGAAATCAAATATAAATAAACCATACGATATACCAAATATAAGATATACCAATGGGACATTTTATCATTCATTTTCATGCTTCGACAGAACGGAAAAAAAGGTATATACGACTGTAGGAATGCGCAGAGAGGAAGGCAACACGTGGTCTCTCGGATATATTTAGCCGAATCCCAATCATTTGGACAACGAACTTTCGCAAAAGTGTCTTTAAATGGAGGGCGAGTTGGGCGGGTGGGGAGCGGGGGGGGGCAAGATGGCGCTACATCCCACGGGGGCGTGGGGGAGGGGAGGGTCAGGCGGTAAGAGCGGAGGGCCTGGAGGCAGCACACCACGCTTTCAATCGGTTGCTGTCGATTAATGGCCGACAGTCAGGAGAGGAGAGGCTCTTTTTTTCGGAGCACTCAGCGGAGGTCTTACGCCGAGAATCAATCATTGCACGGAAAACCTTGAAACAGTGAATGGAAATAGAATTCGCAATAGAGGGAACTTAGTAGCAGTAAATACCGCAGATGGTGAATTGCCAGTGCCTATTCTGATGGTGGTTGCGGTCGGAACAGTGCGAAACTGACGTGTTTCGGACGAGATAATGAAATTTCAACCTGTCTTGTCTTGCCTTAAAATTGAAAAGTTGTCGAAGGGCCAGATAGAAACTTCTAAATAAATTCGAAAATTCAGATAAGTGAAAGACCTGGTACTCTATATTGTAAGTCAAAGTGTCATGCCTGTTATTTCTTTGAATATACTATACATTACTTCCACAAAGTTATGCCCGAAATTACTGACATTTAAAAATCAGAAATCTTGTCCAGATCACTAATCGTTCCTCACATTAAGTTAAGCATCAGTATCGTATGATGATTGTATTATTATTGATATAGTATGATTTTTATCGAAATTACGTATTGCTTATACGTATTTCAAGGACAAAACGCTGCTTTGATAGCATGGAGAATATACACGGCGAGTTACAAGAGAAAAAATAGATTTTTTATCCATTCATTTGCAGAAACAGGCCACAATTATTTCATCTGTTTGGCATTACCGAACAGATAGCGTAACAGGTATGCTGAGTATTCTGAAATTGGAGAGTTTGCAAAATAGAAGAAAAAGGAATAGGTTGGGTTAGATGTGTAAGATGAAGCATGGGAGCATTGACGGTCAGAAATGAAACATTTTTTAAGGAAAATATGATCACAGTTTTAAAATAAGAGAAGTACACCAACATAAAAAAACAGGAATAAGTTTTCATTTGTAAATAGGAGAATTGTTGAATAGAACCAGTTACCGTGATAGTTATTCGAACCTTTTCCAAAGAAATGTTAGGAAATTTCAAGAAACTGCGGGAGATGCCGCAACAGTAACTTTTAACACAGTCATCCGCTACGTGTGCATTACAATGCAACAATTTTAGAGTGTAAAAATCATTCAACTTTACCGAAAGGACGTCTCGGTAGCTTAACTGGCTAAATCACTCGGCTAGACATCGAGGGATCCGGGTTCGGATCACGGTCAAGGCGAATGATTTTTACGCTCTGAAATGGTTGCATTGTGTGAAATGTTAAGAAGTTTTAAGAAAAGGTGTAAGCCAGTCACTGGGGAAAGGACAGTGATAAACCTTACAACTTTACGCGATATTGGACTCGAAGCGGACAGGGTATTAATTTTTATGTGTGATGTTTGCTGGTACGAGATTTTGTATGGTGTGTTTTGGGGCTTAGTTCAGTAATATTTAATTTGTAAATATCTTGCTTATCTTTTCTTGTAGAACCATAGTGTTGATTTATTACTGAATCTGTTCGAAATGAGATGGGATTTTGTTGGCGACGAATATTGGTGTTTAGATATTTCCTGTCATCATATTACTTACTCTTAGTCACGTTGATTATATTTGTGGTGCAGAAGCTTAGTTTAGGTTTTTGTAATGATTTAGATTGTGTTACTGTTGTCTTTTTCGTGATATAGAGTTCGGTGTTGAGATTTTCAGGTTATAGTTTCAGAAAGACAAATATGAATGCAATGCTAACGATTTGTGTGTCATCTGATACTACCTGCCTATATATATATATATATATATATATATATATATATATATATATTTCAATAATAATAATTTCATTTCTCCCCAAGTCGTTTTGGTCGTTGCCTGCTGAGTAAATAACAAACTTCCCCCGACAGATAAATTACAGAGGAGTAACAACACGACATGATAACGATACTACTAAAAGAAACGATATGATTCCAGAGATTTTAATCTAAATGGTGCCACACATCGATGAGTCCCAGAAAACGCTTTCGTGCATTCCAATAATCTCGTTCTGATCACGTTCGTGCGTGGATTGATGTCGATTGATCGAAACTTGGCCGAAACGCATCGTGCAGCTGTTCGATAAAACTGTGAGAAATTGTCCCAAGTTCGTTTTCACTATGATTTAATAGTTTTATAATCTAAGACTAACTAGGACTATCGGTTCTTTGAATAGATTTTTCCGAGAAAAAATGTTTAATACCCGTATCTCTATTTATATCGACGAAAGTGAAAAACTTCCGGGACCATGACACGAAAGATTAACCACGCTTGCTCCTAGCACAAACTGCGTCATAAATGGAATTGTTGGGGTGTAACCAAAATGTTTGTGATTTATCTTCACTTCTCAGTTCCTGAACTGAACCGAAATGTCATAATTTCGATTGATATACACTAATTTAACCAATATTCTATTTGTATTATACTATTAGAACCTTTTCTTGGTCATTAACTATAATATGCAGCTTTAAATTTGGCGGAAATGCGATAATTTTGAATAGTAACTCCTCCTAGACACCAAGAAATATTACATTTAGAGTCAAACTCTCGACTTTACAATCAAAGAGCATACGATATGATGGGAAAAGTATTTAGTTCATGATAAATAAAGTGGGGAAATTCCCATAACTATTAGTTATTATTTAGGTACTTATTTTAACATACTGATCAGCCAGGAGGTGCATAACATATTGTGGTCCCTTTTTAACACATTCCTTGCGTTCCAGAGGATAAACTGTTTTCTTCCCTGTGCGGGATATGAAAGACCCCAAGTAGTGTATCATATATAAAAATACATGTCCCCGTGTTCGTCTTTTATGCGTGTACCTATCCCTTTTTTCCTTCTCTTTATTTCCATGTGAATGAATATACGTATATATGTGTACATATATAGTATATGCCCACACACATTTTCGTATATATATATATGTATATACACACAAACACTAACACAAAAAACACTACACACATTCTATGTGTGTAGTGTTTTTTGTGTTAGTGTTTGTGTGTTTGTGCGTCGCCGGAGAGCGTCTTTTCCAAGTTTATACATATATATGTATATATATATATATACATTGAATCGTTTAAGAGCTCTTTACAAATCCGCCGGGCCAAAAAAAACCGTTCTCTATTGGATACTCCTCCAATTCCGCCCCAAATATCACCCCCGAAGGGGAATAAATCCATCTCCTCATTACTTATGGAGGCGAAAACGGCTAGAGGACGAGGGCAGTGACTTTATTGTTGCTCACCACAGGCAAAGAACGAAGAGGCGGCGAGCGAATTCCCGAAGCATTGGGGAAATTTATTGCGTCCATCGATTCGCGAGGCATTGTCGGCCAGTTTGCGTGTCGACGGAGTATCCAAAATCATAAAGGGGCTTCCTGACTGTTGTATAATACATGTGTGTTCTCGCATTCTCGCCAAATTAAAAAACGACCATGGTGGAAGAAAATAGGAAGGAAGGAATGGAAATGTTGATTTTACCCCAATTTGTCGTCCCATTTCCCTCATTTTCTTTTAACCTACCTTAAAGTGGTGCCATTTTAAATGTTTACTACCCAGTATGCACCTATAATATTGCTTTAATTAAAAAAATCAATATGTTATACATTAATAAGGGCAAAATTGATTTTTCGAATTTTCATCAAGGAAGTAGATATGGTTTCAAAGAATCATCTAACAGTGAGAAAAGGAAAACAGGTTTAATTCACAACAGGCAATGTCACTATCGTATACACATTGTAAATATGATCTTTTTTTGTAGATATTAACCAATTTATGAAATTCCACTCATTGCATTAATTTTAAGGGGTTGATAAAAACTCCCAACATTTTATACAGCTCTTCATTGACTTGGATATTAAAATATCTGAATACTATTTAATTATCACGAAAAAAGTCTTATTTTTCGCATAACGCTTTACATATTTTAAAATAATAGCTTTTTGTCAGTGCATTGTACAATTGTAAATGTTAATTAACATCTAGTTTATTTGAGGTGAGATCCCTGCAAGATTATCTCATAATTGTCCATTTCAAAGCTACCAATGATTTTAAAGCTGAAGTGTTCCTATTCTATGTAATATTATTCAATAGAGGCTGTTGAATACTAAATAGGGTGCATACTGGGTACGTTTCAAAGGTAAGGAAATTGAATTTCCCGCGCCGATTCTATTGCTCAGAGTTGAACCAAACCACTTGGAGTTAGTGGGAGGGACACTAAGCTTTGTCGCGAAATTGGTGTCAGCGCTCTCCAAGCTGTAGAAGCGGCAGGACGTCAGTTAATATAACCCTCTGTGCGACGACTGTGTCACGAAAAAGAGAAGTCAACGATCGAATAACATTATGCGGTTAATAAGTTTTGTGCTAAACTAAAAAATCTCTTGACGAGACTATCAAAACGATTCGTGAGGCTTACGGGGACTATGCTCTTTCCTACTCACAAGATTCAAGGTGGTTAAAGGCTTTTAAGGAGGGCCGGGAAGAGGTTCACGACAAACAGCGCTCTAGGCGGCCGTCAACCGGCAAAACTGACAACAATGGGGCTCGTGTTCGACAATTGTTGGACTCTGACCGTCGATTGAGTATTAAGGAGGATGCCAATAATTTGAACTTGTCGTCTACTGTTGTGTTTCGCATTGTTACTGATGATTTAGCGAAGAGGAAAGTGTGCACCAAGCTCGTGCTCAAGGTGTTGGCCACAATGCGCTACGAGTCCACGAGTTCCTTGCCAAACACCAGGTGCCAACGCTTCCCCACCCCCCCTATAGTCCTTACGTCGCCTCAGCAGACTTCTCTTGGTTCCCTCAGATTAAGACAGCACTGAAAGGAACCCGCTTTTTGTCCATAGAAGAGCTCCAATCAGTAGTGGCGAAGACGAAAACCGAAGACAGAGGTCCCGGAAGACTCCTTTCAGGGCGTGTGTCGGTCATGGCAAAGTCGCTAGAAAAAATGTGTAGAGGGCCAAGGACAGTACTTTGAAGAATTTAAAGTGTTTGTGTACATACATTACTTTTATAAAAATTATTCTATTACTTTCGGAACACACCCTGTATCAATTCTTCGGCGTAGGTCGGAAGCTTTTGAAATATGGGCGTGGAAAAGGATGGGAAATTTGCAGTGGATAGAAAGGAAAACAAAGGAGGAAGTGGTATGCATAGCGGGGAGTAAAGGAGATTGTTGGGAGAAATCCAAAGGAGACGGGAAAGATGGGTGCAGATCATTTTGATAGAGATAAGGCAAATAAATGTTGAAGACTTTGATAGGGGGAAAATATTAGGCAAGAGAAGAAGGGTAATGAATTAGATAGTTATGTTGAACGGAATGAAGGTACGTAGCATGTACGCAGAATTGTGGTGTCGAATACAAAGTTCTATTTTTAGAAGAGACAAGGGGATGTATCGTTTAGCAGTTGCATATGCTGAGTTAATTCCAAGCCTAGCTTAACCGGTAGAATACCATTAATAATAATATTCTTCTGGTAACACTGTAAATAATGTTTAACATTATCTCAGGAAAGCAATCTATTTCATGTAAAATGCACAACTACATGTATGTACTAGTATATCAATAAGTGGGATATATTGTAAACGTATTCTTTGAAATCAATGAAGCGTTGCAGACTGGAATACGTCCCTTAAACCGCGACTGTGTCCTGCAAGCGTATATGAGTATGAAACTCACAGGGAGGTCTTTAAATTGAAAATTTCATCATAAACGATCACCGAGATATCGCTTCTCCCTCATATACTCTCTTACTCTCTCCGTACATGGTTTGTTCAAAAATATCTGGACAAGTTTCGGAAATTCAGATTAATTTCAGGCATTGCTACAATACTTGAGCGTCGACAAACTTTTACCAGCAGCTTCCGCACGACTCGAAGACTACCTGGTAGGCGGATTCCCGAAAGTCCTTAAGGGTACGCGTGCAAGCTTTTTTGACGGCATATAGGGTCCCATAGTGGTGTCCCTCGGGGAAGGAATTCACTTTTCGGAATAGGAAATAGTGTGCTGGTGCCAAGTCGAGGATGTAAGGGGATTGGGGAGTCGTCGCGATGCTGTTTTTCGTCAGGTGGTCGGTTACCTTGGAGCTTTTGCTTTTGGTCGTCCGTCAAGACCTTCGGGATAAGTAGATCTCTCGCATTACCAAATTTTCAGTTATAAATTTTATCAATGCCAAATACGATCTGCAATTATGCGCTCACTTAAGCCACGGTCTGAAATTAACACTTCAGGCACACGTCAGGAAAAAAACTGCCACCGATACTTTTTATACAAACTTTTTATTTCCCTAAGGGATAAATTCTTCTTACTTTTCCTCAGGCTTTGCGATGAAACGGCCTAGGAAATATTTGTCTACGAAATGGGGGGCACTATGTATTTCCCCAACAAAACAATTAGAAGTAGTCTATTGGCGAAGGTGGAAGGGTGTGAAATTCAAGCTGAAAATAAAGGTTTCCTTGATCGGGACTTGAGCAATGGGTCTTCGACTTGCTGGGCCAATGATTTACATATAAAGTATTAATGAAACATAATTACCCCTCATATTCGACGGATTTGATGCAACCAAGTGTCCCAATTATTTTGCCAAGAGATCGCTCGGTAGACGTTACCCCTCCTACCGGAGAAATGGACGAATATACAAGAGATATTTTATATGCATATTTATGTGTGTGTGTATATATATACATGTACGAGGCATGTTTTTTAAGTAGGTACCGTTTTGGAATTAAAAAAAGACGTGCAAAGATATCGCAATAATTTTATTTTTACATGAAAGCCTGTACCTTAATATACTTTTCTACATAATTTTCGTGAATATTGAGACACTTGTCGTAACGTGGTACCAGTTTTCGAATACCCTCCTGATAAAATTCTGCCGCCTGACTTGTTAACCACTGTATCACAAATGTTTTGACTTCGTTATCGTCTTGAAGACGCCAACCGCCCAGGTGTTTCTTCAAGTGCAGGAACAAATGGTAGTCGCTGGGTGCCAGATCAGGGTTGTTTGGAGGATGATCTAGGGTTTCCCATTGAAATGATTGCACTGCCTAAACGTTGGGTTTTGTGGAAATCCATCAACATTTTTGGAACCCAACGTGAACACAATTTCCGGCATTTCAAGTTCTCGGTCACAATGCGATACAAAACACTACGAGAATATTGAGGAAAGCAGTCGGACAATGATGAAATTGTAAAGCGTCTGTTTTCTCTCACCTTTTCGTCCACTTTCTGCACCAAATCTTCATTAACGACCGAAGGACGCCCACTCCGTTTTTCATCATGCACATTTGTGCGGCCATCTTTAAATGCTCTCACCCATTTCCTTACATTCCATCACTTATAATGTTTTGTCCGTAAACTTTAACGATCTCACGATGAATATCGATCGGTTTCACGCCTTTAGTACTAAGAAATCGTATAACAGCCCGTACTTCACAATCAGCGGGACTCACGATTGTCGGAGGCATCTTAAACACTCCGTAAACAACGTATACAATGAAGAATCAGACTGTAATGACGTCAGTGCGTAGACAAGAGATATAGGTAACCAGCGCGCATGCGCGGAACGCCGACCGTAGCGCTGCGGCGGCAGAATCGCAAAACGGTACTTACTTAAAAAACATGCCTCGTGTGTGTGTGTGTGTGTGTGTGTATAATGAATTTGAAATTAGCACAATGCAACAAAAACCAAAACACAGAAACACCCAAAAGGAAAAGAAATACACGTATTCGAATTTTCGGTGGTCAAGCCAACTTTCTCAAGGGAGAGAAGGAAGAAACGGGGTTCCTGTATATTTATATACGTACATATTATGAGTGTGACATGAAGAAGGCCTCGGAGTAGGCCCAAAGCTTAAACAGTCCTCAATATGAGTGTCCTTTTGCGTGTTGTCAATTTTATTTTGTGTTCTAATGTGGCGTTCAAATGTTATACTACTCTCGTGAGTGCTTCCACGTCACCTTTATGTATGTATATAACTTAAAAAGCAACACACAATATGAAGAACACATAAAAGGAACACTCACACGTTATTTCTTGATAATTTCGACGGAATTGAGCTTCGTCTTCCTCGGAAGATAATATGGACTTTGGTGAAAGGTATGTGGGAGAGAGAGAGTAGGGGACGGGGGAAGGGGAGAACGGGTGGTGGGGGAAGGGGGAAAGAAAGGGTTTTGGAAGGCAATGGAAGAAGGGAGGCCAGAGGGGAGCGGAGATGGGATAGGAATGAGAGGGAGGATGTGGAAATCCTATGTGCAAAGCCTATCAACATCCGGGTCTCAATGTCGTTCACTAAAAAAGAGGGTTGAAGTGGACAGGTGCAGATTTGTTTCATACGGAATAGTAAGATATTTTGTTTGTCCGCATACATTTTGTTATTCTTGGCCTGGGTTTTGACTTTTTGAGTCCTGATGATGACTTTCTAAGTTGACATCTGGGTCGTATATGTTGTAATGTCTACGGATTGACTATTTGTTTTCTGTGCCGCTTGGGAATTATTTCCACATCCTCCGTCTCATTCCTATCCCATCTCCTTCTTCGAAGAAATCAAATGTATATACACAAAAAAATATGTATATATATTTTTTTATATATACTCATACACACACACACAAAGACACATAAGTGCAAGTAATGAACTTCTACCATCGTTAAGTTCCAGGTTACGGAGCTTACTTTTCCCTACTTCAACGCAGAATTTCGGATTTGCGTAAGAACAATTCAATGATTCGTATCTAGCGCTATGATGACCTCATCTCCGTGTTATCTGTTCTCAAATGATTGAGGAATGGCACGATTTTTCAGTTTTCGGAAATCAATGGTAGGCCTCCATTGATTTCTGAAAAATGAAAAAAATCGTACTACGAAACTCTTGTTTTTGTGTCTGAAGACTAAACACAACCACGCCAACGCGTAATAACCACTTAATCGCTAAAATCGAGAGGAAGTTTTCCCCGATCTCTTTCGAAACTCACGGAAGCGAAATTGTGCGGAAGAAAGAGTCCCTTCCGCGCTTCGGATTTATATTTCTTAGAAGCACGCACTTTCGAAAATTTTTTAAAGAGTATTATTCATAAACCTTAAAGGAAATCCTTCCTTTGGTATTAGAAATCTCATTGTTTTATGAGAGAGAGGTTTAATTTACATTTACCTTAAATAGCGGCAATTACCATCGTTTTATCCTTAATACAGTTATCTCGCCAAGTTTATTCGTTTTCACGATTTCCATCAAATTATTTTTAATATGGTAATAGTCCTCATGAGAAAACCTAGTCACGACAACAATATTAAATATTTTAGCGTTACCTATAAACAAAATGGCGTGTGTCTTAAAAGGCAATTAATAACGTAAATATGTAAATATCCGAATAATGTGGAATTTAACTTAAAAAACTTCCCAAATATTCGATTTTTTGCTTCGATTATATAAATATCTATTTTTACATGAAGAAAACATTTTTTCATGGTGATAATTGCTCTCAGTTAAATAATGGCAACAATGTCAACAAATATAGAATTCTAAATAAACAACATGTCATGTTTCAGGAATTTTCTATACACACACGAGAGGATGATTGCTCGTTCGCTTTAAGGTAAGTTTTGAATAGACACACCGATTATCATACGATAACTTTCTAAACCCCACATGACAGGACACAACCGGATACCCTGTATTACCATAAACCCTTTAACTAGGTATTGCTCTTCATCCATCTTTCCAGCATCCGTTTGATTTCTACCAACAATCCTCTTTCCTCCCTCACAATACCCAGCACTTTTTAGTACATTTTTATTTCCGTCTATTTCAATTTTCCAACCTTCCCCAACCCATAGACATGTGTTGAAGGTAGCTCCATATGTTTTCAATCTTTGCCTATCATCTTGGTTCAATGGCCATGTATCCGCACCTTACGGAATTAAATTCCGTGTAAAAGGTTTCACTAATATTTTCTTAAATAATAATAAGGGGGGAAAAACTCCACTGGCCGTAAAAAACAGTCGCAACTCTCGTCAGACCAAATTGTTGTGTTGGTATTCGCGGGAACCAACCACAACCTCTCGACCAAGAATACCCTCTGTGGTGGTTTACGGGAAATTAATCCACGCCAGGGACCACACACAGCCACACACACACTATCCTGTCTGGAATCCTTCACGAAGCTGTGAGACTTCGTTAAAGATTCCAGGTGGAAATGTAATCCTTCACGAGGCTGTAAGGAAGACCCCGTTAAGGATACCAGGATGTATTACAAGCACACACTCTGTGACTATCCACGAAGGACGAGCACAGACCAATCACACACACTAGCACTCAAGAAGCACACACACACGCACTCAAAGGGCCCAACTTCTGGGAGAATCTGAAACGATAGAGCGCAGACGAGGATAGCGTCGACGCGTGTTTCAATAATATTCATATATTTCAATAATATTTTCTTAACATCTTTACCCAACGTCCCTGTTTCCAACACCCTCCTTGAGTGAAAGTGTTTTGCCAAACGCAATTCTTCTATAATTTATATCCCTACTATTTTGGCCATTTCAGTCCTAAAACCGTTCTTAGGCAGGTGAATTTTAAATTTATTGAAAGTAATTTGAAATTAGCTTATAAAATAGCAATTATTTCCAAACAAAATGCATTATTTATGTCTTTACGTTTTAAAATGCATCAATTTAAAAGTGTAAAAATCATTCGTCTCGACCGGGATACGAATCTGAAATGAATTTCAAACTGTTAGAGGAATCCTTGAGTTGCTTGATGGAGAAAATACTCGGCAGGATATCGAAGAATCTGGGTTCAAATCCCGCCAAGGCGAATGATTTTTGCTCTTAGAAATCGATGCATTGTAATGCATATTTGTAGATGACTCCGTGTGAAGTTACTGTCGCGGCATCTCCCGCAGTTTCTTGGAATTGCTATCTATGTTCGAGCCGACAATAATACTGTAAGTTCAAAGAATTCAGCGGGTAATGCTAAGGCAATTGATTATACTGAATGACAAATATAAATAAAAATGACACATATTTTCTTCCGCAATTTTTCCTGTTCAAAATTCTTCGATATCTTGTAAACAAATAGAAGGGGAAAGAATGTATTCGATCCAAAGGGTTCTGATCCTAACTGGTTCGGTTTATGTATTGAACATTTCAAATTTTAACGGGATGATAGTTCTGAAATATTGGTAATAATGTTATGGTAATATAAATATATTTTTCTATTTCGTGTTCAGACTCCTTTGAGTTTAATTACAGATCGTTTATTTGCTTACAACGAAGGGAAAGCACTTTGAACGTTTGGATTAAAAAAAGTCGTTTGAAGAGGCGCTGAACTGAACCATACTGTAATTATTTGTATGCAAATATACATTTTTCGTATAAGTAATTTTTGATTGGTTGCACCGAAACCTTGAATTTTATAAAAACCTATTAGTATGCTTTGAATTAAATGAAACATTCAATATATGAAAAGCATATCAGATATACCAAACGTTCATTAATCAGACTAATTGAGAAAAGCGAGGTTTTTGCCAATTTTTATGTAAATGAGAGAATGATGATTGTTTTCTCCTCCTTTAACAACAGTCAATGACATATATTTTTGAAAATTGTAACATTTTTTAGAAAAAATTGTTTGTGCAGTGATAAATAATATTTGAATTCAACCATTGGCCATTCGATCCGAATGTCGTGTGTCAACAGTACTGAAAGGGGTCACAGACAGCCTAACACTTGTCTCTCTTAAGGCCCTCTTTTGCTAATTCTATTTATTTTTCTCTTATTCCTAATTGTAGAAGTATTCCCTCAATTATTCCCTCTACTGTAATATGTATACGACGAATGGGTTAAATGGAAGAAGGGACCTTTAGGTCTCAATTTTGCCAATATAAAGACCTCTATCTATCTAGTATTCCTCTTTAGGATCCCGACAAATTTCTTTTATGTTTAAGTGTTCTCGATATGATTTTCTCTTTTTTAACGTATTAATTTATCTATTTGATATTTAGCCTTTGCCTCCAACAGCAGATTTCATATTATTCGCCGATATGTCTTTCCAGTGACGCAATTTCAAAATGAATGGGGAGCTTATCATTGTTTGTTCGACTTAGGAGAATGCTCCACATTAATTCATTCACTCAGTGCGTTCTTTCCTGAAGCCGCACGTACATTTTAATAGTGGTCATAACTGTTCCTTCTTGCAATTATATTGGAATAATATCTGCAATGCTAGCCACGTGAACTGCCAGTATCTCGTCATCACGCAAGTGGAGTCACACAAGTCGCATGGTCTTGAGGATCGAACATTATGACGAAAAGGACCTAAAAGGATCGTCTCTCCCCCTCACTGGTTCTTGCGACATTCGCGACGTTAAAGGGTGTCATCATCAAGGGACGATTTAAGCGTGGTTCCGTGAGGGAGTCGACGCTAGAAGTGGAGGGGATGTTGGGAGCGCGGGATCTCGGGGGAAGATAAAAGGAGGGAAGAATAATGTTTCGCACGTCACAGTAAGCTCTGTGGGTGATGGCTGCCCTACAACTTTCGAGATTGCGAAGGGTGACATTGAAAAAGTGCATACGGAAATAGGACTATTTTGAAAAATGTCGTTTTCTGAGTAGAGAATGTCATATCTTAAAACAAATACCAAGGCGTAGAAGAACTATAAAGATTGGCAACAATATTTTTATTTCTTTTGCCACATACCTAGTG
The DNA here is from genome assembly GCA_037158775.1 of Hetaerina titia. Taxonomy (NCBI): domain Eukaryota; kingdom Metazoa; phylum Arthropoda; class Insecta; order Odonata; family Calopterygidae; genus Hetaerina; species Hetaerina titia. The sequence continues at coordinate 78,131,485 of CM073778.1, read as the reverse complement.
AACTGCAATTTATAAAACCATACTTTGATACATTTAAAATACTCTACGCATCAGAGACATTCGACCTTGGTAGAGTGAACTAACGAACTAGAAAAGCCTTTGAAACATGGTGTTGAGGAAAAAAATGCTAAAGATTAAATGGACAGACAAAGTGAGAAAAAATTAAGTGGTACTCAGAAGATCAGAAGAGGAAAGTACAATTTGGAGAGAACTCTACAGCAAAGAAGAACTTTAGATGGATTGATCTTGGTATCTTGTAGAAAATATCATGATATTCATGTAAATTTGGAGAAAATAGGTTGATCAACAAATTTCATATTTGGGAAGGAAATGCTGGGCCAAGGTTCATTGCGAAAAACTATTAGAGTGCACTGTACTTATCACCATCTTTCTCGGATCGATCGCCTAGGGTTTATTGAACACCTATGTCAAAGACTGGAGTTAGACAATATATAAAAAATGAAATAAGTCTAGGCGTAAGTTGAGAAGAAAAGAAAAGTTACAATTTCAACTGCAGAGTTATTTCTGTAGGAGATAAGATGAATTCATGCGTGGGGACATGTAAAATTGAGTATAATATTAGAAATGAAGATATTAAACAATACTGAGCTACTACCGGCTAAACTTTTTTATGTTATCACTAATGCATAAAAAGACAGATGCAACTCATTTAGCTGCGATGAAGTTCAAACTCTCGACAGATAATCACAAGGAAGAGGTAAATAGGAAACACCTATGACAGAGTATCGATACAAATTGGGAGATTTACATAAATCACATGCTCGACCAATATGATGATTAAGATGTGTTTAACAACCCTCGCGATGAAGATGTAGAGACTAAGTAATGGTTGATGAAATTAAAAAGATATTTGAAGGTAAATGAACAAAATAGCATCTGGAATGAAGTGGAAGGATAAATACAATTTATTGAAAATATGTAGCCATGAGAACATCACTAAGGACAAAATATATTAATTTAGTCACTTTAAATATTATCGCATGAAAAATAATTTTGAGTTGATAATTATTAAAAAAATTAGAACAAATTACGGCAAAACAACTCCACTGAAAGTCGTTCTATTCCTTTTGAACATTCATTAATATCTGTATAATAAAACGAATATTTCTCTTGACTTCCCTTAATATTTTGCAAATTATTAACAGATGGGATTTCCTTGAACAAAGGGTAGTGCTCAATTGTCAGTAGCCAACATTGACAGTAGCCGTAATAGCACCGTTAAATTTATATTTCAGTGTTTATAACAACTGTGAACGTTCCTTCTAAACAGGACACTCGACTAAAGTGGGATCGATCAATTCCATACATTTTGGAGACCAGACAGACAGATAACGGCCTTGATCTGGGGCGAGATTGAGACTAATTAAGTCTCCTCTTCCACCTTAACCCAGAAGAAAACACAAGCAGGGCGCCGCGCTAAGGGACACACGCAATCAGGGACTTTGGAAAATCATCCTCGCCCCTCTCTACCCTCTCTGACCGCGGCGGGAAACACCCGCGTCCTCCCTCGGAAAGGGTGGCTGAGAAATATGCCTTGACCCCGATGGGAACATGACGTACATATGTACAAGTATGCCCTTCCCTCCCTCTATCGCTCCTCTCTCCCTCCCTCCTCTCTCCCCTCCTCCCGCCTCCACTAGAACGGAGCGAAATACAATCGTTGGTTACTTAACGCGAAGGTTACTGATATATTCGATTTTAAAAACATATGAGATTGCCTATGAGTTAATTTCAGCATGGTTAACACAGTAATATATTTTGTTATTTACTAAACTGTTTTAGGGTTGGTTTTGAACTTAACTCGTGTTCATAAACCAGAGTTACCCTTAACCGATGATTAACCTTAAATCTAACGAGAAATTGTAAAGCCTGGCCTAAATACCTTAAAACTAATAATAATCAAGATAACTATTTTTTAAATCAAGGTACTTCCTAGATAGAGCTATATACCTGCCAACCATCCATTTTCGAACTGCCCCTCAGAATTACTTCGAAGTAATTCGGAAAACAATTACTATACACGGTTGCACGTAAGCAACTAGCCGTTAATCAGCAAACCAAAGTATAAGTAAAGATGTAATGAAAAGTCTAGCGAAAGCTTTAATCTGAAACGTAGTTTTATATTTTGCAGTAAATAGGTCGTTGAGCCTGGAGACTGAGCATTGAGTACGTTAAAGGCCTTTAGGATGTGGAGAGGAATGGAAAAATAAAATGGAAGGAAAAGAAAACAGAAGATAAAGTTCTAGGAATGGTAGGGGATGAAAGACAGCTGTTAGAAGACATTTGGAGTATATATGCTGGATGGATAGAGAATATATTTAGAGGCAATGAAACACTGAAGACGGTAATTGAGGGGAGAATACTGGAAAAGCCAGGTAGAGTGAGGAGGTGAATAGCCATTTTGGACTAAATTAAGAGAGATGGAAAATAGTTTGACCTAACTAATAAGTAAGGTGGGGTCCGAGGATATTTTGTATCATGCTTGTAGGGATGAACCCAGGGATGAAGTAGTGGATAGCCCCAGGGTTAGTAAAAACCTACGATACACTGGAAGACTATTGCCAGTAAATGGCCTAGGTAATCAAATCGAGGATTAGTTTGATAGGTGAGGGCTCATCCTCGAAAGATCCCTCTATCTTATTTGTGTAGACGGATGGAGCCTGTTCCTTTTCCAGTTATTTTTCCAAGGGAGATCTGACACTCGAAAACTCACACTGCTTGAATAAAGCCGTGTGTTTTTTTAGGGTGCCCATAGTCGCCTGGATTAGAACCTATGCCCTCCAGCTCTTGAGTTATCTTTAACGTTCCGAAGTTACAAGTACATGAATATGAAATAAAATGTAAATAGATGTAGTTATTATCATTTCTGCGAAGAGCAGCTACACAGAATGCCACTTGAAATAAAGTTACCCATTATTTCTTGTACGAAATATAAAAAAGAAGGCAAACACCGTCGTCTACATTAAATTTTGAGAATCTAATTAATTGGGAATTGTCCGTCCTGCATGAGTGGAATACATCCTAATAGTTGGTGACTGCGTTGCATGTTCCAGCCCTTTTGGATGGGATTCCATATTTGTATCCTTAGTGTAATCAGTGGAGGTGTCACAAAAGTATAACAGAAGTATTGTGTGTAAAAGGGTGTTACATGTGTCATGTCCGGTCACCCCTTTCCACGTACCCTTCAAGTGTTATCACATGGTGCCATACGTTTGTGGAAATGTTGCATTAGATGTAGTATGGGCGATGACCTAACACCCTCTGCCACACGTTTATCCGTTCAAATTTTACCAAATTTTCACCCTTCCCTTCTGTCTAGAGGATGTTTTTAAGGTATGCTAACTAAGTATGACTACCAATTGTGCTTAACTTTCGCTGAGGTCATTTTTAAATTTAACAAAAAGCGTCCGAGGCTTGGAGTTCATAGTATTGGCTTCTCGATCAGATATATATTCAGGGGAGGAGGAGTACGCGTATCCTAAGAGATACGTGAGCCAATATTTTAGCAGACGCCATTTAAGAGAAAAATATAAAATTAGCATAAAGATTTACAAACATTAACGTGATTTTTTAAAAAATGTAACAATCATGGGTGTCATATAGAAGAGGAAGTAACAGAAGAGATATTATCGGGTGCTCATAGAAGAGATAGTCAGTAAATTTACTTTTAGATGCAGATACACCATCCATTGGCTGTGCTAGCCAATGAGTCCTGAATAATAATAATACATGCGTGAACAGTTTGTAAAATAGAAAGCACACAGTTAAATAAATTCATTCATTTTATTAAAGGATGCAAATATGTGAAATTTAACCTCTTGTTATATTATTGTAGTGGGGATTTGCACCATTATTATTTTCTACTTCTATCTTAGTGGTAAATGATCAAATTCCTCAAGTTCCAGGTAAACAAAAAAAATAACGATTGCAGCGCTACTTTGCAAAGCGGTTTTGTATGACCACGTGGTTGCAGCTGCAATCATGGTAAATTTTGGTCTGCAAACAACGTCCATGTTCTAGACGTTTGAGTATTTGAGAATAAATTATATAACTTTTCACTTGTGGTGGATGCTTATACTATTAGTTGCTTGCTCTGTCGAAAACACTAATAATCAAAGCAGCAGAACTTAAGTTTTAATATAATTGACCAAACCATCAATTGCTTGCGGCAACAACCAGGGATCAGTGACACCAGTCAGGAATCCGGGTTTGGATCCCTGACCGATACTGAATGAGCGGATTCAATATCAAAAATACAAGGACGAAAAAAAAAGCACAGAATTAATTTTTAATCAGTTTTCCTCGTCAAATTATCAATCCATACGTGTATGATTAAGGACTAAAGCATCGTCATATTTTCAAACGATGACTACGAATGTATCAGTGGAGTCTTCTTCGTACTAAATTGGGGCCCTCAAAGAAAAATCGATATAGGCAAACGGTATTACATCTAACCTAAATTCAACTAGGGTGTGACCTGAGCAAGACCTGAGCAAGAACCTATTCTCGGAGAGAAACACAATGAGCAAAGATTTAATTAAAATAATTATTCAAACCTGACTTCATAATGAGAACCATGTGTATGACTCCTAGTTAGGATCAAAGAAAATGCACCAACGTTACTTTTGTTCTTCAAAATATCATAAAAAACGTAATAACTCCTGAAGAAAGCTCAACCAATAATTTCGATTAATTCAGTTTAAGTATAAGAAATTCTGAATATGCGCTTAAAAAATGGCCGGCGCAGAGGTGTGCTACACAATTACTAAATCAAATCGTATCAATCTCATCAAAAGTTATCGCCCGTTAAAACACATGCTACATACAGGGTCGCACCCAAAAGTGGTAGGACTGATTTTCTCTGGCGCGAACGGAGCGCTGGAGGGGGGTCTGCCTGGCATGGTAAGGTGGAAGGGGCTCTTAGGAAAGACAGAAACCTACCTCAGTCGCCTGCGGGCTGTCGTTGAGTGAGGACACCGTTTTTAGTGAAGCAAGTTTTTTGTCCGCGTCGAAAAATAAAATGAATCTGAATTTAGAGCAACGTTATTCCGTGAAGTTTTGTGCGAAACTCGGGAAGACGGCAACTGAGACCCTCGATATGATCAAGCAGGCTCTTGGGGACACTGCCTTAAGCCGTTCCACAGTATTTGGCGTCCCCACGTTCAAAAAAGGCTCGCATGAGCAAATCAAAAATCAAAACGATGTTGATTGTGTTTGTCGACCGTCATGGAGTGGTTCACAAGGAGTTTGTCCCACTAGGGGAGGCTGTGAAACCATACGGTTCATTACTGGAGGATCCGGGTTCGATTCGATGTCTCTGGTCAACCTCAACTTCACACGAGCTACTGTGATTTTTCTCGTTCCTGGAAAACCATAGCCGGCACAGGGAAATGAACTGGCCTCCCCTGCCCTGATGTGTGAATTAGTCTAGCATTGAGTGAGCTCTACAGACAAGACAAGACATCTATAAAACCTTTGGATTGATAACTGTGGGTATATTTTATATTTATGTATATACTCTGTAACATTTTATTTTTATTATATAAATCACGTTGCTATTAGGCATTTGTTCTGGTGACAACGGTCCAGTCTGATCACCTGTCACTCTTACATTACACATACGTAGACGCTCACACAAGAAGAAAAGATATGAGACAAAATGCTCTAATATGCAATGACACTTTTAGATTATCAACCGCTCCTTTACCATCACACAAGGGTTAGGATTACACCATACGAGTATATACTACACACCGTCCATCGCCCCACTCCGTCCATAATCACGTACTCTTCAATTTCATATACCGTTTTTAAGATCACGCCCCGTTAACGCATCATTCACTTTTGCAACACAATTCCTCATTCCATCCACATCACATGCATACAATATTTTAATAAGTGCAATAGTATAATAATCACTGATCACTGAAGTATATCACCCAGTGGCTGCTTGACACTTATTCTTAAAACTCCTAAAATTGATAACAATTTTTTTCAATGCCGTAGAATAATCATACTAAAACTGCCATTTTATTCCTGTATCATATTTTAGCAGGTAAAACTAGCGCCAACATTATCACTGTAACAGTGTTAGAGTTCAGGGTATGGACAAGATATCCACCTCAAAACAATATCTCATCCCCCTTAATTGGCCCTCCGAAATGCCGCACCCGCCTTCCCTCCTCCACGGTGCTCGCTTTAAGAGAAGATAGAGTGGCGAGACGTTAAATTATAGACGAAGCATGCAAGTGGGACGTTAAGAATTCATAACGACGGGGGAGGGTCAGATCGGGACCACCCGAAAGGACGTACCGCCACTACAGCGTTCCGGTTGAGGAAACTGCCTGCTTGTAGGGCCTAGGCAGACGGGAAGTGTTTTTTAATAGTAAAAAGACATAAGCCCTTCCACAAACTCCGACTGAAAGAGTAAACAGGTCGCATTGATTTATGTTTCTTACATTTGCATGAATTGAAATCTTTGGGGAGATATAAAAAATCATGAGAAACTATCGTTAAAAGCGAAGTCCGCTTATTTTTTACGGATCCTTCAATTGCGAATATTAGTCTAAAAGTAAACGGACCTGAAAACCGACAAACGTGAAAGTTGTTCGCGGGCAGATTTGCGGCATTAAATGCGAATTACATTTTTATAACAAGTGAATTACAAGGGGGTAGTAAAATTTTATTGTTGGGAACATGCACTTCAGAGACTTTCACTGGAGAAATTCATTTCATTGCGAACTTGCTATCGAGATCCTCTTTGTCAAGCATTTAAAAGTTTTTCGAAACTCAGACTTCATTAAAATTTCATCTAAGTTCCTTGGCTTGCTTATATATCTTTAATCTTTGCATAAAAATAAATTCACATTCTAGCAGAGATAAGTTTGGTTTCGGATCAGCAATTAGAACCACTTGTATAATTTTATCTCGATGGTCTACATGATGAGACGCGGGAATTGTTTAAATTTCTTTTGCATGCACTGTTGTTCAATTTGTTTCTCCCCTTTCTCCCTTAAATTTTATGTCAGCTTTAAGCAAGAAAGAAAACTTGGGCACGTTTATAATAATATAATATTTTCATTTTAATTTCAACAAAGTTGTGTAGTCGTGGGGCATTCAGCCACCGTCAGCAGACGGTGAATGATCTGAAATAAATTACTAATTTTCATTGATTATGCGAATAATTACGGGGCATAAAAATTTTAGGGTGAGCCATTTTTCTTATTTCTGTTGTAAAGCTTCTCTAAAAGTTTCAAACCATTAAATACTACGGATTTTCGTTAGTTCAAATCTTGTGTGAATTTGTCGACAAACTTTCACAATTTACTGGTTGTAGGCAACGTACCAGGAATACGCGTGAAATTGAATTGTAAGTCAATCATTCATCTAGCGATGATTTCAAGGAAATATTACAAAATATTTGAATAATTTTTAGCTATATTTGCAACAGTTATTTTTACAATAATTCCCATTGTTCAATCATTTCTACTGTTGAACCTCGGAATTTTGTATTCACATCTTTAGACATGAGAGAGGACGAGGACAGGAGAGGCGATTTTAGACATCTAAGATAGAAACTGCAAATGGCATGGAAAGTAGGCATTCTCTACGAAACCAAATTCCTCTAAAACAACCCAAGACCATACCAGAAACCTGAACTTATTTAGTTTAATTGAACTCTACGTTCACTCAACAAAATAATTACACGGAAAACCTAATTAAACACAATTGGGCATTGGTGCAATTGTGCAATTTTCATATGTTCCGCCAATATCTAAATCTCCTCTTCTTCATTAACGCCTTCATGAAGGTGTTTATGAAGGAGAGATCACTACTAAGTCGAAAGAACCTAAGCTTGCAAATGAGGAAGCAGTTTGTCAAAACGTTCTAATGGAGCATGGAACTCCACTGATCGGTAACATACTTGTAGAACATTGAAAAAGTAGACCAGCCAAGAATATATGCTTTTGAAACATAGAGCTGAAGGTGAATGCTAATAGACAGAAAAAGTGAGGAAAAATTAAGTAAATAGAAGAGTAGAAATGAGAAGGACCATATCGATAGAACTCTTTGGCAGAAGAAGAGCCTAATGGGTTAGACACATCTTGAGGCTCAAAGAAACATAATAGGAGGAAAAATTGAAGGAAAGATCCAGCAAGAAAGACTTAGGCCCAGGTGCATTAGAAGCTATCAGACATGGGGTGAGAGGGAATTAACATTCAATAGAGAAGAATGAAGTGCTAGAGCAAACCAATCTCAGGAACAAAAACTGATTCTAACGATAATGTACCGTCAAAGGAGAACATGGTAACTATGCTATCTGGCTGAAAAAATAGGTTTATCATAACTTTTTCCCACATTTGGGAAAGCAAAGGGAGCACAAGGCCACTGTAAAACCTATTGAAATGTAGTTAATAAAATACTAGAAGTTTTGTCAGACCAAACGCCTGGAGTTTACTGAACAGCTACATGTATGCTAAATACTGGGGTAAGACAAAATATGAAGAAAAGGATTTAAATGTGGGTTTGGCCTGCGTGAATTAAGAAGGAAAGCCAACAGGGAGGTTTACAACTTTTCATCGCCACCAATCTTAAAATTGAAACCTTGATGGTAACTGTTATTCAAATTTCACGCTTTGGAATTCAACAAAGGGCCGTTTTTGGCGCTACCACGAGAAATGTAAACTGGGTCGAAAAATCATTTATCGGATTTTATGCTATAGAGGAAAATGACCTCGTAGCTGGTTTTGGCACGATAACGAGTGAACATAGATCCACTGATCTCATCCCCGATATTTTAGAGTCTTGAAAACGCCCAATTTTGCTAAGGGAGAATCGTTATTAATGGCTTCGGCTTCATGAGATATTCAGCACTGAGGGCCAATCAACGCCAAACGTTTTACTTTCTCTGGAGCTAGCTCCACGCCGGGCAACTTAACATTTCATTTATTTGGTATGTAATAAAAACTTACATTAGTTGACAAACAGTCTTATTTGGTGCATTACAATGGAACGTAAAAATATATCCTGGCCAGAAAATGAATCGACCTCCAAAGCTAATATTTATTGCGTATTCACGTGGCACTGAATAAAAATATTGATGTTGGTTATAATACTGATGTGGTTGCAGTTCTACGTAACTCAGAGAAAAATTCTGACACGAATACGAACCGACCTCGAAAACTTTCAATCATTTTGCAGGGACATTTTTGAAAAATTGAATTTTTGAGTTCCTAACACAATTTTTTTCAAATTATGATTTGTTTGACCGAAGGATTCAGCATCTAATTTCAACTAAACAATGTAAAATAAAAATTTAAAACAAAAGAATAGTGGCTGCGACTTTTAAAAGACATAATGTATAGATTTTAATTACATATATTTGGGTCACATATTGATTTCAAGGTTTGTCTTGCGCAGGCTTGCCTTGTTGACGGTTGCACTTTCGTCAATTAGACACACCACGTTTGGTAGCAGTTGGTCATCCAAATATTGCGGTCACTTTGTGGTCCCGTCACCGGGGAGGGATTTTGCAACCTCGGCCTGAAATTTCTGCTGGGTTTAACCGAATCCTCGATCTTTCGTCGGGTTTTCGCAGTCACGGTATCAAGAACAAAACCCTGAGGGATAACCTAATCACTCGAGGAGTCTAAGACTCTGCAAAGTAGTGGAAAATAGGCGGAAAAATAGCTCAAATCCCCACGAGGCCATGGGCGTCGGCTGAGATGATACGAGCGTTTTGCCACATCCAAGGCCATCCGCTCTGCCCAACATATTTTTGACCCTATCGGAGAGGCCGATCAAACGCATTAAAATTTCGCTCAAAATATTCTTTTATCTCCGGGATTGCTATCTATCACCGACCTCTGTCGCTGTGGGCGCCGTTATTATGACTTGCCCTGGTCAAGGTTTACCGAAGGCGTAATTAGCCATCATTTCGCTTTTCGTGGAACCGTTATTACCATTTACTCTCCCCTCGGCTGCAAAAATGAAAAGATAAAAAAAATCCCTTTTCAATGCGGATAAAACTTTCCACTTTTTCTTAAGCCATCTTTTTTCGGTGCCAGGTTGACAATACCACTTAATTATTCAAAGTGTTAGTGTGTGCAACTAAAGCGTCAAATTAATACAAAATTCAATAAATCTCGTGACAAGTATAAAAAACTGTTACTAGAGACAATCATTTAAAAAATAATCGAATAAACACATGCGAAAAAGACCAACAATTCTCGAGGTTAGGAAGAGTTATTGTATTTCGTAAAATCTACAAAAAATAAATGCTTTACGTAGGCTTATTATAATATACGCACCAAACTTAGCTTCATAATATAAGTAGAGTTTAAAAAGTTGGCCAGTATGTGTAACAGTGTGTAAAGTTTGGAAATTTTGTCAGCCTGCAATATATATATTTACATCGTTCTTTACCAGAATAATTCAACTTATTGGTAAAGGATACTAAAAGAGTAATCTTTTAATACATCATCATTCATGAACTTTTGACATTAAAAAATCCTTCAATGTTCTTTTTATCTAAGCATAGGGAAAATCGAAGAGAATTGTGTAGGAGAGTACAAAAATAAAGTATTAACTGAAGTTAAAGTAGTCCCGATACAATGATTTTTCATAATTTTTTCACAAAGTCAAGAATCAATGTTTTTTACATTCTTGTAATGTTCAGGTTTATGTACATTTATATATTTTTAATATTAATGGCTTACCGGGATAAATAAAAACATAAAAGTCGTGATGTAGAAAAAAATTAATCAAAAGTCGAATGAGGTTAAGAGAAAATTCGCTGTTTTTGCCAAAAATTATCACGAGAAGAGAATAGGCCGTGATGAGCATCCTGGAAGCCTCATGAGACTCCAAGAGAGCAGAAAAAACTTAGAATTTTAGACAAGTACAGGACATCTAGATTTTCTTAGAACAAAGAAGGAATAATTATGACGCCAAATTATATTCGCAGATTCGACCAACAGGATAAAATAATAGAAATAGCCATCGTTGTGGACAAATTCAAATGCCCTCTATTCCTTCAATAGATACGATTTCCCATCAAAATCTAATCCAAGTGCCTGAAAAAATTAAAATAACTTTAATACTAAAATTTAATGAATTAGTAAAGCACAAAAATTATTGCATGGTATATCTAGGCATGCATTTATGCATGTTTGAGAGTGTTTTTGTATTTAAAGTAACATATCATTAAGCCAATGTACAAACTATCATTTCTTAAAGCATATCTGGTGCCCTAACTACCCCCCCCCCCGCTGCACGCCTTAGGGGGTATCCTGCAGACATAGACGAATATCTAACTGTATTTTTCTATGCCCTTTATAGTTATGAATTGACAAAATATATTTTTCCATATATTATTTACAAAATATATTATAAATTCAATATATAACATATTTATTTATATCGTATACTTTGATTAAAACATTTACCCAGAGAAACGCAAAGAAAGGACATTCACATGTGTAGTTTTGACGTTTCGACGGCACGCCCGTCATCTGTCCTTTTTCGTGTTTCTTTCATTAAATGTTTTGATCATAGTTTTTAAAAATTTGTGTCATCGCCGAAGAGTGTCCTGTTTTGAAGTTGCATATATATTGTAGTTCTGTCCTTCTCTTCCTTGAGAAAGGTGGCGTGGACCACCGAAAATTCGAAACCACTAGTGCTAACTTCATAAATAAATAAATACCCAAAATGCCATAAAAACCAGGCAATATTTGAAGCGCAACATAGAGTATGTTTGAGCTTAAGTATATATTAACTTAATTTTTCATCATTACAAGATGTCTCAGGACTCAATATAAAAACGCATAAGTGAATCAATTTATCTCCCCAGCTCGGTTAACCGGGTTTTCCCATTATGGGAAACGTGATTTAAACTTCATCTCATGGTAATTCAAGTTGTGTAGACGGGTTTTTTTTTCTAGCGTGATGAATATCTCTCATTACTAATTCAATCGATGTCACGCGCTTCTACTTTAGAGAACAGAAAAGTAAAAAGAAGCATGGTTTAAGGGAGAGTAATTTTTCGCAAACGTTCTAACATGAAAAGCTGAAGACTTTGAAGGTTATTTTTCCGTTTATTAGGGTCTTAAATAAATGGAGATGAGGTGAGCAGTAAGGGACAGAGGACAGAGTGAAGAGGAAAAAAAATATTTTCCTCCACTTGCGGACTCCTTGGCCTTATAAAAGGGTAAAAGAGGTGGAGGGAGACTCCGCAAAGGGTTAAAGTAACGGTTAGGTTGGTTTTGAGGGGTCAGAGGGGAGAGAGACCCTTTAAATCCTCGATCTTTATCAGACTAGCTTTATTTCTCCCTTGGGTGAGGGAATGGGCGGACATTAACGGGGTGGGGGAATACGGGTGGCGGACGCCGGGCACCAGAGGGCAGTGCGCGAGTGGAAGTGACCAAGGCCAAGACTTCAGGGAGGGGACGCCTTGGAAGAAGAAGATTAAGTTAATTCTTTGTTGCTTTCAACGACGGTCCCATTGCAACGCCGTCGGAACACTTTCTCTATCCCTTTACGGTTGTAATTTATCTTAAATTTAGTGGTACATACATTAAACCACGCAATAACAGTTTTTATAGTGAATATTAAGTTTCACCTGTGCTCATCGAAAGGGTTGATTAACAATATCTATAAAAGATTTTAGACCAATTTCACTAATTTCAAGCATAAGAAAAGTTTAAAAAAGATTATAGACGATGGGTATGTCTTAATATTTAAGGTTAACACCGTCACCGTTTTACAAGCAGTTTTCTTAAGATCACCTTTATATTAGGACATAACCATGAAAACAATATACTACCACCAGAGCAATTCGGTTTCAGAGAAAAACATTCAACAACTCATCAGAGAGTAGCAGTCAGAGAGCAGCACTCAATAGAGTAGCAGACTTCATCAGTGACGCATTTAATTAAAAGCAGTGGACAATTGGAGTATTTCTAGATCTCACCAAAGCATTTGACAAGGTGAGGCACGATGGGCTATCACAAAATATGGAAAAATGGAATTTCCGCGAATGGATTCTACACTGGGCCAACTCTTATTTAGATTAGAGGAAATTTCAAATAAAGTGGGATACGGAAACAACTGGCGAGAGTGGCTGGGGCGGGTGTCCACAGGGTTCTGTTCTCGGTCCATTACTGTTCAATTTTTTTACGGCAGGTTTCCCAAGGGAAGAACAGAATTGGCAGATATTAATCGCACAATATGCAGATGACGCGGCGATCAAAGCCAAGGGAAAAAAATTAAAAAATGGCCAAGAAAGATTTCAAAACATGCTAGATCTGGCAACTAAGTGGTACTCCAAGTGGAGACTAAACGTTAACCCGAACAAAACAAAAGCCATGATTTTCACTAGGCTTCACACTATAATACCGACTTTATCGTGTATAAGAATTGAAGAATAACCTATAGAGTGGAGAATTGAAGCCATTCACTTAGGAGGTACAATTGACAAGAGATTAAACTTTAACAATATGTTAAAACAATAACAGGAAAGGCTTACGCTAGTCGAGCAGGAATAGTCCCTATCTTAAAATATAATGCGACGTCTTTAAGCACTAAAAATTACATAATATATACAAAGCGGTGATTCGCCCCGTTTTGACACATGTAGCCCCAGGTTGGATGGGATTCCTAAGTAAGAATAGCTATAAAACATTAGAAATAACCGAAAGGAATATTTTGAGATCTACGCACCGAATTAAACCTTTGGTGAAAATGGAAGACACATGATATATAGTCAAATAGCATTACATGATGAGTTAGACGAAACAATTAAAACACTATGCAGAATTACTACGAGGAACTAAAAGGAAATGAAAACACGGCATTGATCTACACTAAAATTGACAAAAAAGTGACTATGAAAATAAAAAAGACCGAACAGCGTTATAAAATGACGATTACCAAAAACTTGGAAAGATATTTTGGTGAAATATATATAAATATATATTCATTTATACTTAGAAATACGAAGGAAATTTTAAAAAAGACAGAGCAAAAGCCGATACTAGGCATACTCTGAAATAAAACCGCTAAAATGGCAAGTCACTCGACGTTTCTTGCATTTGAAATCGACTCACACATGGAGAAAGTGTTATCGACCCTTCGATCTTATTCATTTAAAAAATATTAATACTGAATTTTTTGTTTTCGACTAGTTTAGAATTAACGTGAATATAAAGGGGCGGATTGGAGCGAAGAACATACCCCTTGGGTAATAAAACTGAAAAACATTAGTAATTATATTGACATCAGTATGATAGGCACGGGATGAAGGTGGAAAATATAAAAAAATAGGGTACGACTTTTTCGGGGAGGAAGGCTGAGTTAAAAATGAAAACGTGATGGTAAATATGGAGCAAAACACAGTTAACCGAACTTCGAAATTATTTGGATGGAAATGGTTCAAGTCGCAAGGATATATGACGAAGACATACATTAGGAAGAGAAAATTTCACAAGGAGAAATAAACTGGTGACAGGGGCGTTAATAAAAATGATAAGAAAAGACGAGCAAACACTTTGATTTGGAATGTGGTTTTGTACGGGGCGGGAAATTATTTGTTCGTTGAAGCAAGGCGATAGGCGAGGGTTTAGAGGCTTTTGACTTACGTTGTGGTGATGAATGGAAAAGGTAAAATGGATGGAAAGGAACAGGTACAAATAGGCATCAAAGGGGAGGAGTTAGGGCTGTTAGGAGAAATCTTAACTTTGACGGTAGAGGAAAGGACTAAAGGGAAACAGAATGTATGCGGAATCGTAGAAAGGTTTTTTGTGGAATGGGGGCAGGCTGTCTTTTGGGCGGGACTTAGGAACATAGGTGTGTTAAGTTAGTGTTGTTTCAAGAACTACTTAAACGGTGGAATACTGAGTAACAACGACCGCTTGTCCCTAGACCGTCAAATATCTTCTACAAGGTGCGCTGTGATCTCTAAGTTAGAGCGATTATTATCAAATTTAATCCGATTTTCAATTTACTTGGTGGAAAAAAATGCAGTAATTTTTTCTTGAATAAAAATGGCTCCTTTAAAGTTGAAATAGATCTGCTCCTGGTGGGGTTACGAAAGCAGTCATGCGTTAGAAAAAAATCCAATTGCATGCCGAGGCAAGTTGTCGTCCTTGGAGTAAACTTTTGAAAAAAAAATTAATGGTATATTCTTTTGCAAACACCTTCATCGCCAACTACTACCGAAAAATAGCAAAAATATTAGCAGTTGTGGATATAATTATTTTAATTACAAAACCAAAAGTTTCCATCTGTTGCAAATTTGAAAAAACCGCGATTATGGAGTTAGTTGCAATTAATAAAAAATTAGATCGTCATTCCTCGAACTTGATTCCGTTTTCACATGCGTGACATCCAGGCGAACTGTTCGATTCGGACTCGGGGGACCTATAACAACATCAACGCCACCTCCTTAGCCCGCGATGACCGAGTCTGTCTCACCGATCTTTTGCAGATATGGATGGGGGAGGGGAGGGGCAGAAAGGGTTCTCGTCCCCTTCCCTCTTGAAGGAATGGATTGAGCTTGGAGGGGAGTGTCTGGGGGGACGTCTGGCCGGCGGAGGAGAGGGGTTGGTTCCGGTGCGGAGGGAGGGGTGAAAGTGGGAAGGGAAGGCAGAGTGGTCAGTCGCGTGACCCATGCGAAGGAGAGAGAGAGAGGGCCTCCAAGGGGGTCAGACTTCCGCCCCGAGAAATATATTGCTCTCGGACGGGGTTGGCTGACGAGGGTTCGGTGAGGTGGGAGGGGAATTTGGGAAGGGGAGGGGGTAGGGTCAAGGAAATAAGGAATTCTCTGTCGGGGGTGTTGGAGGGGGCGTAGTGGGGGAGAGGGCGGGCAGTGGGGTTACCGAGTCCTACTGCGCATGCTCCAACCAATTCCCCCCGACTATAATCTCCGTTCCCGCCTTGAGAGACCCACTTCGACAAACCACCCTTCTACGTCCATCTCTCCTTAGTATTCTTTTCATTTATGAACTTTTCGTGTCTTTTACGCCACCGCAAGTAGGCAGAAGGGAGGTTTCAGAGCTTTATGGTGGGTGGCGGGGAATCCCAGGGATCTGAGGGTAGGGGAAGGGTCAGGATGACACTGGGACCAATCACGGTCGCAACATAACATTTATTTTTTTCCTCGATTTTATTATGTTAAATTTCTAAATCATCTTCTCGATTAAGGTGCCAGAGTGAGCCGTTTGCCGGGGTACACTCTAGTGAAACGGTCCGATCACGAGAACTAGATTAAACAAGGATCGTCAAAATAGGAAGATGGCGATACATACAACCTTGCCTTTTTTCTTGGGTTTTGAAGTCAAATTTATTTCGCTCCGTTGCCTCAATAAGTCCTCAGATAAATTTACATTATGGAAACGGTATTTTTTCCCTTGACATAAAATATTTTCAACAAGAGTAACCAGTGTTTCACAACGGATGCAGATTTTCGTTTCCATTTGCAAGTGTCATTTAATGCAATGGTTCATTATTTTCTAGGTGGTGCTTTGCAAATCCAAGGGAAGGGTAGAGTGGGGCGTGGTATCGAGAATGTTCGAAGGTTTAATTCAAAATAATGAATTGGATTCATTTGAAATTAATAAGGTCCAGTGCGTACGAAACTTTTCAGAATATAGCGAAATAGAAAAAAACTTTAACTTGGACTAATTTTTTATCACGCTGAATTAAAGTCTTCCAATTTAGTTATTATATTAATACCCCTAGAAAATACCAATATACGTATGAAAAGTTTCATTCAGTTCCAACGGCTGTCTGCCAATTAAGGTAGGTTTTCGTTCAGAGTTCATGGATTGCTTCTTATGTACTGCTACACCTGGCATAGAAATATATACTATCGCGCCTAAATAATATGTTAATGAAAATATTGAAATTAACCCTTCCTATTGATCATTACGTCGCGCCCAATAAATAAGATACATCGTAAACATGCACAACCCCTCACCTTGTCTCCTTTCGGGGTAAAAGTAGTAAATAAAAATGATTTTAGTAATATTAATCCTTATAATTTTGAATTACGTTGCTTCTAAGAAATCAAATGGAAATATATAAACACACACTATTCACCCTATTCTCCTTCGGAGTAAATGTAGTCAATAAAAATGATTTTAAGAATTGATGATGCTTACCCCTCATTTCCACTGTTCAGTTTCTGAGTACCTATTACGCTTAAACCAAATCTATGCATTATTTCGTTCGTTATTTTCCTAGAACTTTTAATATTTTATGCCTTAAAATTCTCTTGGGATACATTTTATATGTGTAGTGGTGAATCCCTTCCTACAAAGCAATTTACTCTTCCCCCATATTGCTGTTTCGTGTTTACACTATCATTCATTCCACTCGACATGCTGAAATTAGCATAACGTTCTCTATTACCTGTGTTTGTGTGAAGTTCATATTCTTTCGCGACTCACCCATTCTTTCAAATTTTACCATAAGACCCATCTAGTAAGTGCCCAGTATCCATCGCATTTTAACCCTTATCCTGCTTAAATCAAAATTCGCTTCACTGAATTTCATGCATAGATGGCAGCATTTTAAAATATCATGTTTTTGCAATGAATACTGCTGGCATCAGATGTCTCTAATGCCGTTCTTTCAGATTTGTATATTAATTTTTTATATGATTTACATATTTTCAGCAACAGTTCACCGGCTTATTAATTCCTTCATCTACATTACTGTTTTTTTTGGATAAATGTAAAATTATCCATATTTTCAAGGACTTTCCAGGACGTAAGTCACGGTAAAATCACTCCTTCAACTTCCGTTTCCGTATTGTAATTATTCGTTACGTTTAATGATATTTTATATTTACCTGGAAATCTTTCTTGTATGTCTACATCTTTATGGAAATAAAAACACATAAACTGTAAACTGTAACTCTTTCAACTGATTTGATAAAAAATAAATGGTACAATGCACAATAGCAATCATACAATTCAAGGTAACTTTTAAAGTTCTTCTAAAAACTATTGCGGAATCAGTACTACTTATCATATTAGTAATCATTATGTGGGCCTACGGCGCTCTCCAAACGATTATAGTCATTCCGAAATGTTTAAGTTCTGTTATGTTCAATTATCCTTAAATGAGTACACTTAATGAACTAATATAATATATTTTCGGCTTAATTCAAAAATTTATATTTTTTATGTTTTCCACATGCTTGTACTACTCCTGTCGGGACTGAAATTGAAAATAAGTTGGTTATTTTCGTATGCAACAATTAATTCGTCTACTTCCCAGCCTGGGATCACTCAAAGTGTAAATGAGAGCTATGAATCTCTGCTCACTTTACGTTTTCTTACGGTTTTAGCAATGATTTCCAAGAACAGCGAGCGTCCTCAGAGAGTGGTGAGGAAATCTCAAAAGTCTATCCACGTCATCTCGTGGAAAGTCGAGTGAAGTGGCGAAGGAAGCTCTCAAGGTTGCAATCCTACTCGGAAGAGTGGTTCGGGGAACTTTGAAAGAGTAAACGCCTTGTCAGAAAGCTTTGACGCTGTCGACCGACAAAACCACAGAAGAAAACCCTTTCTCATTCTGACTTTTCAGTCGGACAGGGTGGGTTGAAGAACTTTCAGGGAAATGCAAATATTTACTATATTTAAAAAGGTTCTGAAGGCTGATTCCAAGAAATATCATGTAATGTATGAGGCGAACGGTAACTACGGCCGTATGAAATAATGGGAAGAGTTGACCACAGCCGTACTCTTATAAATGAGCAGTGGATAGGAAGGGGAGTTAGAAAGGTTATAAGTTAGCGGAATAATTATAATAAAAGATTCTAAAACTAAATTAATTAACTAGATACCGCAAACGGTCAAAACAACCGCGTGTCTAATGATTAAATAACAAGTTGTTCTTTTTAATGAAAATTAATCACGCACTCTCTAGCTTGGATGTACTTTGCAGAATTGATCCTTGCTAGTCTCAGTCACTCACACTCAACCAGGACTTACGAGAGATTTCTCTCTACGCCAGCGGTCCGACAGTGGCACGAAATAAATTTAAAAAAATACAACAATTAAAATGTACTTACTACTGAAGGAAAAATTCACGCACTCTCTAGCTTGGATGTGCTATGCAGCCTTGATCCTTACTAGTCGCAATCACTCACACCCAATCAAGATTTACGAGTTACGGTAATTGATGATCTGATGATCGCTGTCATCAGTCATTCCGTGTCTTTGATTGACAAAAATGTTACGATATTTTTGTCCTAAAGTTAAAGAACAACTTTTCAACTTTTATCACTCCTGAACAAAAGAAATGGGTCACGCATTTTGACGAGAGAATACAGCAATGACCACAATCCACTCATCGACTGGAGAGTGGGATTGAAAATAAGGATTCCAGCGTGACTGGAGGAGGGAGAAGGTTCCTCCGACGGGACGACGTATGATGGGCGGAAACACGGGAGAGACGAGAAGGGGAGGGGATGTAATCAAAAAAGCGAGGAAAGTGTGGGTTCTAAGGCCGTCGAATAGTTAGGGGTCCGAATAGAGGGACGAATGAAGGTCAATCAATCTTCGGATTGGAAATCTTGCGATTGGCAGAGAAGTTTCGGAGGGAATATTATAGCCCCGCAGAAGGATAATTCGATCAAAACGAAGGAGTGGCTGGGGGAAGATATTTGAATGACGGGAAAGAAAATATCTTAAGATTAAAAAGGGAGAAGTGGACCTCTCTTAGGGGGTGTTGAGTTCACTTCTGACACCAATGATATAATTAGGGTTCCACATAATATCATAAGATCAGGCAGGTCAGGTAAATTAAAAAAAATATATATGGACTGCGGCTCGGGGAGATTCATATGCATACTAATTCCTCTCTCTATCAATTTGCAATCGGAACAGGGAAAATATTAAGTAGCACAGTAGCAACGCTCAAAAAACCTATTTATAAGTTGATACCGTAAGAGAATGCATTCACTTGAATTTATCATGTAAAACTGTCGCACCTGCCACACGCCTTTATGAATATGTTGAGAGATGGTAGGACACTCAAGGTTATTGCAGGAGAAAAAGAGCGCGAGAGAATTCACAGACATATGATATGGTAAATGAAGTTTATTATGAAAGTAAATAAAATTATTAGAAAGCATGACCATCTTAAAAAATGTGAGAATTTCACAGCATAAAAAGCATTTGACCGCTAAAAGGGAAATAGCTGAAGAAATCAGCCAGAAATCGAGATACATTGGTTTTAATCCCGGTAGAGGTGAATGATTTTTCCCGCGAGAAATCCTCGCGTTTGTGCGCGCACCTGAGGGGTTGACTTTTCTGAAGTTTGTGACCAGGAATTTTTCGTATTTTATTTGAATATGACGAGATTATTTTATGGAATAGTCAAGATTTGAGTTGTATCATATTAATTATTGCACTCGTACCTATCTATTTCAATGATAATGATTATGTTAAAAATTAAAATTAAGAGATGTAAAACTGCAGAAAATTTTAATGAGTCCTTATTTGGGAGCCACTGCAAGCACGAATATTACATGAACTTCAATAAATACGCACAAAGCTCTTTTTAGTATATTTCTGAAATGGATGGCAGATTTTTAATGTGGCATTATTTTGATAGATGAGACAACAACGAGATGGTAAGTTGACTATGGAGAGACCATATATGAGGAATCCTTATCACTGGCGCAATATGTGACCACAGCAATAAGTCACTTCGCGATATTTCAACCTATCCGAAGGTAAAAAAATGGGGAATACAAATGATCACCGATTACCCTAACGGATGGCGACCAAACCCTACCCGCCACACACCCAAGTTGAGGTTTACAGGCAAATATGAAGACAGCTTGGATTATGTATTCATAGCAAACTAACAATATATAGTAAGTTGCTGGCGATTACGTTGTAGAATATGTGAATTTTCAATTTTCAAATTGGGCTATTTCAGTCAATAAAAACCTTGGCCCATATATAAGGTTCCCGCGCCGCTGCATCTAGGCTAGGAGGAGGAGGAGATCGCGCTATCGCTATGAGATTTGCTCGCCCTGTCGCTGACAAATTGTCCGGGAGAAAAGGCCGGGAGTTGGAGAGGGAGGGAGAGCGGGAGGTTTGGAGGTCAGGGACTTAGGCGAAGGTGTGAGGAGAAAGCAGAGGGGAGAGGGACGATATACTTTTAAAACCAGAGGGGCCCACCCTATATCAACACTTAAATCTCTGCCTTGTCTGAATAGATAGATAGCACGACCATGAGGCTACTTGTACTGGATTGAACGTTTCAAAAAAAGCCAGGATAAACACTTATACTAAAAATTTAAATTATATGCGCAGACCATCGAATCCCATATTGTTTAATGAATTTATTGTTTATTTTAGTGGGCTCATTTGGAAAGAAGGAGAAATAAATCAATTCTTGAAAAATATGAAGTGACCTCATGCGTTCTGATGGAAATAGCAAAAATTCCGGAGCGAAAGTATACGGTAACACTAATTCATATAAAAAAGGTGAAAAATGAAAGACTAAAGCAGGAAAAAATAGGATATATGATCCTCCCCTGGTAATTTTTTGCATTATTTTCTTAAATCACGAATTAGGTGCATAAATTGCACTTTTTTCGCGAAATTTGCAATTTTTATTTATCGAACTGCGTTAAAAATCGTACGAATTGTGACTGATGTACCATCCATATTTTTTAAGACTCCGAGGCATGAAGTTATTGAAAAATATATGTTGAACGGCCCATTACAGATGTTTACATCCGTAATTAATTTTCAGAAATATTTTTATTTGATGTTTAAGCACAAGCTTTATATTTCCCGCTCCATATAATGAAAAATATGTAAGAACATATATAAAAAGGACCGTATGCGAATATATTCTTATTGAGTAACTGCTCTTCAACCTTTAAAGTATCAGTAAAATTAACTGGGACAAACATTTTGCAGTGGAACAGTTTATTTTGCAAGTATCAAGTTTAATAAGCAGTATAGTAAATTTTCATTTTAAAATACTCGTAAACTGCTTAATGCTGTTGTACTTCGTAGCTTATCGCAATAATTATGTGCATGCAGATAAAATTGTTTAAAGCACATTTTTCCGCCTTGGGGCATGGTAGTCCAGTGATTAGAGCGCTGATCTACTGACTAGAGAACCCGGATTCAATACCGGGTGACGCATCTGGGCACCCTCAGCTAGTTTAATCCAAGCTGTGTGATTTTTCGGGTACCATGTCATTCTGCGCAACCATATACAGCACAGGAAAAGGAACTGTCCCCCATATCACGATGTGCGGATTTTACTCACCTTAGGGTTTAGCATTCGGTGAGCTCTACGTTTTCCTATCAAATCAAAATTCGGGTTGCCAATTGTGGTTATTATAGGTATCGTAATGGAATATAATTGCTACAATTTCCCAATATACTCCTACTCTAATAGGTGCCGATAGAACTTAACTTGTATTCAGGTCTAAGACGCTTGTAATTCACACATTCAAGGAATATACTATAGGTCAATTTAGCTCCTTGCGGCACTTGAAGTTTTTCACAAACCTCTGGTAACCAGAAAATCATATCGATCAGATTTTATTTTGGGTGCTGAGAGAAAAAACAGGTCCTCCAGTCTCTATGACAACACCGTACCTACCATAACGCCATACCTGGATGTTATGCATAATATTTAGGATGGAACTTGCAAGGATTTAAAAAAAATGAAAACTAATCCATTAACATCCAATTTGATTTTCACATTGGATTATAGAAAAGTACGAAATATTGATAATCCAATATATATATATATATATATATATATATATATATATATATATATAGTATATATATATTGAAACGATCTCCAGCGACGCACAAACACATAAACACAGAGACATAGAATATTTAAAATATATAAACACAAAGAAAGTACACTCACATATGTAGTTGGTGTTTCGTCGGCACGACCGTTATCATGTTAGCAATATATATATATATATATATATATGAGAATATAGCTGATTCTGATGACGAAATGATGTATTTGTGCGTCGCTGGAGAGCGTTCCAATCCAAGGATATTTATATGTATACGTTATATATATATATAGATAAATAGGTCAGTACCTAGGACACACTTAGGTTTGCAGGCGAGTATATTATCCTTCCATCCTTCCGCCACTGCGACCGGAAAGGAAAATGCCACAAAAGCAGAGGTTTCGCCAAATTATTTTGCCACTGAAATTTAATTTTTTTCCCGGGCCTAACGAGAACAAGTTACTAGAGGATTTATTTAGGGAATCACTCAAGGAGCAAAGGTTAAAATACAAATTAAATATCTTGCAAAAATTGGCAGGTCGACTCTTTAACAGTGATATTGAGAATGCTTCATTAGTCCCGTCGTACTATGGTAGGAGAGATCATGTAACTTAAATTAGAGACAAATTCCAAGAAACTGTGAGAGATGCCGATACAGTACCTTTTAACGGAGTGATTCACAAAATATGTTTTACAATGCAACAGTTTCAGAGTGTGAAAATCATTCGCCGTCGCGTTGTAATGCGCATTTTGCAGATGACTCCGTTAAAAGTCACTTTCGCAGAATCTCCCGCAGTTTATTAGAATTTTTCAAAGGTAAAACACCCCTAGTATTTTAAAGTTGTCTTTAAACCTTGGGGACGCATCGCACACGACTATGAATACCTGTGACATTTTATGTACGGTATTTCATCATCTTGTTCCATTAAAGCCTCTGAAATTTCAGAGCATAATGGTAGGGGCTTCGGTAGATTTGCTGGCTAAAGCATTCGGCAGAGCATCGAGAGATCCGAGTTCAAATCCCGATCAAGATGGATGATTTTGGACACGCTGAAATTGTTGCATGGTAATGCTAATTAGAGAGATTAAGTTTAGAACAGATAAATTTAAGATGTCATTTTTCCCACGAACGATAGTGGATTAGAATAACATTGCTCGGCCGCACTAGGAAGAAGGAAGTATTTTGTATTTAAAAATGAGTCTGGGGTTTAATCACCCCTTCCACACACCATAGTGGCGACTTGAAGAGTACCATTTAGGTACTAGATAGAAGTTTCTTCATCTTTTACTCTATGAAGTTAACGAGACCAGCAGAACTGTCCCTTTTGGAGGTTATATTTCTTCTCCATCCTGAGCAACCCCAAAAACAGAGGGAAAAGAGATAAATGTTCGAGACCCTTTCGAAGAGGAGTTTAATCACCGTTGGATACGCCTTCGTGAGCATGCGTATTTTTTTCTCTGCTCACAGCGCAAGTGAGGCGGGAGACTCAGAGCTAGACGTTCCCGGTCTTAAGGCCAACCGTCTACCTCCGCATAGTATTATATATCCTTGGTCCACTTAACTCGAGCGCCCTCTCTTAACTCTTTCTTAAAGGATCGGACAGGCAAACTCTCGCTTTTTTCCTCACCTCCCGACCCTCCCCCTATTCCCTCCATCTCCCTAGACCCTTATTCCCTGATTTGCATGCATTGGGGTCAACCAAATGCACGCACACACCAACACACGTTCGTTTGGATCGAGCTAAATGCATGCATAACGAGCGGACGAAGCAAGCGAGCCTCGTTTTTTTTCCCCTGTAAGGAAAATGGAGCAAAGGGATTAGACTCGAGTTCCTGGCGATGATTTAAATAATAATAAGATCGATCATTATTCGTTGTTTTTTATTACAGTGGCGATAATTATGAAAGTTATTTCATCAACCATTACAATATCATGTTAGTGTACATATATGAAATAACATAGGAGATACACGTTTGAGTCAGATTCCGCCAAGCGTACCAATCAGTACGTCTATCTATTTAAACTTTTCAGGTGATTAAGTTAATATTTCGCCAGATCGTGGTGCTATTTATGTGGCTCCGTATCTAGATTTATCAAAGTCAGGGAAGGCATTTCAAAATTTTAATTTTAACAAAATACACAATCAATTGCGAATAATGTGAGCGGAACGTCCTGCAACCTGTCATATGTCATGATATTACCACACCTGTTATGAATATCTAAATGGATGGATTTGAAAAGGAATGTATTCTCGTAGACAGATTGATTATGTGACAGTAAGCTCTTGAGTTTTAAAATAAAATACATTTTTAGAGAGAAGTGGTAAATTATAAGACAGGAATAAACCTTGAATTTTATTTTTGTTACATCGCGTGATCTCGGGAAGCAAATGCATTCTTGAATATCAAAACCGATGTTATTATTGATAGCGAAAAATATGATGTGTGCGGAATTTTATCCACATTTTCTCTTGCGGTGTATCTAAACCGTCATTATTTAAAAATTACGTTGAATTATCACGTGACATAAAATTATGAGAGAGATTACCTAGGTATACGAGGCTCGTATGAACCATCAATGACTATTTTTAATTCACAAGTATTCTATGCAAAAAATAAAGTACAAAAAAACAAAATGATACATTTATAACCGTTACTACTCATGAAAAAAATGTTCGATATCAGATTCGTAATATTATAAAAATGTTAGCATTGTCCCACAACAGTCAATTCACAAACAATTTATACACATGCACGCGGGCGAATGTATCCAGTTTTGTAAAAGTGATTCAATGAAGTGTACCTTAAGATGCGTTACATCTTCGGGATTCCAGTGTTTTTTATTAATATAACATCAGGTATGGATTAAGTAAAATTTGAAAATAAGAACGAAAATTCTTAAAAATAGATCAAGTTACGACTTTCCTATAACTTCACCATTGCTGAACTTCATTTTGTCACCACATTTTCAGGACATATTACCCTATTCACAAAAACTATACAATCAGGAAAACAAGTACTATTAAAAATAAATTAAAACAGTAGCATTTTGATAATTTGGAAATAATTAAATGAGCTTTCAAACTTCACAGAAACTGCTGATGAGAATAAGTATGTCAAGTGGAAAGTAAATGATTCAAGATTTAAATATGGTACATATATATAGAATCATCATCATCATATATATGGTACATATATATGGAATGTGGTGGAAGGGCTTGTGTGTTCCGATGACCCCTAGAGCTGTGCTGGCGGGAGTAATAATAATTACTCCTGGAAGGGTCACCCATACCAGATAGGTCGAAGGTTAGAAGCCAGCCGAAAGGTAGTCCACGCAGCGTCTGTTCCTCAGTGAGGCGGCTGCAATGGCGTCTGACCCCAGTGGGGCGGCCATTAAGTGATGGTGTCACGTTAAAAACACTATTGAGGAAGGCAACGGGAAACCACCTCAATTATCATTCCCAAGAAAATATGATGGACGCAAAACAAAGAGAGATGGAAGGAATATATAGAAACACTGTATGGTAAAGAACTTAGGCCGACAAGGTTAGACATAGAAAAGGAACATGACGTAGAAGAAGATAGCTTAGGTCCAGGCATACTCGACGATGAAATAGAAAGGGCTTTAAAGGAGATGAAAGCAAATAAGGCTGTGGGGGTGGACAATATTCCTGTAGAAATGTTGAAATGGTTAGGGAAAGGTGGGAAGAAGGCCATATATGGACTGATTCGTAGTATCTATGAGGAAGGAATCTGGCCGGAAGATTTTGTGAGATCGGTGTTAGTTCCTATTCCAAAAAAGGCAAAGGCTTCGTCATGTGAGGATTACAGAACAATAAGTTTGATATCCCACGCAGCTAAAGTTATTCTCAGGATCATCAACAAAAGGATAGAGAGTAAGGCAAATGATTACTTAGGGGACGATCAGTTTGGGTTCAGGAAAGGAAGAGGTACGCGTGATGCCATTGCAGTAATGAGATCACTAGTCGAGAGGAATATAGAATACAATCAGGACGTTTTTGCCTGTTTTGTAGATTTCGAAAAAGCGTTTGATAGAGTGAATTGGGAAAAATTAATGCGTGTATTGCAGAAAATAGGAATGGATTGGAGGGACAGGAGACTGATCCGCAACCTGTACATGTCTCAGACTGCTCAGGTGCGAGTGGGGAACGGAGAGTCCGGATGGGCAGTGTTAGGAAGAGGTGTAAGGCAGGGTTGCCCATTGTCACCGGTACTGTTCAACGTATATGTAGAGGAAATGATTAAAGAGGCATGGGAAGAACTGGAGGTAGGAATGAAAGTCGGAGGGGAATTCGTAAAATCGGTTAGGTTTGCTGATGACCAAGCATTAGTTGCTCAGTCAGCCAAGGGGTTGCAAGCATTGTTGAGTGAATTGGAGGTTCAGTGCGATAAATATGGGATGAGAATAAACATTAATAAAACAAAGGTTATGCGATTTTCCAGAAAGAAAAAGGCTAAGCTAAATATTAAAATAGGCGGGGAAAGAATAGAGCAGGTAGAGCAGTTTACATATCTCGGAAGTGTTTTGGACCAATACGGTCAAAGTGGTAGGGACGTAAGGAGAAGAATTGCGCTAGGCAAGGAGGCTTTCTCAAGGAGGAGGGAGTTGATGACGGGGACGTTGAGTAGGGATGTTAAGACAAGACTCGTAAAAACTCTGATATGGAGCGTAGCTATGTACGGCGCGGAAACGTGGTCGCTGAAGCAGGAGGATAGACGTAGATTGGAGGCTTTTGAAATGTGGGTGTGGAGAAGAATGGAAAAGGTGAAATGGACCGAAAGGAAAACAAATGAGGAAGTACTAGAAATGGTGGGGGAGGAGAGGGGTTTGTTGAGAGAAATCCTATGGAGGCAGGAAAAATGGATGAAGGGCGTATTGAGCGGTAGTGGAATGTTGAAGAGGGTAATAGAGGGAAGAATGTTGGGCAAGCGAGGTAAGGGTAGGAACAGGATAGGGATGTTGGACGAGATGAAGGGAGGAAAGAAGTACACCGAGATGAAGAGGGACCTGATATAGATTAGTTTGCTAGGTGGGGAGTCACAAAATGTTTGTTTGATAGTTGGGTCCATCCAAAAACCTACCTTAACCGGTAGATTACCTAAAAAAAAATATATGGAATCAGATGAAATGTCTCAGAACGCACTTATTATGCATTTAAACGTTTGATCTTGTCTGCAATTCAAGGGCCTTTCTAGTTCAAATCTGCGTAAGTATTTAGTAATACAGGTCGAATAGTGTGTCCTAAGATAATCGAGGCAAAATTTAAGAATTGACATATAACTTAACTGCATAATTTTACTAGAAATGGCTGTGTTCGTCTTAGCAATCCTCTGGAATCCGATAAATGGTTGCAAATTGATTTGCATGCCAGAATTATTTTCTGTAGTTATGTCTCATGCAAGGTACGTGACATTTGCCTGTTCGTATACTGTGAATGCTTGGTGTGGATACACCATCTGCCACGCATCTTTCCGGCGGCTTGCAGGGAATTATGTAGATGCAGGTGAATATTCAAATTATTAGCAGACGAGTACTTCAAAAGTCTCGATCTTAGGTTAGATTAACTTTTCAGCGTGACGAGGTCTGTTCAACTTAGAATAAAACCGTGACGTCGCTGCAATACATTTCCTAATGACTGCTAAACAATGACATAACCCCTTCCCCTCACAGTCCTCTGCGGGTCCTAGCCCTTGCGCGTATTTTGGCGTCTATGATTCAACAGGGGGGACAGCCTAGGGTGAAATTTAAACGAAGATAAGGTAATATCTGACCGCGATACATACGAAAAAACTTCAAAAATCATTCACAGGGATCAGAATTATAATGAAAATGTGCACACTTTCTATAAATACACTTTCGGGCAGATTTTGGCATTGAGAAATGAAAAAAAACATTTGTTTTTGTGACGTCACTGGAACATGCACACGTTGCTATTTCCGCTCCCTAATTAAACTCCGGAAAAAAGTTAAGATTATGTAATATTAAGGTTTAGAAATGAGCATATATGTAAGAAACTTTAGTAGATCGATATAAATCTATCTCCTTCGATATATATAATATATTATATATATATGTATATTTAAAAACAAACACACAGAGACACAAAGGAAGGACACTCACAGAATGTATTTGACGTTTCAACCGCCCGACCGTCGTCATCATAATAGCGTTCTCGGGGAGGAGCGGAGATGACATACGCAGGGGAGCTGTCTTAGCATCCCTCCCACACTCAGACCCTCCACTGAAACTCAAAACATTAGAGCTAGCTTTCATCTGGCTCTTGGATTCCTGGAATCGCCCAGGTATTAATATTAGACATTAATTGCCCCCTTTATGCATATAATTTCATCCCCCTCCGCCCCCAACAACTTCCATATCATTCCCACCTTTTTTAAAATTCCCGCGCCATACACTACCCCTCCAAACTCCTCACCTCGAATGCCTTTCCCCTTTCACCCTTTTTTCCCCCCTTTTCCTTTCTTTTCCCCTCTTTTCCCCTCTTTTTTCCCCCATTTTCCCCCTTCTCCTTCCTACCACTGCTTTCGAGCTCTCCTCTGCCTCAGTATGTATATAGTATATATATATATATATATATATATATATATTCACTGATAGTCATAACAAACACAGAAACCAAAACACACAAAAGAGGGAAAACTCACTGGTTCTCGAATTTTCGGTGGTCCAACCACCTTTCTCAAGAGGAATTAGGAACAGAACTCTGTTCCTAATTCCTCTTGAGAAAGGTGGTTGGACCACCGAAAATTCGAGAACCAGTGAGTTTTCCCTCTTTTGTGTGTTTTGGTTTCTGTGTTTGTTATGACTATCAGTGAATTTACATTACACGTTTGTGGGTTTTCCAAAAAAGTGTATATATATATATATATATATATATATATATATATATATATATATATATATATATGATGCGGAAGCACTCACGAGAGCAATATAACTTTTGGACGGCACAATAGAACACAGAATAAAGCACATAACACGTAAAAGAACACTCACATTGAAGATTATTTGAGCTTTCGACCTACTCCGAGGCCTTCTTCAGGCAGACTCTCAGGTCGCTGTCGCTCTTTTTCAGGTCAGAACTGACCTGAAGAAGGCCTCGGAGTAGGCCGAAAGCTCAAATTGAAGATAATTCATAATTAATAAAAAGTTCTGACCTGAAAAAGAGCGACAGCGACCTGAGAGTCTGACCTGAAGAAGGCCTCGGAGTAGGCCGAAAGCTCAAATAATCTTCAATGTGAGTGTTCTTTTACGTGTTATGTGCTTTATTCTGTGTTCTATTGTGCCGTCCAAAAGTTATATATATATATATATTTATGTTAATGCATAAATATTTGATATTTATAGCCATATATATATATATATATATATATATATATATATATATATATATATATATGTTAATGCATAAATATTTGATATTTATAGCCATATATATATATATATTTATGTTAATGCATAAATATTTGATATGTATAGCCATATATATATATATATATATATATATAAAGTGTATCTATAGAAATGTATTTTCTCCACTTTTGCAACCAACCAAATGTCAACAAAATATATTTTTTTGAATTCTACAAGTTGTTACATTTTGAGAAATGATTTTACCGTAAATCTTACCACAAACACCAGCAAATTACGTGCTCGCGTGGAATACTTAAAAATACAATATCGTTGAAGAGTCGGTTCTAAATGGAGTGAGTTATCGATTTCGACTTACACGTCGCCGCGATCCAAGATCCTTTTGGTTGATATCGTCTCAATAAATAACTGAATAGTTGATCGCTCTTCGAATTGGAATATTGGGCGATCGATTCAGCTTGTTTTGACGCTACGTGTATGAGTGCAAATGGGTAAGTAGGAAAACTGAATTAATAGAGCAATAAGACGAGATTGTAGCTCCTTGTTTATGGGTTAAACGGCGGTTATACCAATTAACTGTTGATGAAGATGATGAATCCCTCCTTTTACGTTCCCTCCAAACGAATCCTGCTCATTCATTTTATCTTCTTGGCAAATAATTCTATTATTAGATAAATAAGACCCTCGAAAAGTTGGAGATTTTCAACGATTGAAGAGATAAAGACTGCGTCGCTGGAAAAGCTCAAGGCTATACCAAAAGGTTCTTAACAGAATTGCAGAATAAAAATATAAAGTCACCTTACTTTTTGAACAGAAGTCGTATGTTGCCGATGGGCAATACCAACGTTTACTCTAGCTTCGGAATCCCCACGATTAATTCAAATGGTGTAATTTTCTGGATATGAGGATTTCGTAAGGAACCAAAAACGGCAAAAGGGGAAGAAATTGGTCCATTTACTCTGAACTCGTGCTTTTCATCCACCGGATAGTATGAATAATATCTAATATCACCTCAGTCTTTGGCCAATTAGAAGGAGTTGATAACGGCAGTACACCCCAGGTTCGTAGAATGAACAAATTGCACCTGTAGGAACTGTTTATATGTATATATGTATTGCGGGCGATAGCTGTTGCGATGATACTGACGTCTCAGCCCACTTAAGGGGTAAAGACATGTACTTTGATGTATTTTTGCCAATGGACCAACGAAAACAGCGGCATTATTAAAACTGTGTAAACAGCACGAGGAATTCCTTATTTAAGCTCCACGAGAATTCCCTCACAGATCTACGCAATATGAAAACCCGAGTAATAGATTTAATTAACGATAATAAAAAGCGCGTTCCTTTATCACTTTAGGAAAAGGATATCTTTTTTTTCGTTTAAAAAACCCGAATTAACGAAGTAGCCTGAATTTTCTCATCCCAATCGCAAGAGCAAAGCTATGATGACGTAGTCTTTAGTAACGTCACGAACGTAAGCGATCGATAAGAAGACTTGGTTCGGAAAAACCAATTTCTTGAATGTATTAATACAACCAGAGTAATGCATAAAATTTTGGTGTACCCTACCCATTGAGAATACATTTCCTCTTAAAAACATTTAATTAATTTATACTTTTTATCAGTTAATAATTAATTTATGGTACGCATAAAAAAACTCTTTATATATGACATTCGTGTACTTGGAGAAGTCATTCGACAACTTTAAACGGAAAAAAAACGTTCAAGATATTAAGAGACTTGACGTTTGGATTGAAATGACAGAAGAGTAATGCATAACCTCTACAAGAATCAGGTAGCAGCCAAGGAAATGAATATTGGAAAGAAAACAAAAGGCCAAATAAAGTAAAGAGATGTAGGCAATGAAACGACCTCTCCCCAGCATTGTGCAACGGATATCTAGGAGAAACATTGGAAGAACTGGGCATCAAAGAAGTCAAGGTGAATGGCGAAGAAATTAACACGCTGCGGTTTGCAGATGACATCGCAGTTGTAGGAAAATCATGAGAGAACTAGTAGTTAACTCAATATATTATGAACCAAGAACTTCGGCAATATTATGAGCAACAGCAAGGAGAAAACTAAAATCAATGTGTATGGAAGTGAGAAGCCGACGACAGATATAAAAATGCGAGGAGTGAAAATAGAACAAGATAACTCTTTCCTTCCCTTAGACAGCAATGCATTACTTTGAATAGAAGACGTTCGATCAACAGCGAACAAAGAATAACCCAAGCTAAGAAGACGTTGATGAACAAGAGGCAACTGCTGTGTTCAAAGAACCCCTGAGGTTGCAAACCAGAAAGCAGGTCGTCAAAACGTTCGTTTGGACTCTATATACTATATAAGATACAGGAAACGCCAGAATAGTGGACTTGCGAATAATAGAAACTTTTTCAACATGATGCTGAAGATTAAATGGACAGAGAAAGTGAGGAACGGGGAAGTACATATACTGAAGAGCTAAATGGTCAACATGGGAAACTCAAATGCAAAGAAGAACAAGAAATATTGGACTAACACCTTGAGGAAAAATAGTTATACACACAATAGAAGGAAGAAGGAAAATGAAGGAAATACCCCGTAAACGAATACCGAGAAACAAGTTCATATTGAAACATATGAAGAAGGACGTAAAACAGTGAAGTTATCACGGAGGCAACACTGTATAGACAAGTATTTGAGGGATACATTAAACCAATCTTAGGATTTAAATACGGATGGCGATGAAATAATTCATTCCATGTTCACATTCGGATTTAGCCCGAATTTAGGCCAATAAATATATATATTTATTTTGGTCGATGGGCAGCGATGATATTCGTAAATGTCATGGAAATTTCCTTTGTTTACAAACGCACTTATCTCAACGATACTCGAATGGAAAGCTTGGAATTGAAATTATCTTCTTGCTCTCCCACACTAACGAGAGGTTGTAAACATCTATAGAGTCAATCTCATCATTTAGCTTACTGGGAACAAGTGACCTACTGGCCTTTCGCTGCTCAATACACATGTGACACGAAACACGAAACTTGGGCATTCCACCTCGTCTCCATATTTAACCGCAGACCCGAGTTAGACGGACCAAATACGCTTGTTTCGTTTCCCCCGCGTAACCTTCTAAATTATAACGTCGAAAAACCCTGAATGACATGGTGTCATAGTTATGGCTGGTATCTTGAGACTCGCGCGAACGGAGACCGACTATTACTGAAAGAGGGAAAAAATAGCATAAAATTTATACTAAGCGGCTCAAGACATATTCACTGAACTGAGTGTTTTCTAGTGAAGGGATCGCGTGCGGATGTGCCCATAAAATAACCTCTCGGTGCACATTAAGTGCGGAAAATTAGTGCCGCAGGAGCGACAAAATTCACTTTTTTTCACGCCGTGGTTCTCGGACTCGATTCAACGGCGAGAGTACTGCCCCGGAAACTTGCGCTCATTGTGACTGTGTTCACCATCGTCGTTCCTAATGGGACCGCAAAGTACTATAGGTATTGAGCGAACGGTTGTCATAAAATGGAAAGAAGCAAAACGGCTGGCTAAAAAACGTTTCCGGGATTTTAAGGATGTTCTACTTGATTCAAAAAAAGCACAGCAGGTATTGTAAAATAAAAATGGTTATTCAATTTTAAAAACAGAAAAAATCGAAATCACACAATAGACATTGCCTCTTCTCTGATTTCATATCTGAAGAATTTTTTTCTTTAATATAAACCAGTAAATAGCATTTGATATGCACTTTTACACTTATTTTTGCTCTTCTGACGATATTGGCAAGTTATAAAGGTAGTCTTATATTTCCATCTAGTTGCATTCGACGATATCAATTGGGAAAGTTGTTGCAAAATAAGATAGATTTCGCTAGCAAACAGCCATATTGAATTCCTTATAAAACTTCAAAATACCACCAGGGCAGACATCTTACTCGACTTCACTTCTCCCGAATATTCCTGCAGTTCACATTGGAAAAATATTTCTATTCAGAGTTTTAATTTAATTTTTGGAAAGTTTTTCAAGTAGAATTTCTTTAAATTCTTATATTTAAATATAGTTACCAAATATTTAAGATTTGAAATTAATAGTTTCGAAATATTGATAATACTATAAGTAATTCTTTAAAAAATAATGCTAAATTGTCATTAAAAACTGTACCTATTAATTCATCAACATTACTATTTCAATCAGTAAATTATTGCCTTCAGCCTCCAGGGATCTTCATCTACATATTATAATATCTAGACATCCAACATTACAGTACGTAGCAGAGGGTGATAACTCAAGATTTGCACAGTTCAAATTCCATGAGGTGAGGAACTAACTGATAATTATACAATTCAAGCAAACGATGATAATCATTGCGAAGAGATATGAGCTATTTTAATATCGACTTGATGATTTGTATCATATAGCTTCCATAGGCATGATTTTAATGATAAATTTAACTATATTTAAACGAAAAGATTTTCCGTCATATTACCTGGACTGAATCGAGATTCACAAGAGGCAGTACAATTATTTACAGAAATCCACAGATTAACTCTGTGACGAATTTTATGATTTGTAAATATGTGCTAAATAATTTTTTAATCATCGACAGACAATTAACGACATTTTACAATCGATTTACCATAGATATTGATGCAAATTATGTTCAGAACACGTCGAAGGAAAATGATGAAGATGATTCCTAATTACGACAGATATTGTACACTTCTCAGCAGCCCCACTCAAATGATCGGGAAGAATAGGTAGCTGTGGCGTAATGTTTGGAAACGTGCAGGCATCATACCCAACACGTCTTAGAATGCATTATCCTGTCAAAATTCAGCGATCTAATATTCTGAAATTTAACATTTTTAATCGGCCGCCATTCTGTAAATCCTTCACGAATAAAGAGGGATTATAATGACTTGTTTTGGAGTTTCAAAAATATAAACGCTTTTATTTTCGTCAGGGTGGACATTTTCAAAACTTGGCTACCCTTGTGGATGAATTGTAAGGGAGCAGAGCGCGGGATAGTGGGTGGTAGGGAAGGGAGAATGAGAGGCGGTAAGAAAGGGAATCAATATTCCCACGAGTACGAAACGGCGTCCGAGGCGACTCACGAAATCCCTCGTGAATTACCAAAATTAAACTTTTTTCACGCACGGGAGAAGAACGCTGCGGATAAATATGGGTCGCGCCCAATAAAACGAAGTGATTCTCTTAGGCTAAGCAAGACTAGGCCAAGGATACAAGGCTGTTGATATGACGCATATTTAATCTAGGGTGTCCCCTTGAGAAAAATTATAAAATAGTTGAAAATGTGTGTCGGCGATTTATTTTGCGCCAAATCCGTAACAAATATCACGACGCCAAGGGGACCGGGTCGCTTTTTATTTCGTTCGAATTTGATCTTTTTTTTAATTAAGAAAATGTGAATCAAGAAAATATATTTCTGAAAGTCTTCTTTAAACAAAAAAAGGGAAAAAATGAACTGCCCATCTGATTGGTTTCGTCTAGTAATTAAAGATTTTTTCGGAAAAATACCTTTTCAGCTTAAACCTTATTGTCGAAATGATATATACACTAAGATTCAAGTCATCAAAACTTATTTTTAAAGGCGAGAAGAATAATTCATATCCTATTGTGTATTTCAATTCATATTGTATTTTCATTTTTCATTTCATTCATATTGTTATTTCAATTTTATGAATTTTAGTCCAAGTCTAATTTCCATGAATTAAATTGAAAAAGAGTTCTTAGATTTTTTTCACAAATTTTCTTCTGATTGAACTATTATTAATAGTTGAAGAAGATAAATAGATTGAAGAATCAAATAATTGAAGAAAAAAGAAATGTGAGAAATTACAGCGGAAGGCTGTGGGTGTACCATGGGAAGCAGGGGATGGGAGTCGTCCTCGTGAGGAGCTGTGAGGCGAATGAAGGGGATGGCAGGCAAAGGCGTAGTTTAGAGGGTATCCACAAACCAATCTTCAAATTGAAGATCTACGGCTTAACCTAACCCAAATGAAACGATTTACATTTTCTCGGTTGAATTGAAAATTGATTATACTCAGTTAGACAATCACCCAAAATGACTCTCAGTACTACACAAAACTGCATTCAATTAATATCGATTTATCTTTGTTCCCCAAATTGGCGTCCATCGATTTTTCTCACGGTACCATTTCGCCGGGGGACCAATCAGTATTTATTGTCAGAAAATAAGTCCGTTTTTGCTGTCAATGCTTAAATTTTGGGCGAAAAAATGTGTCAATGGTAAAAAATCTTCCTTCAGATGGGAATGAAATCTGGGACGTGAGTGTAGTCGGGAGGAGGAAAGCGAATGTATGCTTCGCGAAGTCGGCACTATGGCCGCGAAAATCAATCTCAAGGGAAATAAATGGAATTAAAACTACTATACGCAATCAGGAGCACTAATTCCCGAAAGAATTACTTTATGAAAATAAGCTTGATTTATTTGCTGTTTCCCTCCGGCAAGGGTAACTGTAAAAGGATTGAGGGCCTCGGAAATACTTTTCTGTTTATTTTATTTTACATATTGATTATTTTGTATTCCTGATCTGAATTGTAAGGGAGATCATGGGGTATTAGTAATTAAAAATGGCAATTTTGCACAAAATATTTTGTGAAAAATTCCTTTTTTTTAATCAATCATGGTATTCCACCATATCACGCCTGAAACGTCTCTTTTTATCGGGTATTTGTCCCTTGGCTTGCGGTTATTATAACAAAAAACGATTCTAAATACGATTAGGCATAAATATTATTTAGAATATGCCAGAAATACATATACTATATACCATGATTTGGTTACAAAGATCGGTAGAAGGGTATAGGAGGTCTTTCGAGGTCATTCAAATGATGTTGTGACAAAAAAGGAAACTAGTAAAAGACTGAAAACACTCGGCATTGCTCAATCGTAGTCTTGAAGAATTTAATAAGTTGGTATTTACCTGTTACAGGTGGCTTTTGGTTGGACGAAGGCTAAATGTAACGATGTCCACATCGTTAGCTTCGTCTAACAAGAAATAACCTGGCACCCCGAAATTTAATAAACCCTTCTACAATTCCACATAATTTCTACCTCGCTTCCGTCCTCCATAGCCATCCTTTTCTACCTATCACATTTCATTCCTAACACTCTTCTCAATCAGAGTTTTCAACGTTCCAGCGTTCCAGCCCCACTTAAAATATTATACTTTGCATCCACCATATGTACCTCCACTGGATTTTTTCCAAACAACCCTCTCTCCCTTCTCACTATGCCTTAGTACTTATTCATTGGTTTTCTTTTCTCTCTACTTTATCTTCTTAATCCTTCTCCATATCTATATTACATTGGTTTGCACATCAGATAACCCGGGTTAGGTAGGAAAAATGATAATCTCGACGTACGCGAGGAAATGTTCATTCAAATGTGTTTTTAGTCTAAAGTGAGCAGTCGCGCGGATGGCTTACGAACGTCCAATTCTTTAGTCATTATATGACTCACGAGTTCCTTCGATATTCCAACGGCTTTCCCTAACCAATTTTCCTAACCCTAATTTGACGGTCGTCCAGTACCATTTGGTAAACTTTTCCAATGTTAAAGGTGGTTGTCACAGCTTTTGACCGTCGCGAACGCTCATCATCAGCCAAGCCGATACGACCATGTTTAAATTTTTTCACTCTGAAATTGTTGCATTTTAGTACAAATTGAGTGTAAAAGTACTTTTATGCTCAAAATTTACAGCTGAAAACAAAGGTTATATGGGCTTTTGAGAAAAAAACTACGTTAAACATAAAAATATAAGGTCGTGAACTAAAAGAGGTGGAACAGTTTACTTATCTCTGAAGTGTTTTGGACCAAGATGGTAAAATTAGGAGGGGCATAAGAAGAATAGCTCTGTGTGTTTTTCGGGATTTCATTGTGTATGTTGTCTTGCACTATGTTGGCTGGAATGCTGGCGACAGTCTTGTAAACTTTGTCTTAAAAACCAGTCAACATATGTGTCCTCTAATCCATACCGCGGAAACCTCAGAAAGGACATATAAGAAGGAGAATTGTGTAGGGCAAAGAGAAAGGAATTGATGACAGGGACGTTGAATAAGGATATTAAGTAGAGATTCGTAAAAATCTTGTGTGAAGGGAAGTTATGTATCATGTGGAAACGTGGTTATTGAAGGAGGAGGATAGACGTAGATTGGAGGCTTTTGAGATAATGTGGGTGCGGAGGAGGGCGGAGAAGGTGAAGTGGACTGAAAGGAAAATAAACGAGGAAGTGCTGGGTATGGTGGGGGAGGAGAGACGATTGTTGAGTGGAATCCAAAGGAAGAAGGAAAGATTGATGAACAGCGTTTTGATTCACAATGAGATGCTGAAGATTGTGCTAGAGGGGAGGATGTTAGGCAAGCGAGGAAGGAGTAGGAATATGATAGGCATGTTGGACGGAATGAGGAGAATACGGGAGTCGGCGGAATCGAAGAAGGGTTTACTGTAATATTGGGTGTCAGGTTGTTCTCAAAAGCAATGAAATGTATCGTTGTTTAGTCTGTGTCCATTCAAAACCTACCTTAACCCGTAGACTACCGAATAATAATGATTTTTGCTCCCTCAGAAAAAGTTATTTTTCGTCATAATCCATATACTATATATCACCAGTCACCTTTCTGGCGGGTTCTGCAAGCACTTTAATGTCTAGGGTGTGATACATCTAAGCAAAGTAAAGTAAATTCACAGAATGGAGGGCAATTTTTCCACGCCCTAAAAATTTCGAGGTGGTCTCATTATGGGTTTGCGGATCACAGGTTACCCTTGAAAGGGTGCGGCAACAGACAGAGCCAGAGATCCTGGTCGTTTGATAAGGGGTTGGCGCATGGAAGAGTGTAAACGACCGCTCCCAAGGTCCCTTTTGTCCAGCCTCATGGCAACGCGAAAACAGTAACCAGAATGTCAAGGTGAAAACATACGTAGACTTTCTCTCCACATCGGTCGGTCGATGGAGAAGGACTGTGGATATTAATAATCGCACACCTCAGAAACAAGTATTGCAGCGAGCAATGAGTTTGTGGCCAGCGCATCCAAACGCGAAATGTGTTCATTTTTCATGATCGAACTGTTACGAAAATAAAAAATGTCTATCCAAAATTTTAGGTTGTACGAATGATGAAGTTAAATTTTATTGACCTGCGTTAAGTTTTGGGGATTAAATTTGAACTCTACTTGCAATAAAATGCCTTTTTAGGGAAATTTATTGCCCAGAAGTGTTGTAATGTGTGGCTCGTATAAAAAATCTACGGGCGACACTTAAAAAATCAAATGAGTCAGTGTTGATCACTCTCCCCACTGACCTACGGCTACAGACATCAGATAATTGGCAACGTTTCTCATATTCTACGCTAATCAATGGTATTTGTAATGGTAAATGTCACTAACTATCTCGTTAGTGTCTAATACGAAAAAAATGTTTTACGAAATTCATTAGTTTTCACCACGCGGTTGGTTAAAATACTTAACTCATTTAGTGCTCAAATATATTGTCATGAATGTGAAGTTTTGTGAAAGTTATTATTGAGTTATAATTCAATAGAGTCGAATTGATCATTAAAGATTTCTCCACAAACAAATCGGGCGCCACAATTCAATAGAATTCAATTGTTATTCGAAAGACGGTCCACAGTATTTGGTAGTTATGAAAAAATACATTTTACTAATGGCATTTAGTATAAATTAGCTATCTTTTTCAGTAAACCCTAAGGAGACAAAAAGTTTCTAATGCATATATTATTTTGATGGAGACACT
This sequence comes from Hetaerina titia, assembly GCA_037158775.1. Taxonomy (NCBI): domain Eukaryota; kingdom Metazoa; phylum Arthropoda; class Insecta; order Odonata; family Calopterygidae; genus Hetaerina; species Hetaerina titia. Next base: position 78,091,450 of record CM073778.1, on the reverse strand, counting down.
AAAAACCTTTTCAGAGAACAGCGATAACTATAAGAATGACCTCGCCCACGATACTACTTTGCCCCTCGCCGATTAAATTTATAATGTTCTTTCACTTCAAGTTTTCTCAATTTGCCGTGCTGTTGAAGTCTACACTATCCTGGCTCACATGTCTAATTCACCATTCTAGTTTAAACCTTGCACTCCTTCGAGGACAATCACGTTCCTTATTCTAATTTTCGAATAATCATTGACGGTTCTGCACAATTTCCCTCTGACGCTTAACTGGTACTAAATATGAATATAAATCCTGTGTAATTGGTTATTTGGGTTTTTATTTGAACCAGTCCTTGCATAAAATGTGTTCCGGGCTTTATAGACGTCTCATTCACGCAGTGATCTTTTGACAGGGCAGTCGTTCATGATTCGTACTCGATCCATCGCATAAAAATAAATAATATTTTTTCATGGATGAAAAGCATATTTTAACCAGATATAATACATTCTGTTGCGAGTTTTCATATTTTACTTGACGAAATGACAGAAACTTCTCATGATATTATGTGTAGAAAACGCAATCTTTCGTCATTTCATGTTATAAGTTTTTAAAAACAGAACTTAAACGTCATTTTCGTATTATTGGAACATAAATAGTTGATATGCGCAAAGGATTTTGGATCTTAATAATTTTAAAAATAAATACTGCATTCATTGCAATTATCGTTTTTGATAAAGCTAGTATTAGTAGGCTCTGATTCTGATTTTTGGAAAAGGATATATATATATATATTACAGGGTATTGGGAAAGTATATTGCTCCCCAACCTAAAAGCTAGAAGTTCACACGCCATAGGGTTTGTCAAAACAAGCTCAGCTCCCCCTTCACCTGTCAAAAATGACCTTCGGTTCGAAAAAGGACTGAAAAAAAACGGGGGAGTTTCACTGAGGCACGTGCACCACAAAATCCCACCCAGCTATGAACGGTATTGTCCAAGGTCTTGTGAAAATGTCCGTTGCAATAAAGGTGGGAGAAACATTATGATTGCCTAATTCCGCAGCTGGAATACGAGTGTATATGATTAACACTATTTAATCACCATGAAAGTTGTCCTTATTGTCCTATATACGTACATTTATGATTGGTTACAGATAAACAAGTTCTCGTATGTTATGTGTCATCTAAATATGTACTTACTGGTGTTCTGGTTTCAGAGAAATTTTCAATTGGAACAAAGAAGCGGACGACTTATTTTCAATGGATATTTTTTGGTGGGAAAGGGATTTGATAGTAATCGAGGGACATCTATTACGCAGGTCTGAGGAGCGAAAAACAAACAAGATTTGTAGCCAAAAATTATCTCTAGAGTACTAACTAGTTAAAATAATGAAGGACTTATTTAGGCACCAGGGAAGAAAGTAGTTGAGAGTAGGCTTGTATTGGGACGTACCAGGAAAATAACTGCATTAGAAGAATAAAATCCACGTGAACCTAGTTAGATATTTTGTTGGTGACTAAAATGTATGGAGTCGGCAAATAATTAGGTTAATATGATCAATAGTTTACTAATAAATGGTAGTAGTTTTTTTGGAAAAATTAAGCACTGCTACACTTTTTAATCACCCTTGAAAGTTTACTGACTGATTTGAGAGGTTTGCAGTATATCATGTCTTAGTCGTAGATGATTTCTATAATAACTTAAAATAGAACAATAGAAAACATTTCCTGGTTCGTTTTTCTGTAAGATACTGTCAAGCTTCTTCCTTTATGCCTCGTTTATGATTTTAAAGAATATTCTTTAATAAAACGAGATGAATTTTGTGCTTACTGAGGAATTTTAATAGCAGGAATACAGCAACAAACATATACCAAGTATGTATAGTCAACCGCTTACACTGTAAATGAGAATAGAAGTGATCATTAAGATCGTAAATACTACGGCAAAGAGGTTCAATATATATCGATAAATACATATGGAATTAGGAAACCAAATCGTGGATACCTTGAAAAGTTGTATAGTCGCGACGGCCGGCAGTCGGATGGCAGTTCACATATGTCATCCAGGAGTCGTAAAAATGGGTGATGGATTAGAAATATTTTAAATCCGTGTCTCACCATAGAGAATTTCGATGGGAAAGAGTTGGCGAAAAAAAAGAAATATATCCTTTGAACCCAACTACTGACTGAATCAACATTCACTGGCTGGCTGGAATCCAAATCTTGTCTTTTCTTCACTTTTGCCGATAAATTTTTTATGTAGGAATCTATTAACTCAAGATTACTCTCGAAATTTACTATCTTACTTTACAAACGGTGAAAAACTAACTACTACTACACTAATGGTGAAAAATGAAATTTCCGTAGAAGCAGCAACCAGACGATGATTTTATATGAAATTACACTTAAACCCGCAACTTCTCTATGCTCAAAAGTATTAAGGTTTTTTCCCATGAAACTATATTTTAGGAAGGAGTAATATTTTACTCGTAAATATGTATCTCTCTTCCTTTGAAATAGGTGGTAAAAAATAATAACTTTCAGCACGCTCTAGTCTGTTCTACAGTATTTATTACTTACGATATATTTTTCCCTGAGTTGCCAACAAACCTGCGCTCAAACAAACCTCTTTTGTTTTCCCTCACTCACACTCGACGTCCGAAATCTTATGAACTATGGAATCGAAGTTCGATAGCCCTCGCTGGGGCGTAGTGTGTCCGGAACCGGTAGAGGGAAGCCAATGGAATGTCGTGGAAGAGTTGCCTCAGGGTAGTATAATTGTAGCTGTTCATATATGAAGCGTGCTGGGGAGAGGAGTTTCTCTTTTGGGCGTTTCTCCAGTACTACGGTGGTGCATAATGTCCTCTGTCCTCTGTCGTTGTATGTAACAATCTTGTTTGCTGCGCGTGCTCGTAGGCGAAAGAGTTTTTGGAGATTATGGAGGCGGCATAGTCTAGTCTAGAGGTTCAGTATTAGAAATACTATATTTTGTATTTCAGAGCTGGGAAACGTGGGTATCAGAAGATGTAGCTGTCTTAGGATCCTTCTTTCCAAGGCGGCCTATACGTTAATATTATTATTTTAGGGAAGGATAGGCAGTGGGGCGTACTCCATAACAGGCTCACAAAGGCCTTATATAGAAGCAGACTGCACTCATCGGAGATTCCCTTACCCAAACTGTTCGTAGTAGACCAATTCGACGGATGCATCTTAACCACACATCCGGGCATCCAAGTTAAAAGTACGTTGGTTGTTCAGGACGACCCCCACTGAGTTAGACGTCGAGATCCGGTGCTGCCAAAAGCCAATCGTGGGTGCGGCAGCCCCACCATCCTTTGGTCTAGATGACTCTTAAATATGATAAGTGTGGACTTGTCTGGATTCGGTCGTAGTCTCCATTTACGAAGCCACTCCTCTAGCTCTTTTACTTGCTCCTGCAAACATGCCGTCTTGGTTCCGTGCTGACGTCCAGATGACCCTGCGTACTTCGCCGAGGTCACCGTTTGTCGTGGTTTCCTTTCTGCTGCCATATAACTCGCTTCAAACTTATGACCACCGTCATAAGTTTGAAGCGAGTTATATCCTCATCAATGAAAATCCTAGTTTCGCATCGAGTGTTGTAGCAGCGATTACAGTGAAATATATGTTCTTGAACGGACGTCTTTGAAAATAGTGGACGCATTATACGCAAGCCCCCGCATCTTCAATTGAGAAAAGGCATCGACAACGCAAAAAGAAATCCCGAATTATTTTCCGGTCCTCAAAGTCTTTAAGCCATTTGGTTTGTTCATCAATCAAGTAGGAAAAAGGAGATGAATATATTAACAAAAAACCGACGGGAAATGGAAAGGGTGTCGTGCCAAACAATACGTACGCCACAGCATTTTCCCCCCTCCCCAAGTCTTTTCTTTTGCGCGCCAACCCCCTATCGGATGCCATTTCTCACGCCACTTCTTTGTCCAGCAATGTCAGGAACCTCTGGCCCATTCTCTACGCACCGCTTTGAGCTGTCACAATGAGGGCTCCCGAAGTCTTGTAGGCGGCCATTATACTTTAAACTCGGAGGTATTTTTTGGAAGGCGAAAGGCGTTTTAAACACTTGGTAAACGGTGGCTATCTTAAAATGAAAACATCTACGTGTGTTTATTATCTAAGATAATCAAAGTAAATCATAGTTTTCCTCTACAGCTGATCATTAGGTTCGTTATTAAATGCGGGTTGTGATTGTTTCCCAACGATTTTTACCTATTACGACTGGTGTAGACTTACTTTTTAAAAACCGATATAATTTCGATCTTCATTTTTTATAATTTCTATCTACTTTAATTCCGTAAAAAAACTTATTTCCTCTCCTTTACTCCCCTCTCTCTCTCTCTCTTGCCTTTACATTATGGTCTCGTCAGCATCCCATTCTTTTTCTCAAAATCTCTTCCCACAACTTTTTCTACCCTCTTCAAATTTCACTTATCAACATTCTCTCTTCTCCTAATTTATTTCATGTTTAGTAGCTGGTCTTCCTAACTTTTTCTTTCTATGGGAGACTGGCATTAGTTTCTGTATATGTATTTGATATTTTGTCTTGCGATTAATGTAGCATTCCATTTTGTGGTTGTACCCACAGCTACCCCAATAAAAGCTATTTGTGGCTCCTAAATTGAATTCCAAGACCTAGTGGCCCTGTGGGCATAGCGCTGATTCACTGATTGGAGGATATGGATTTGATTCCGCGTGACGCCTCCGGACACGCTGAGTCTCAACTGTGCCATTTTTCGGGTCTTATATCTTAATGGGGAATCACATGCGGAATGAAAACTGACCCCCTTCTTTACTTTGCCAACTCCGGTGGTGGCCAGGTAACGTCCTCGCCTGTCAACCCAGAGGTCGCTGGTTCGATTCCTGCCTAGGTGGATTTTCCTCCATCTAGGGCTTGGTTGTATTAAATTATAATATTGTTATATCACTTTAAATTCCGATGCAAAGGCCCAAGTGTTGTTTTCGGACTGATACAATTTTATTAATAAATGCAATATATATTAATGTGTGACTTTAACACACTGTCTTAGTACAAGTTGAACTTAACGCTCATCCATAAAAACATCGATGAATAATGAGCATTTTTTAAAGTTGAATTCATTTGATCTTGATGATTTTGAAATTGATTGAATGATTTTTACTCTAGTTGCAAGATAAAAATAGTTTTTTTTTCTGTAACACGCATAAGAGATTAATGATGATATCATTAATTGATATGTTATATAATATTTCAGGCAAATATTATTGACAGGCGTGTTAAATAATTTTTAGTGAATATTTTATGACCTTTCATCATTTATTATTTGTGTAGAAATCATTCTCATCAAAAACGCTTGACGAAATCAATTTCAAGGCTAAAATAAACTGCGATTGGCTATAAAGATAACGCTTCGCATGTAGCACACATACCAATCCCGTGGATGTCTTATTTTATCTTCAGTTATCCGTAAATTTGAGAGTGACCGAAACAGGGTCTGGATTTTATTACTAAAAGAAACGACTTCTTATCTTTTTTGTTTCGCGACAATGGAAAAATAATTACCAAAAACTAGAGAAAACCAATAATATAAATATGGTAAATACATACACGGTAAACAGAAAAGTCGATAGAGTTGTCTATTATTCTGCCCATAAATATAATGTATTTCAAAGACCTCAAAACATTTCAGAGGATTTGGAGTTGAAATTTACGGTACAAAACTGTTAGGTCTTTGAATCTAACTGTGGACAGTGCAATAGTTTTATTGCCATTTTACAATGATATCGTGCATATACTTTAGGAAATCAAACATGAGATTTTTGACATTATATCATCATTTTCGTCAATACAGTTTTCACCAATCCCCCCTCCTGGCTTATTTCTCTTTGGTCTGTAGATATACAAGTGCGTTTAACTAAAGGTTCTCCCAGTGAATTCGGAGCGCAAGATTTGAATCCGAAGGAAAGTACTGAAAGTAAGGAGATTTAAAAAAAAATTATTCGCACGTCCTGTCAACGCAAGCTTTGAATCAATAAAGCGTTCGGATAATAGACTTGATATGGCGGCGTTGAAAGCTCAGCCCGAGGTCCTCCTCCTCCACCTCTTCTCCGTTCACCAAATGGGGAGAGTTTAATTAACGCCGTCTCTGGGAGTTGGTGAGTTTTAATTCTCGTCCACTCTTTTTACTATTTATTTTTCCATATTTCCGTCCGTCGTTTAGGAGAGAGGTGCTTTAGAAATGGTTTGCGATTCATCCTCCCTGTGGCGCCCGAGAAAAGCGATCTGACGCCAGAGCGAGTCACGCGATCGAAAAGACAGACGATTTTAGGATTGTGAATGGCGAGAAAAACTGGGATGGACTGGGAGTGGGTTCAATTGACTACAGAGAAACAATTGAAACTAGGCGTGCGAATAATCGGCACGTAAAGACAAATGAGAAGATTCTTGCGGTGCTCGGATCCGAACGCCACCTTCACAAGTTTGGTGGATTCAATCATCGTGAGGGAAAAATTCATTTCAATTTCCACTGTAAAATAGACATTTCCCGTTAAAAATCTCCGTTTTTCCCGAAAATGTCCTCCAATTTTGTTCTAGAAACTTCGTTTCCTTTCGTTTTGTATTCTTTCTTTTTTTAACATTTTTTCTGACTTCCAAGTCATGTGATTTTGGAGCAATATTTTTCATCAGCTTCATATTATTTCATTTACTTTTCCTGTCAGATATGTCATAGACTTAAAACAATAGACACTGGAACTCCTCTATCGATGCCTTCATACGAATGATTATGACCACATGAAGGAAAAAATGCAATGATTATACTCGGAAGTGTCTATCATTCATATACTTACTGTATCATTATAAAGCCTATTATTATAATTTCCAAGAATCCAAAGGCCTTGCAGTTGTCATCAGGAAAATACTAAAAAATGTAGTTCTCTTATTCTTTATTTCATTTTAATTTTTTGTGCTTATAAAATGTAAATCGTTAATGGATAAGGCATTAAAATGTAAAAAAGTGACACTTGATTCCAAATTCACGCAAAAAATATATTTCAAGGTCTTTTTTATGGCAACTGTCTTGAATCTTCCAGTTCATTTCCTTCTTTTCTATAGAAGCGAGAAAATAATTTTCTTCAGTTTCAAAGATTTTCACGAACTCGTTCTGGAATTTATTTATTTCATCGAAAGTAAAAATAGGATAGAAGGAAAATAACGAATAACTTCATAAAGCATTTTCACTCAACGCACCGAATAAATTAAATAAAAAAATAATTTTTAAAAATAAATAAGGAACTTGTTAATCCACTCCATTAGCTTCTGTGTTAACGCACAGAACTAAATATCTGGAAATAAATATCTCCTTTCTTTTCAAATGTAAATTAATAATTGAGATATCATGCATTAAAAAAAATCAATTTACCACTCTCTCCAGATGAAAGAAAAGAATAAATTGATTCTCTGCAAAAGAACTAAGGATTGCATTCAACTATAAACATTGATTAGTCAAAGTTAAATGGGACGTATCGTTTTCTATTTTTACTACTCAATAAATGTTAATAGATTATTTTAATTTTTAAAGTATTAGAATGCGTTCTGTATGGTTACAAAGTGTGTTTTTCTTAATCACTCAATTTTTGTAGCTACTTATAAAACTGCTAAAAATCATAGATTTGGCCATGTGTTTGCATTCTTCTTCGTCCATGACTCCATCTTATGACCAAACTGACTTGTATATCCCTATTTCTATTGTCTTAATGCAATAGATCTCGACCTGTGACAGAAATGGAATCTGAGTTTATTATCCAGTAGTTTTCACAAAATAAAAAAATACATCAAGGTCTGTGCCGTTCGTACAAGTTACTATTATTTCTGATCCTGGCAAAAAAAGAAGGAAGTATAAATCATGTCATGGAAGTCGTAGACAACGTTCATTCAGGTTTCAACCAACGTAATGGAGTATTTTTGAATGGCATGTAATGCATAACCCTATAGTTTTGACAATTTATGTAACGACATTACCTCAAAAAAGCGGTATAAAATGGTGTAATGCAGCATCCGAACTCACTTGCCATTTCTCTTGTTCCAATTCCACTTTTTAGACCAAGTATTGAACATTTTGCAAGCTAGCAGTCAAAGAATAATGTGCGGACACATAGTAAAGCACTCACAGTCAAATTAAATACAACACATATTAAAGAACGGAAATATTCATTCAACACTGCCGGCAAGTATTCTCTCGCTACATTGAAAAAATATTTTTCAAGGTTTCATTCGGACGCCAGGTAAACTTATCTGTTTGGAACGCGATAAGACCCGACCTGCTGAACTGTTTGTCTATGTGAAAGACGTCCTTGGGAAAGGGTTAACGCAGGCTACTGTCGAGGACTTTGGACTTGATGGGAAGTCTGCAAATAAACAGAAATCGATAGATTGAGTTGGAAATGAAAACAGTGCCTTTTCGGTGATTTCCTTCCTGTATAGCCTCGCCAAAACCTCTTAGGATCTCCGTCTTAATCCCTAGCGTTGTTGATTGGTCAACACTCTCTAGTTCCGGCATCCGCCATTACGACAGAGAAACCCTTACCCAAGACTACTTTTCTTTACTTTTCAAGACAATCGGTGATTGTACAGTCCTTATTAATAATTTATTCCAAGAAATGTTACCTGAAATAGGCTAAATCATTTAAGGTAATTTATGATATCTATTCGTATGACTGAGTAAAATATATATTTTACTTTATTTCAAATAATTACTTAAGAATACTGAATCTCTGGCCATCTACTGTTGTACATGGAAAGCAAAAACCAAGTACTGTTTGATTAAAGCCGATTAGTGACGTATGAGAAATTCACAGGCTGTAAAGGAGAGTACTTCCGTGATTTTTGGGCGACTGTAAAGTCTATGAAATGTTCTGTCAACTTTTTCAAAATTTCTTCAATCGTTAATAAGATTGTTAACTTGCCGTTTTCAAAGGCCTTTTCCATTGACGATTGTATAAAGTAAACATGTTTTTCGTGTTTGTCAGATTCGTTTTCCAGTCTTAAAGGGCGTTCGTTCAAATAATTTGTCAAAACTTCCACTATGATTTAAAAATCTTAATTAATTTTCCAACTTGGAAAGCTTAAATTTTAGTATTTTATTCATTTTTTGAGCCATAAAAATGTACATACACCACTTTATCTTTCCAGATTACTCAATCCTCCATTTGGTTCATTTTATGCTCCATTGTCAAACAATTTTCTACCATTTGCATGACCGTGAATTCCAGCTATCTGGAGAAAAGAAAGCATGTGTGCAATTCCTACGTCACGGGCTCATTTTTTCATCACTCATTTTCTCCAAAAAATTCCCATCCGTAAACCTTTTCTTACAAGGAATCTGAAAACAATGGGAGATATAATCAGGAAATTATTATCGCTGAATTATCTGTATTTGAGAATCAAACATTCATTTTTATACAGAATGTAAAAAGAATATACAGGTATTTGAAAGGTTTGAAATGTTCAGCTAAGAGAAAAATCACAAAAAAACCATAAAAAAATTTTCATTGAACTTTTAAACAACTTTCAAACGTGTCCATCTTTTCCTTAATTATTCGCTCTGCATGATTAACTTTCAAATGGGAAAATGTTTAAAAAAATTATGTTCACATCTGTTCACATTCGAGAAAGTTGAGCATTAATATAATATCTGTCACCTATTCCCGGTTTTCGGAGGGTTTTTTCATATTTTTTATGAAATTAAAAATCCCGAAACCAAGCTGAAAATATGCAATATACTTATGAATCTAAGAAAAGAATATTGATTGTCCTACATTATTAGTCCTCAAATAATTTCTAACTTAAATCCTTTCATGGGGTTTTAGCGTTGGGATATTCGTCCGAGGCTTGGGTTTGATGACGGGTGACGTTTCTGAGTACCTCGGACTTAACCCACGCTGTGTGATTAATATTTCGGGTACTAAAAAGTGAGTTAAAGCTCTTAAAGATCTTATCCTCTAATTTGTTCTCAAAACAATTGAAAACTACTGATGGTCTGTGGCAATATGCTCTTTGATTCGTTCGGTCCACGTTACGTTCAGGCTTACTTGAACCTCGTATGCATCACCCACGAACTCACATTTTTCACACCCATGAAACTATTCCCACAATATATCATTCAATCGAAGTATCATTTCTACGGACGTTTAACCACGCAAATGGAGAAAAGGAATAATCTCCCTGCTCTCGTACACGAAAACGACCCCATTTTAAATATGAAAACGCTTGTCACTCTGGCGAAAGATATTAAAATTATGTGCATAGTACAGTGTAACCATCTATGTTTTGTATTAATAAAAAGTCTACGTAGGATATTAAGGATAACCACATCTTCCGATCTATTCCAAATCTTGGAAAAAAATATGGTGACCCTAGGACTTGAACTCCCCTTGTATGTCTTCCTGGAAAACCGCAAGCGACCCTAACATCCTGTTAATGTGTGAACTTCACAAGCCATTACACTTAGTACAAGTTAAGCTTTGTCCCTGACCTATAAAACCAACTTTCGTGTTGATTCATATAGTTTCTTATAATTTATAAGTAAAGGAAAACGACACCCCACAAACGTTCTAAACGCCTTTTTTTGTTTCATGGCATAATTTAAAAGAGTGCAAATGAATTAAAATTTTTCGTGAGACTTTTTTGTTTTACAACTAACTCTAAACTTTCTTTTCAGTAATAAATTTCTTGAGCTTACAAATAAGCCTTCTCAAAAATATTGGTGCAAAAGAAAACAATCATAAATGAACAATAGAAACTTATTCACGCAATAAATGTAACAAATGCCGTCAAAAATGGAAGGTAAATACAGGCATGTAAAAATTCAATGATGAATCAGTCTAAAAATCGTATCAATGATAAAATCCGATAATAATTACTACTCTTAATATTTCAATGATGACATAAGACTCATTTGGAAAAGAATTAATAATCAAAAGTCGAGATATAACATAGTTTTTGAGGAGGAAATAATTAAATTATAGATGAAAAGTCAAAGGAATATCTATAAAATATTTAAGGTTTCGGAATACTGGAACTGAAATGAAAAGAAAGTAGAACAAACGTGATTCACCAAAAATACCAGTAAGGTTAGCATACGTGTGGGGCATTACAAGAAAAACCAAAGCCTAATGAAAAATTTGCGGGTGACTGTGTGTGTGAACGTGATTAGGTGGCGGTGGCGACCTCATTCTCTCCCGCGTCATGTATTCTCCCACACGTGTGCGCGTGACTCCATAAAAACTATCGCGTGATGGAAGGAAGCTCAAGTGGCGATCGACCACCGGAATGTTGGCAACACCGACTTCGGCGTCACGCACAGCAGAAGAAGTCGTTGGAATTGGATGTACGCCTTCTTCCTATTTCTTTGAACGTACAATTACATACACTTAGTTTTTTAGACTAATAGAATCTATTGCCCCCCTAGCATGAAAAAGTAATCGACAAAAGTGAATATCTTGAACGTTATAAATGTAGGCCACTCGATCAAATACAAATTGAATCCCACCAGTTAGGAAGAATGGAAAAGTATTCAAGGAAACAAAGATCGCTCTTGGAAATTCTCCTAAGGTTGAGTGTGAGGATTCTGTTGCAAAAAAGGTTGATTTGGACTGTTTTACGATGAAATAGTATTTTGGAACAAAGTTACTTTTGAAAGAGAAGCGAATTAATATATAACTGGATATTTACTTTTCAAACTACTACGAGTGTACGTGACAGGGTTTGTTAAGTAACCAACCCCTACAATAATATATGATTTTCAAAGCATCGTATCGTTTTATTTTGTGGCAGTTCAACTTGATAGTCATGCTATCATTTATAAGTTACTCAATACTATTGTGGTCACGAATTAGAGGGTTAAAAGGTTTCTTTTATCAGTATGCTTGGCAACTAATTTCCTTTAATATTTCGCTAGGGTCTCACTTTCATTTGTTATTCGGGATTAAAACTATTTTCTCAACGTCTGCTTTAACGGTATTGTGTGTAAATATTAATTCAAAGTTTGCATGTAACCTTCGTGCTTCCAGTAACTTCAAATTCAGCATTAATGATAATTATGATACCTTTTATATATTTACACGTTTATATTTTACTATTTGATATGTTTACTTATATTTTTATATATTATATAAATATATTTTATACATTTATTTATATAATACGTATATAACTATTTCACAGGAAGGAAACCCTTATTTATCTTGTTAAATTCATAAATCAAGTCCTGAGCATGATAAAACATTCTACCAATTTCCTGAGACGATTACTTAAATATTTATTTAAGTAAACTATATATTTATATCCGTCTACTTTATAATTAAATAGGTCTATTTTCAATAAGTCACCAAATATTTTCATCCTGGGCTACTTTTCCAAAACTCGATATTTCTTCTTAATGAAAACTGATATGGAGCGTGGTTTTGTAGGGTGCGAAATCTTGGTCCAAAATAATGGGTGCAGATTGGAGGAATTTGAGATGTAAGGGTGGAGAAAGATAAAAAATGTGAAATTAGCAGAAAAAAAACAATCGGAAGAGGACTACACATGATGAGGGAGGAGATATGATTGTAGGGAATATTCAAATAATACAGGAAATCCAGAGTATTTAAATTGATGATAGGTTTTTGAGGATTCTGAGAGGAGAGAGAATGTCAGGCAAGCAAAGGAAATGAGGGAAAACAGTAGAGTTATTGGACGGGGTGATGGGCGATAGAATATTTACGGAATTAAAGAAGACGTTAACGCAGGGTAGGATATCAATTTGTCTTGCTAAGCGAGTTAAAGAAATGTAGCGGTGTAAGTCAAAGTCTGTCCAAACCGTATATTTGACGATCTTGGGGAAACATTTTGTTGAAATACAATTGATTCAACAAGTTAATCCCAAAAATGTAATATGAAAATAAAATTCAAATTTTCCCTACCAATCCATATTTGTGCATTTCTAACTGTATTAAAGCAAAGCCAGTACCGATAAAAAATTCCCTACCTAACAGAGCGATATTTGAAATCAACTTGGTCTTAACTATTATTGGCTACAATAATATACTGTAAGACATAATTTGCGACGTTTTAATGTTTCTGAACATGGTACCCGCACTGATGATTAACACATATTAAGCAATGACTGTATCCTAGTACCCACTGCAAATAATTGTGATGGATCGTCAATAATGCAGCCTCTATCGTAGGATTGGTTGAATATAACCATAACTGCAGACCTTTCCATAAATGTTTCTCTCACTCCATGTAAATTCTCTTCATATCACATTAATTAACAAATTAAGTAATTTCCCTTGGTTTCCCTAATTTGGCTAATATTCATATTTTCTTGACTACTTAAAAGAAGTGTTATATCTCCAAGGCCCATGCACATGTTTTATTTTTTCCTGTCCGCAAAACGACTACACCGAGTTTGATGAATGAGGTGTGTCATATTGTGACCGTCACAAAGGTTAAGGATGTTTCATTTCAAAGAGACGCATCCTAAAACCATGAGTTTATCGTCATCAAAGGTTTCTATTGAACCATAACTAATCTAATAAAAAAACCGAAAAAATTCAGAATAATGTCGGCTGCCAATGAGAATGATCACTTTCGCTTTCATGGGTGTGGGGAGGGATGTTCACCTGTTGAGCGCGCATTTAATGTCAATGGAGACGGATGACGAGGGAAAAGGGGATAGAGAAGCAAAGAAAACTAGCGTGGGTGGTGGGATAAGTAAGGAAATTCCCCCACTAGAGTAGGAGGGAAGGCGGCGCGTGATTCAGTTGGTGGAGCGGGGAGGAAGGTTGGCTGCATGATTAGTCACGAAGGACATTCCGCACGGAGGGAACAATAAAAAAAGACAACCGTCGCGCGATGGAGTTGTTATTCACGAGTCCACGAACAATCAAAGAAATGGCAACGCAGTCGCATGAGTGGTGGTGTGATGACTGAGGAACTTATTCAGCCATGGAAATTACGGTGGTGCAATTGAAATGGATGTTTTAGAATATTTAAAATGTCAGTCAAGAAGTATCACCGAATATTTTCGATTCGAAAAAGGATATGAAAGACTAGAGATTCCTTTTTCCTATCGAGGAACAAAATTTTGAGAATCTAGGGAAATGTGTTCCACGGTACGCCGAGAATGTATTCTTTCCGGGGTTCTTTGAGCTCGTTTCCCTTAGTTTGTATTTTTCTTCCTGTTGAGGTCTCCAAAGGAAAACTTGTACCACCACCGGCACGCACCAAACACAGAATTCTAGTGCAGTATATATTGACGGCGAGTAAAAACACGAGTATGTGGTGTTAAGATTCGGGCGTTGGTCAATTTCACATGAACATGAAAACCACTGCGATGCTATTGTATATCGTGATATTAGGTTCGAGCTCTTATGAGCGTCCTCCAACTTACCGTATGTCGTACGAGGAGATATTACAAAAAAATGTTTACCCTAGTATCTATGTATGGTCATAGTGTGTCCAAAATCAGCGAAATCAAAAAGGGTTTTCCTCCTATAAAGGTGTATTCCATGAGAAAATCTCCTTTGGCACTCTTTGTTGCATAAATAGTCGATCTCGCCATTTTTGAAGATACTAAAAGAATCAGAGCTACCCTAAAAACAGTATAACGATAAAAAATATGTGAATAAAAGTAATCCTTTCATTTTTTAGGTTCATTATTTTAAGAAGTATTCTAATTTTTCTTTTTCATGGCCTTTCTAAAGTAAAAATATGGGTGAAATCAAGAAGAAAGCAATTTGTAAAAGAATTTCCATGCAGCATAGTGAAAAATCACTGACTAGGGACCTTTAACGTGTGTATTTCCAAAGTAGTTAAATTTTAGATCGTAAATAAACTCGCATGCACTGCAAACATACTCCCTCACGCAAGATTACCAACTGGTGACCTACATCGGCACTGAAACAGAAAACAAACGGGAGTATCCTAACGTTTAGGCAACGCAATGTACTTGTCTGTATAAAGTGCTGCCGTGCAAACGTTTGCAGGCGCTATTCAATATGTAGTGCCTGACAACTCGAGACACTGTGAAGAGTGGCGTGATGTGTGTTGTATTACAAGAATAAATGTATGCCTACGAATTACCTCTGGAGGAAATTTCGAACAAGTCTAGGCGCCATGCTACTTTCGACCTAGAATAACGGACATTATTAAGTCGAATCCTTTACCACCACTTAATGCTGTAAGAGAACTTAATTCTTTTGGGCTTCGCAATGAGTTAGACAATTCAAGGAAATCATTAATGATTGTCAGCAATATAAAGCTTATGAAACGTAAAAGCGTATGAAGCGTATAAAGATAGAAATGTATTTTCTAATATACATGCGCGTACTTATACACACACAAGAAAATATTGTAGATATGTGTACATATATGCTTAGATATTGTAGATATCTATGCATATATGTATAGATATACACATATATGTATGTATATATACGCACACACATACTTTTAAACACAGGGAGTCAATTTAAATATACAAGGAACGTAGCGACGGTCGTAAATCAATGTAAACAAAAAAATGTCGATACCGTAACTTTATCAAGTTTACCTTCTCGTCATTTTGTTGTTCACACAGAGAGTTAGCTAGAGGTAGAGGACGTTTGATAATTTGTCATTTTTTATATTGCATAATATAGAAGGTTATATAATATATTTTCTTTTATATAAAAACCACTTTCCACAGATGAGAAAGTTATAATCCTTTCATTTTTTTAGAGTGAAAATATAGGTATATCATTTATTTACTGTCTAGTACTCGTGTAATTGAGCCATTTTTAAAAATAAATAGTCTCTTTCTTGTGTACCCGTTCTATGACTGATTTACTATGACCATTGTTCTTTCTTTGTCGCCACCTAAGCAGGCAACGGAGGAGGACATCCTCCCAGAGGACACCATGTCGGTCTTCCCTTTGTCACCAGGCTTCTCCCACGAAGGAAGTAGAATTGGCATAGTGAGTGGCCAGTGTCGGCGGCTCTAGGGGCCTCACCACCGTGATGGCGGCCGCCACGGAGGCCTCGACCGCGGCGGTGGGGGGAGGGGTCTCGGGGCCCCGGCATCGGAGGGGAAAGGGCGGGGCGGTTCCGGGTGGAGAACCCATGGTACCTCCCGTGGCGGCAAGGGGCCTCCCAGAGGGGGCCACGCCCCTCATGTATGCCTGCCAACAGGGCCGGGACAGCGATGTCCGTAGGATATTGACCACCAAGGTGAGTGAAAAGGGTACCCAACAAAGTTCGCTAATTTTGAAAGTCTGAACTTTTATGAGATCTTTAAGGTTTTAATGGCTAAAAACATTTTTTAAATCTTATAAAAAACTAATTTGCTGATGAAGTTTAATCTATTAGTCAAAACGAGATTAATTTATATGAAATATTAACAGAAAAATATTGAATGCAATGTATTTAAACGTATGTTTAGAAAAGTTTACCCGAAGAGCTAAGTCAGGCGTGCCACACAAAATGGATAATTAAATTTCAATAAATAATTCAAAATACAGCATAGATTTTAAAAGTCTTTGGAAAGAGTATTTACGTTGAAAATACTAAAACAAAAGATCAAGCAGGATGATCATTCTTATCATAAAATTCGCGGTTGTTTCATTAAATATTTTCTCTGGAAATACTGTTTTTTCTTTCCTTCTCTCCGTTAATAGAAATAGACAGTAGCCATAGTCAATGTAAGACTTCCATGTATGGTTTCTTACTGTGTGGGCAAAAGAACACATCAAAATGTCTGCGAGTCCTCTTCAAAGGTGGTATTATTTCCGCCTTTTAGATTACTTATTTATAAAGAGTCATACATTTCTGGAGTTTAAAGATTTACCTCTGTAAATTATGTAGTCTCTGCAAATTTCATTCTACCGGAATTCCAGATATCCTTGGATATTTGTATACTTCAGATTCTGTTGTAATCGCATCATTCATGTTATTTCACATTAAATTTTATCAAATTCTTACAATTAATATTCAAATAATATGACTTAAGAAAACTATATATTTAAAATGTAATCACGATATTTTTTTAGAGACGAAATTCATTGGAAAGCAAAGCGTATAATGAAATGAAAATATAATGAAAACACAAAAAAGTCAATTTCATAAAATTCCGTAGTATCGCAAGGCAACAAATATATCGGGATTCAGAGAGGCAAAACTGCAAAGAGAAAAGGCAGAAGTGCACTAAAAAAGAAGGCGGTATGTTACTAATCAGGGTTACATTACGCTTGCGAGGCAGCAAAGCGAGGATAATGATTGACTTGTCGTAGCTCTAGATAGAGGGAGACCGTTCCCGTCACCAATTAGAGTCCGTGTCTGACAGTTGAGGGTTCATCTCGCATCAGACGAAAGACAAGCTAAAAGTGATATTACAGAAGAACCTTTAACAAATGCGCGGTAGGTCTAATTACCAAGAGACTCTTCAAGGAAATATCGTAATGTTTGTTTCGAATCGAAGAAACAGTTTTATCATCGACTCTAAGTTAGAACTTTTTTGATTTGTACTTTTCATGAAAATCAATTGCGTATATTGGACGCTTTCAAAACCTATTTTGAACACAATTTCCCATAGTACTAATCCCTGGGAACTGGTTTAAGTAGGGGCTATAAGGAAGTAAATAACAGACAAATAATGGCGGGATGGAGTGAATATTTGCGTGAAAAATCACGCCTGTATGATGATATTCTTGTTAAATATTGTATTGTATTGAAAAAATGGGATTTGTTGTTCCTTTAATTATGGATCCGATCATAAGATGCTATTTTTGTTAAAGTTTTTTTCAAACCAGATATTGTTTTCTTCACGCTTCAATTACTCATGGAAGGAAATATTTTCATTCTTTTTTCAAATCAGCTTGAACAAGAAAAGAATATATTTATAGATTAATGTTAAGTAGAATATATTGTCCTGCAAATAAAAGATGTAATTTTCTTGAATTGTGAAAAACCACAGATAGGGAATATATTTATTGTCATAAAATGCCTAACGGCCATTTAAGCCTTCTACAGTAATTAGAATTGGAAAGAGAAGTCGGAACTTGCACAGCCGATTATGAGTGGAGGGAGACGTGAGGAAAAGGCAGAGAAGAGCCTAGAGACGGTTTCGAGTTGTGAGAACTCGATTTTGAAGAGATGGAAAATCGCTAAAAAATTGGAAGGCCTAATGCAATTGGAATCACGAGAATGCTTTGTTGAACGGATACGTATGCTAGGTGACCACTTTTCTTATCCCTATGCTAAATTGACAAATTAAAGAAAAACTCCTATAACTGTACCAAAGTAAGCACCATTCTTTCCTAAATGAAAACTAAGTTTGTTTTAGATGATTTTGGGGAAAGGAAATTCCACGACAGTGGCCAAATACGAACTCTCAATCAGAATACTCTTCTGCAGTAGTTTTCGGGAATATTAATTACTTCCTCGTCAGTGGCGAACTACAGATACAAGCACTCAAAACTCAATTGGGATCCTTTGCAAGGTTAAAAGGACTCCGTTAAAGATTCTTGGGTTTATGAACGCATACACACTATCCTTGACTCTTTACGAAAATAAATTCCGTGAAAGCGACAACCACAGAACTGACACACTCACGAGCACCCAGATAAACACTCGCACATTCAAATAAGGGCTTCATTACTGAGAAAATATTACTCAAGTTAAGCAAAGTCAAGTGATAACAGCAAACGGGGAAAAACGAGGGTGTGTGTCTAAAGGTGGTCCTCCTCAGCGAACTGAAGGAAAATACGTACTCGCAACAGGAAGTTGTATTTTTTCCACTAGCCATCACAAAAAACTTAGTTCTCATATCGGAATTGTGAAGTGGTGCTAACTTTCTTTTACGGCTATAGGAGTTTTTAACTCTTTTTATTTTCCTTCAATTTCCCGATTTTACGAGACCGTAGAGCTCAAATTTCTTATATTTTAAACTTAAGCTAAATGTAAAGTACTATGTGCGCATATAGGTCCGCGCACCTGACGTATGTAGGTCCGCGCTCCGCGCATACTGAGTCATTAGCGACGCATGCCAGCTGAAGTACCAAATTTTTTATGCGAATCTCGGAAAATTTCTCCGAATGGATACGAAGTTGCAGCAGGAATCTTCTGTCGTTGAGGTAATGCCACGTATATAGGGCGCTCGATCTCACGAAGACCGTGCATGGACGGTGAATTACAAGAGCCCTAATGGAGAGGTTGCAGCTGTTTACTTGCGTGGGTAGAGCGCTCAATGGAGCGCTTACACACTGCTAAAAATTCTGACGAGGAAAAACCAATGAATCAGAAGAAAAATTACGGAGAATCAAATTGGGAAATGTGCAGTAAAAGGTAAAAATCGACCTGAAGATTACTAGGCTGGTCGTAAATATTTTATGTCGACCTCGAGGAACTCCTTTGTGTTCCGAGTATAAGGAAGACAACTGAGGCAAAAGTTGGTAATAGTTGTAACCGGAAGTGGCATAATGATGCCAGAAAGGACCAAGAAAATTGGAAAAAGGGACCAAAAAAGCGCTGGTCATTTATTTTTCCAATTATAGTGAGACGAGCCTGCCAATCGACTAAAATTACTATTTTAACTGTTTAAGACATTGCAATATTTTCTTTTATGAAAATGTGTTACCGCATCCAAAAATACATGCTGTATATATTCGATTGCATTCCGTAATAACTTCAAATATGTTCAAACTCAGGCCATCTAATAAAAGGAACACACTCTTATAATAGCAAAAAGATGGTTAAAAACTTAATTCCTACTATAAATACCCAACGATCATTTTCAGATGACTGAAGTGTTTTAACGAGAACGTGTAAATCTAATATGAGATAATCCTAGCTAAAAATATTGATATTTGGCAAAGTGAACTCGGTAATGCAAAACTTCAACCAATAGATATTTTACTAATAGATATTATTATGAATACCGATAATTGCGAATCCTAGAATGAAATGACTTTTAAATGTCCCTGAAAGAAACGAAAATAAGCCAGATGGCAGAGAATTGTATAGTGTTCACAGTCCGTTATAACGACTGCAATGAATAAACATACATCTAAGAATAACATTATATACGTAAAAGTGTGCGGGCCATGTTTTCAAATAGTCACCTGCGGGACTCCATGTCTGGCAAATATGGAGGATGGGATATCATTACAATACTGTTTTAGGCCTTATGCCTAAAATTTTAAGCAACAATCAGTAAAATTGCTAAATTCCTGTTACTTTTTGAACAAATATCGTATAATAGTAGCTCGCCACCCCATGTGTATATAAGTCAAAGTGGGTAAATATCTCCAGCGACATCAATCCTAACTATCATCTCAAAATTTTCCTTCCATCTCTTCGTCTGGAGAGCAGCCCGGATGTGCTTCCGACCGCGACCGCACGCTCAAGACGGCGCTGCACTACTGCGCGGAGAACACGAGTCCGGCGTGCGCGTCGGCTCTGCTCTCGGCGTGCCCATCGCTGCTGGACGCGTGCGACGAGGAGGGATACACACCCGTCCACCTCGCGGTCATCTCGGGCAACCGATCACTCCTGCGACTGCTCATGGACAAGGGCGCCGACGTCACGCGGATGGACAGGGAGGGACACTCGGCTGTCCACTGGGCCACCGGTCAGTGCCAGTGATGATGCCTAGGGTTTCTGCGCGACACGACCTTATTGAACCATTCATGCCATCCAAAATGCCCATTCTATT
Source organism: Hetaerina titia (assembly GCA_037158775.1). Taxonomy (NCBI): domain Eukaryota; kingdom Metazoa; phylum Arthropoda; class Insecta; order Odonata; family Calopterygidae; genus Hetaerina; species Hetaerina titia. The sequence goes on along the minus strand of CM073778.1, from coordinate 78,070,730 downwards.
ACCACCCCTTCCTCATTGGTCTAAAGTCCTCCCACAATATTAACTAATGTTAGATAGATAGAGGTCTTTGTTTGTGCGAAATTGGGACCAAATGATCCCTTCTTCCACATTTTGTTCTTCTTTCTATTAACATGATGTCTTCAACATCAAGTAAACCAATAAAAGTGCTCTCTACATCCATCTTTCCTGCATTATTTTTATTTCTCCCAACAATCCTCTCTCCACTTTCTTCCAACATGCCTATCACTTCCTCTTTTGGTTTCATTTCGCTATGGTAATAAATAGTTGTGCTAACAAGATCAAATATAAAAATTGGAAATTTTAAAGCCCCAAAAGTTTGAATTTTTGTTGAAATATGAATTATCGTTCAGTAATACAAATAAAAAATATTTACTCTTCATATTAATCAATATCAATTCAAAACTAACGCAAATATACTGTTTAAGATGCTAAATGTTGTCCTGTTGCCAACACGTGACTTTAATGGCATGAAAATTTGTAGTTTCACATAAAGAGTAAATTTTTGGGTTGTTTTAAGATATTATTTATGCATCACGGCTTCTTTTGAGGACTTAAAGAGTCGCCCACTGTGAATGAATCACTCTCTATTCCCTTCCACGCTTTAACTCACTCAAGCGAATGATTTGATTTGTCCTAAGATTGCCACTTTCTCTCTGTCCAACACGTCACATGAAGTAAGGTTCCTCGGGTCCGTCAAGAACGGCTTGAAATGGGTTATAATTGGGAGTACTTTTCACTCTCACGGCTTGCACTGCTTCAAGTCTCAAGGTAAGAGTCTTTCGGTCTCTCTCTCTCTTTTTTCGGGTTCGATGGTCTCCTCATTTCTTCCTCTGGGTTTTACTTTCATTAAAACGACAGCAGAGGAGCAACTTTTATTCCTTATCTCTGAGAGAAGGCGGCACGAGGACAACTTTCAACATATAAGCGATGTGAATGATTTATTCTTTCCACGTCATCTGTCCACGCTAACGCATTATTTCACCCGTTTCCTTCTTTATTCCACTGCAATCCTTACAGCTTAAACGTTCTCACGGTTTACCCTTCACGCTGAATGCAATAAGCACCCCCTTAGCCGCTTTTTTCATAAGGCGGAGGAGATTCGGGCAGCAGAAGACCCAGTGGACGATCAAAGAACCCAGGGGCATGTATTAAATTGATGTGAAGGTAAGTTAAATTGCTTGTCCATTATCTCATTTATCGAAATTACCATTTTTTTAAAATAACTGCACATTTTACGGATAGATTGGGGCAATATTTAAACTGCTTAAATTGATTTGAACCCTTTTAGTGCCCTGGACCGATATATCGGTTTAGAACTTAGTTCATTACAACAAGTATTAACGTACAGGCTAGGGACTGCGCGAGGATATGCATACTTGTGTGCATGTATGTATGTATATATATATATATATATATATATATATACATGTGTATGTATATATGTATATTATTTTTTTTCTTACAGGTTCCCCCCACCTTTCCTCACCAAACCCCCAACCCCTTCAACCCTTACCCTTCCCTCATGGTGCTACACCCCCTGCCACACACCTTTTTGATGGCTCGCAGGGTATTTATGTAGATGTAAATCGGCTTTTGCATCTCGGGCAAAAAACGCGGTGGGTCTATATATTGGCTCAAACGTAAGCTATTGTTTAAATAACGAAATGTTATTATTTTTCAAATATTGTGTATTGTTTTTTATAAAAAATATGACGTCTCTGCTTAAAAAAAATGTTTTTAAAACTTTGCATTTGCTATTTAACATGCTTCTCGTAAGGTATGAAAAATCTTACTGTTATTTTTACGTTCAACTGTTTACATGCGATGAAGCTCAGTCTAATGATATGCTCGTTTATATCTCTGAGTGGCCTTTTGAATACAACATCCTACGGAAAGGCTAATCTGTTAATTCTGCAAACACTTGAGTTCTTTATGATGAATCTATTTTGATACAGACCACTGCGACTTTAGTGTTACGACGCCAGTGAAAGTATTACTATGCAAACATATTACTTTCCCTTGCCTTCCGCCCTTGGTAATGGTTTGGGTTCTGTTTCTATGATAACGCTAGTAGCGCATCCAAAATAATATAGCAGCTAGGCTGGGAATCACTCACGGAGCTAAGATTAAATTACAGATTAAGTCTCTTGCATAAATTGAAAGGATGTCTCTTTAGCAATGATATTGGAAATGTATTGTCACCCCCACCTTATTATGGTAGGAGGGAATCATGACGATAAAATTAGAGAGATTAAATTTAGAAAAGAGAGATCAAAGATTTCATTTTTCCGTGAATGATAAGGGATAATAATAACATTGTCCGACCGCGGTTGGGTCCTATTCGGGTCAAATTAGTCTAATGTGTATTCACCCACTGCTACACACTCTAGCTGAAGATTGCACAGTACTAAAATAAATAAGTAAAATAAGCATTTCTCTTTCTAATGGCCTGTTTCTTTTACTGCCTTGAAATAGAAAGTATATTGGACGTTGTATGCGAAGAATACAGTTGATTCAATTTTGGATTGGAGTTTCAGTGCCGTTTTCCCCTTGCAAGTGAATCAAGCAAGTTGAGTCGGGCGCGAATTGATTTCAAGCAAATACATATGCTTTTGTTTTTGTATTCATGTTGGTTACTTGAAATGGCCACTATTAAGACTTCGAAATAAATAGTAAATGAAGAATTGGTTAAGAAATTTTTATCGCGAGGTGATAACGAACTCTCTTGGGGAACATGGTCTGAGTGACGGTACGAATTCGAATTCAGATGACTCTAACATTGTGATGCAGAGGAAAAAGCCAAAAATTATAGAGAAATGTTATAAAGATGACATAAGTAGTGATTGTAAAAAAGTACAGAAATCGTAAAAAAGGTGTGAACTGAATTTTTTTGGTAAGCCATAGATGCTAGATGAACGGTCCGACAAAACTTGTAAGAACAGACTTTTCTACGTAAATGTGACTTTGGAGTGCCATGCAGAAAGTTATGTAAACCCGGGCGCGGGAACTCCGGTCAGTCAACCAATGTTCTACCCCTGGACTACCGCACCCACACACACACACATATATATTTATGTATGATTTAATGCTATTTCATAAAAACGAAGTCAAAAACACCTGGAGAGGAAATGAGCGACAAGATATTGTCACAAGAAGGAATAGGAAAGGTCCGAAATATTAAAGTAAACAAAGCCTCAGGTTTGGAAGAAATCCCCGCTGGAATACTTAAGAAAAATACCGACGACGTCTCACCTCATTGAAAATGTTTTCTACAAGTCGATATAAGAAGGCTCAATACTTCGCGACTGGAAGGTAACACACATAATCACACTCTACAAAGGGGACGGCAGAGGGAACCGCAGTAGTTACAAACCCATTTATAAAAGATCTATACCCCGAAAAATCTTAGAGCATATATTTTTTTACTAATAGAATAGCCTTACTCGATAGTGAAAACATAGTCTGCCATGAATGAGACAGATTTAGGAAAAGCAGATCACGGGAAATACAATTTATTTTATTTATCTCTGGTGCTCTGAGAGCGTGGGAAGGGGATACGCAAGTGGACGCTCCGTTTTTTTCGTCATAAGAAAACCTTTGACCGGAGGTTCTTATTTAACCGTAAACAGTTGGTCAAGAAAGGGTCATGTTCATTTGAGGCATAGATTCCGGTAACTTATGGAGTGCCATAGGAAAGGGTCAGAGGACCACTAATACTCTTTATATTTTGTACACTAACAAGCTTAGATCCCGCGTTATCAGCAATCGTACATTATTTGCAGATAATGACAAAGTAATTGACAGAAAAGGAGGGATACCGACAATTGCGAACTACTCTCAAGCGATTTACACGAGATATCGGAGTGAAGTAAGGATTGGACGTCATAATTAATTACTATAAAATCTACAGTGCTTGAATTTCGGAAGGAAATAAACTAGATGTAAAATTACGAAATAGATAGTCATATATACAATATATAAGCATTTCAGAACAGGTCAAATACTTGATGGTGTTACAATGGCATCAATCCTTTTACGTGGTAAAAAACATCAGAAGAATATGCGGTTCAGCCTTAAAGAGGCCAGATTTCATGAAATGAGTCGTAGGAAAATGTAATGAAAAGTAGGAGGGAGATCGCTTTGCTTCAGTTAATTGGCAATTAGAATACAAGTAATGAATAAGCAAGTATTTCGACCGGAGAGAACTTAAATCAAAGTATTGAAAAATATGCAGAGAAGATACTTTAGAGTTATTAAAAATTGTCACGAGAAGAGGAAAGAGATTGGGGGCCCCTTAATACAAGAGGGTTGTACATGCGCATGACAAACATCTAGAAAAAATCCAGAGTACCTGATTTCCTTGTTACAAGGCTGGAATTAATATGGTACAAAATTATAATGCAACAATTTCAGAGAGTGAAAATCATTCGCCTTGACCGGGATTCGAACCCGGATCCCTCGATATCCGGCCGAATGCTTTAACCAATTAAGCTGCCGAGACATCCTCTTACACTCTGAAATTTTGGTTAAAGCACTCTTTGGTTAAAGCACTCGGCCGGATATCGAGGGATCCGGGTTCGAATCCCGGTCAAGGCGAATGATTTTTACTCTCTGAAATTGTTGCATTATAATGCACACATAGCGGGTGACTCCGTTAAAGTTACTGTTACAGCTTCTTGAAATTTAGTACAAAATTATTACGTTAGATTCAGCTACTCCTTTAACATAAAGAGATAGACACTGCCACCAGTATACTATTGTTCGTTCTTCCCTCGCACAATACCGTAAAAAAATGGAACCCAAACACTCGATAAAATAAAATTTTCAACTGATATTTAATAATTTAATCGAACACACCGATTATTGCACAGCGCATAGGGACGCATGTATGTGCGTATGTGATCGAGTTTTTGATTGCATGTGAACTGATGTGCATTCAAATGCTTTTATGAGCAAATATTTGTAGAGGTATGGCTACTTTTCCCTAAAAAACCCCGCCAAACGCCCTTGCGGCAGCTTTTGGAATATTATGCAGATTATAATATAGTTAAAAAACTTGCACTGTTCTAAATATTTCAGTTAAGGGGTAAAAATGTACGCTTACTTCTACGTTGCATTTTTGCACGTTTCCTTCTTATTATTTAAGTTATTCATTTTCATCAAATGTTTTAATTAATGGGATAAGTTTACTTTTATAAACAAGGAATGGTTTTGTAAAACCTGCCTCAATAACATGTCAAAAGGAAGAAGTTCAGGAGAGAAAAGATGTGAACATACGTTGGCATTTACGGCAGTGAGACCAGACAAAGAAAATTCGAAAAAGCATAAAATATTAATATTCAGAAGGTATCTGAACCCGACCCAAACGCAACCTCTCAAACTTTCCTGATATCATTCTTTATCGAGGGACTTCCTTATTTCCTTCCTATACAGATAAAAATATCTTATAAAGCAACAAACTCTTTTGAAACAACTTACAGGAGTAAAATCTATATCTTTCAAAAATCAATTTTCCACAAAATTGACGCGAGCGATACTATTTTCCTCAATTTAATATGAGTACGAAAGTCTTCTCAAAGTACTTTGGTCATACAGTTGGCAGGACTTTCACATTCAGGTCAGAATTAGAGAGATTTCATTGTCCTATAGAAAGCCTTGTGCAGAGCAAATGACACGCTTGTCCTTGTAGTGTGGCATAGAAATGGCCATAACTACCATAACCAAGGTATATCACTGCAGGAACTCGATAAATTATAGAATAAAAAAAATAACTGAGAAAAAGTCACCCGCAATATTTCGCAAAGGTTCCTCGCTTTCAGCAGTATTTAAGCAGAAGTATCAATTGTGTGCCTGGATCATTCTAGGGCGGAAAGTGCAACTCGAAAGTTTGAGTGAGTGGTGACTTAATATTTTGTCTTCTTACCGCGATAGTCGCGCGACTCACAGTAGTCGATCGATCGAAAGCAAAACTGTGACACAGCACCTGTTGTTCAAGTCCCTATTCGTGTATCCAATTCATCTGCCACGCCCATTAACCCTAAAGTAGGCCACTTACTCGGTCTGAAATGTCTTGGCTCACACAATGCGTACATTATTATTATTTAATATTTTTCATATTTTGTCTAAATTACTATCCGTCCTTTAAAAAATGAAATTAAATACGAAAAGGGTCGTGCAAAAGCGATCAACGCCTATTGAATGGAAGTGAAAAGTTTCCATAAGCAAGCGGATATGATATAAAATATTTAATACTGAGCGAGAAACCAGCGAATACATAAACTGATAAATTTGAAACACAATACACCGACAGTTAATAGCATGAAAATGACAGCGCCGCATTAGTGATATGTATTAATTCAGTGAATGAGTAAAATTTTCAATAACTTAAAATTTAACGATGGATAGCCAAAGAAAATGTTTTAGATGCAATTTTAAGAATGCAAAAAGAAGCTACGATGAACGATTAGAGAAGATTAAGATATCTATTAAGAAAAATATTTTCATTTCTCAGTAGAAAAAAATGTAGTAAAATTCAAGTTAACTAATTATTACATCAAGAACAAAATAAATTTTTTCACGTCAGGAGGAACATAGGAATAAGTCGAGATAATCGTGAAAAATTGATAAAGCGTTTCTGATGCCTTTTCTTTTCATTTAACTAGTATCCATCCTAGAAGAAATATGTACATTGTGTTTGCATTAGCTACCACGTAATTTTTCTATAATTGCAAAAGTGAGAGCTCGGAGAGACAAAAATTTCTGAATTTCAGGAAATCATCCCCTGTGATATTTTCATCCGGGTGAAATCAAAGTTAGTTTTGCTTTATTTGGTGTAATCCCCCTCAGCTAACAATACGAGAGCAGTCACGCGGGTTTCGCAGAACAAACTGTCACATTCAAATCACGTAAATCCCGAGGGACGAGGCATTTCCTTCTTTCTTGCAATATAAGCGACCCATCTTTTTAGGTGGTCAGCCATTTTTCCATCCAGCTCTTACGAATCGCATGGCAGCTGGCTTGTATCAACTGGTAATCCCACAATAGTTAAACTTATGGCATTTCCAGCAGTTAGTGTTAAACATCATTATTAAATCTTGCTATCTCAAGTGGATATATCTTGCGATAGGTTTCACCTGGATATTCTCCATTGCACTGCGTTATCTTCTTTCTTTTGCCTGTAACTTCCCGGTATGTCTTAACCCATCAAGAATTACAATCATTTTTCTTGCCCATCTTTTCTACAAGTTTTTCCCCTACGGCTCTCCCTAGGAAGTAACTTCGTCGTAATACATGCCCCAACTAAGATTTTCTCCCTTCGATTACTCTCAGGAGTTTTCTTTCTTCTCCTATTCTCATCAGCACTTCATTCATCAGTCTGTCATTCCAATTTACGGTAAACATTCTTCTCCAAAAACATTTCTTTCAAAACCGCCCAAGCAATATTCATCTCTCTTTTTAACTGTCCACGTTTCACCACTGTGAGACACCATAAACCAAAAAATATCTTTCTCAAAAATCCGCAAACATCTTACTATTATCATTATTATTAAAACTAACATGTGCAGATAGACAATGTAAGGCGGCACACCGCTTACAAGTATTGCAATCAAACTTGCCTTGAGAAAAATAACATGACATATCATTGACATGACGCGATATACGACATGACAATATCACAAAAGATAATAAATAAAATGAGTCAGTAAAAAATAGACTTAAAGAGAACTTCCAAACATTAAAATTCAACTTAAAAAAAGAAAATACCCATCTCATTAGCATCAGTTTCCCAATCAACAAGAAAAAAATCAAAAACTAAGCTGTTTCATACAATTTTATACAACACATCAATCAAATTATTACATAAATTGTTTACATCTTTTCTTAAAAGTATTATTCCTCAGTTCTAATGGAATTCTTCTGTGAAAGCCAACATGGTGAGTCCCCAGTCCTTAATTACATGTCATGTTTCTATTCACTATTTCCCACCTTCGTTTACACTAGCATCGAAATTCCTAATAGATGAACATGGTGATGGAATCGATCCGGACCCTTTTTTTGCCCACCTCGTCTTATGTCTTCCTCTCCGTCTTCTCTCCGGCAGTCTGCGGCGAGGTGGAGGCCCTCGAGATGGTCATCGCTGCCGGTGCCAACCCCTCGACCCCCGACATCCACGGCGGATACCCCGTCCACTACGCGTCTCAGATGTGCGGGGCCAACTCAGCGTCGGCCTCCGCTGATCCTAGGGTGGGTCTCGCCGTCCTTCGGAGGCTCCTGGCGCACAAGGTGAAGGTCGACGTGGTGGACAAGGACGGGAGACAGCCGATCCTCTGGGCGGCCAGCGCAGGTGAGACAATGGCGTCGAGGTCACGCAGACGTAAGCTCAGCGTCTGGCTTAGGTGGCCGCCCGTAAAATTGAGCCGATTCAGATAGTCTTTTGGACTCCAAGGCAACGGTCACAAGGCGGACAGACACAGATTACAACCAAACCACTCATAATGCATTAGCTAATACTAGGACACACACCACCTGCTTCTGCTTAATTCTCTTGAAGCACACATAAACCATCTCGATTGATAGAAGACTTTTCGCGCGATTGATTTAAGATTTTGTTAGTCACTGCTCACCGGTACATTTTCTATTACTCTGGCTTACCTTGGAGGAATTGAAAACACATTGGTGGATGCTAAGATTATACCTAACTGATAAAAAAGGTAGTAAAACGCGGGAGTGACGGTATTTCGTGAATGGTGTTTTTCTTTCACAGTATTTTGCCTGTTGTGTGTTCAGTCTGATTGCGAGGGAGATATTTTTTTCCGGGCCTTGCCACGATTGACTGAAATAGAGGACATGTAATCCAAAACTAATCACGTCCGCCTATAAATTTACACGAACCATAATTTAATTCAGGACATCTTTCAGCAGTTCTAACAGAGAGATTGATAACATATATTTTTAGATAAACGCCCATATTAACAGTAACTGTGCCTACGACTCATTATCTCCCTTCCAAAAGATATTTTTGTGAGATGATTGTACAATTCAAATGCTAACGCAACGTGAATTTTATGGAATCACACCACAATAATTTCTATCAAAAGATGACCCCGGACGAAAGGATCTGTGACCAAAAGGTTTTTGTATACATGAGTATATATTTAAACCTCCATCACTGAAATATACTCGTATATGCAAATTACGATTACAACAATTTGAAGCCACATGGAATTACGCGTACATGCATTTCATTAACAGTCGTGACAAATTCCTGCAAAAGGTTCGTTTAGATAGTCGCTCAAAGCTCGACTCATGCTTTTATCTTCAGTTCACTATAATGGATATTAGAATATTCAGGTAAAAGATAACACCCATTCTCAGGAGAAGTTGTGTTTACAGCAAAATATTAGCTTATCGAGACAGTGCTTTCATCCTTCATTCACATTGGACTATGAACATTGAACTGAACTAAAAAAAGAAGCATGATAACTTCATATCCTTATAAAATTATGTGTATGTGCACTCCAATAAAAATAACCTTAAATATGTGAGAAACAAGGAAATCAACAGAGTTTACACTTAAGCGTACGCAAACTGCATTGCGACGGTAGATGAAATTTCTGTAATTCTTTAGTCGTAAATTTTTGATTAAGATAGTCGTATTTTTTCCGCTACAGAGTGCTCACGTTTGTTTTGACCAGACTATTAACGCTATTAACCCTAGGAGAAAGACTTGGTTATGAGATTTTACGTTAATATCTCACGTAAATTTAAAACTTCCCACGAGGGTAAGAGTTAAACGTAGCCGCATATCGAGGCGTATTCAGTCAATCATCCAAACAAGAAGAATTATATATTTTAATTGATATAGATATATAATATAAATATAATATAAAAATTAAAATAATTTAAATGATATATATATATATATATATATATAAATAAATAAACACGTAATCCCACCATATGGCGACCATGGCGAACACATATTCATTCACATGGAAATACGAGAGACGAGCCAAACACATCCAAACACGAATTCCCGTCAAATGGCGACAAAATATTAATCAACATGGAAATAGATATATGGAAAAGTGTAAAGTAAGTTTCCTCGATAGTTCATGTGGTTAGAGCATCCGCCCGGTAAGTGGAAAGATCCGGTGTTCAAGTCCCGGTCGAGGAGATATTTTTACACTTGTAATCTGCTCGATTCCGCCTTCCCCACCTCTCCAGTGTTCATCCTTCATACGTGTACATACCATATCCCTATTTCCTTATATATATTTCCATTTGTATGAATATATATATATATATAAGTCATTTAATTCATTTGGAGTAGTCGATCGTTTCTTGGCAGCAAAATTTCTTCCGGTCGTTTCTTTAACTATCCCGTAAAATAAGGTTCGAAAGATCGGTGATATCTCCAAAGGGATCGCGCGTTGTTGAAGGAGAAGGCTGAAACGAGGAAAATGAAACGTCTTCCCAAATCAAATTTCGACGTCGAGGGGGATGAGGGAGAAGCCGCTTTCTTGCGTACTATCCCGTTATAAAATAATGACAGGTGCGCGAATGCTTCAGTCGACCGAAAACGAAAAGAAAAAATATTTCAAAAAGTCAATAAGTAGCCATCATCTCCGGAAAAGAATATGGAAAAGTTAAATTTCAAGAAAAAAAATATTTTAGACCGCTGCTCGTAAAAATAAACACCCAATGACCTACACTCTCGCCTTCTCGAGCTGCTTATAGTTTTTACACCCCTCTTCATGACGCCTGAGATGCTTATTCGCCTTTCTTTCCCTCTTTGCTGACGTTTACCTTTCCATCACAGTGTTCAAAGTTAACACTCTTACTCAATATTTTTTCCATAAACTGTTTCTCTCCATTGCTGTCTTCCCAGTGTTTCCCATCTTTTAACATACAAAATAATTACTTGATGTATCAGTAAGGTGACTTTCGGCTAACTCTGTTTATTTTTTAATTCTCCGAATCTAGTTAATGATTCTCATTTTTTACCAACGATCAAAACAGAAGAAAAAGGCATTTACTTAAATGACCATAATTTTTCATAAAAAGCAATTTTTGCTACCGCTCACTGCAGTGCTAAATTGATAACAGCCACAATCCCTTTTTATACGAGACTCGTTGGTGAAAGATTATTTTAATTTGCTATTAAGCCCATGAAGCAATTAGTACCGTTAAAACATTTTATGAATATACATTATGAAGCAATATACCACAATATCTCTGTGGGTTTGGACTGCGAGAACATGTACAAGCGATCAAAAGTATTTTACTTGGTAATATGATTGCATTTGAAATGGTGGAGCCTATGAACGTAATTTTCTCTCATATCTATCGTATTAGAACCCTTTGAAAATGTCCTTATCGGACTTGAGGTTAGAATTTAATGATCAATTTTAGGGAATCAGTAAACAGGAATTCAGTTAAACATTAACCGGCTGGGATAACCACGGATATCCATTTGAAAAGTAAATTTTGGATTTAGACTATTGCGGTCAGATATTACATATGATACAAATGATCAGTGAAAACACCAGAGTATGACGAGTGTAAATAATATAGGAGAGATTCTAGTGTACGAAATTTTTGGAATAGCTAATTCTCAAGGGATGAGATTAAAAGGGACATTCATTCATCATCCTATCCGACGTACAATGAACTGCAGGCTAAGTGCTGCACAAAATACACAGTAATTATTGCTGAACGGTGCTGAAAATTCTTGTTTTTTTCAAACTTTCATTTTGGTATTATTGATGCTATTTTGCCATTAGAGACAACATAAGAGTATTAATACTGTTTAAAATATACAAAACTGCACAAAATTCACAAAACACCACAATATATTAACCACATCTAAATAATAAAATTTCATGAAATATATCTGCCAAAACCTTACATGCAAAATCATACGTAATACACTCGCAAATATATTTTATGCATGCAAAATTCCTAGAGCTTGTACAAAAATTTATACATGTGGATTTCAAAAGGGTACACAATACAGATTTTAAAAGCAACAAAACTTTTATTAATGAAAATTAATTTATGTATTTAATGTATTTGTTAAAATAAGACCTATTTATGCACGCCTAAAATTCATGTCAAAATATATTTACTTAATTTCATTCCGGAAAAGATAAGTTATGCATTTATTAATTGCATTTTAATGCCTAACTATTGCAACACTTCAACTTGAATGTCGGATGAAATTGTAAAAATATTAGAATAACTCCTAAATTAATATTTTGAAACAGAAACCTTGCATTACATTAAATGAATAGTAAATGTTCTTAATCCATTTATTTTACATCGTGCCTGTGTCAATATCAATGGCCGAGGGCTTTCCGCTTTGCGTTTGAGATAGGCCCTGAGGCCCTGGGGGCAATGAACTGAACGCTTTTAAGCAGGGGTGGCTGGCTTTGATTTTAAATTAATTTTGAAAATGCTTTCAAGACGAGGGTGAAATGAGGATTGATTGGGAATAAAGCTAGTTCAAAATAAAATGCGCCGAACGGTTTCAAATTTTCATCTCCCGATTGGTGGCCGTTTTAATGCATGAAGAACTAACTGGTTTATATTACCTAAGTTATTGAAAATATCCACTACTTTCTTCATAATCTTAGCTGAGATACCCTTTTATAGTGTGGAATAATGTTTTTGATGACAGTGTAATTTATTTCACAATCTTCAAAAGTAACTTGTAAGGCATTAATTAGGAGTTCTCCAAAATGTATTCATGACTTTAATTATTAATCATAAATCAACCAGAAGATAGCTGGAGTGAAGCTTTCCATCATTTCTTATTCAATGCTGATTCTTGATCTCCATGGCATGTCATCAAGCTTCCAGCCAAGAGGGTTGTTTTTGTCTAAGTCTTTAACCCTTGGTCTTTGGTAGTAGAATTCCTCTAATGTTTCCATATGTTAATCATCTAATGAATCCACCTTTTTCCGATTTTTCAGTACATTTCATGTTGCCTTCTTTCCATCTTTTCTTCTGTATACATTTCTACCTCTAATATTCTATATCTAGGTTGTTTCATACTCTTCTCTAGTCTGCCTTTCCAATACAGTAATAGCTTTGATTCTTAAAAGTGCCACACAATATAGCCAATGTTCTTTTCTCTAAATTTTATCCTGTTTCCGCGAGAGTATTGGTTGCATCTTCATCATAAATGTTTTCTAAGCTTGAGCTATAGTGTGCTTAATTTTTGATCAAATTCTTCTTCTATATCATGCCAATATTCTTCCAGAAAAGATGAGAGTTCTACTAGTTCTAACCTCTCTCTTCGTTTTAGAGTACCTGACAAATTCTCATAATCATACATAAAACATAAAATACAAATTCTCGCTCCAAAAAACTAGGATTTTAGTCGTATATTCATCCATTATAACGATATATATATATATACAGTATATCATTGACGTATATTTATGCCTCTGGGTCTTCTCTATTCTTTGGCTGAATTACAAAGCGTATCATGCTAATTTCTTTCCCATTCACCACCATAAATCAACCAGAAAATAGCTGGAGTTGAGTTAATACTCATGTTGCATGTTTCGTTTCATACCTCTTGCAGTAATCATGTACATCGTATATGCCCTGATTGTACGGATTAGATGGGCCCTGAAAACTATCACACAATTAATTATTTTTAGAGGGTCATACATTTATTTCTCCAGCATGATAACCACATGATCTACGTAAAACTATTCTTAGGATTCACCTGCTATCTCCATTCATTCCGTCCGAACTTTCTCTTCTATTCCTCCAAGCAAAGCTCTTACCCAAAATTCTTCCCTCATCTACGGTCTTTACGAATTATTGGACATAATTTCATACTTTCCTTTTGATCGCCGACTTTATTTTCCCTGTGCCAGGTTAAAATCTTCAAAAGTGGGTGGGTGGGCGAGAGAGGCGATTAAAAAATTGGGGGAAGTGGAAAACGGGTTCAAATTATATATATAAACATATATGCATATGTATAGCCAAAAGCCACCCCCGCTCTAGCGGTCAGCGCCGCCCCCGTTGACTCGGAGCCGGTGGGGCGGGTGGGGGTAACCCGTGTTATAGAGCCAAGCCCCAGAGGTGACGGCCGGCCCTCGGCCCTGCCCCCACTCCGCCCCCGACCTCCATCCACAGGAAGTGCTGATGCCATCATCGCTCTCGTTCACGCCGGCGCAACCGTCGAAGCCCACGACAAGGACGGCCTTACTGGTGAGTCGTCGCTATCTAATTCGTCCGGTTTCAATAATGCAATAATGCTCTATCTGCCAATTATTAAGACTAGCAATCGTTCCATCGTGCTTGGGTTGTCAAGTAAGAGAGCTTTGAGAACTTTAAAAAATTTTAAATAATAATAAGAACATTATATATATATATATTATTCTAATTATAATTGACAATTTACACAATTGTATCTAATATATGAAAATATTAATAACTTTAGCAATAACTTCAGCCATTAATTTGCCAGTGTTAATTACTATTTTCATAGTAATACTGAATAAATTTGAGTGAGTTAGTATTCTAGGAAGTAATATTTGTAAGCTAATTTTCTATAATTACTAGAATGTATTAATGGCAATCAATACACATGGCTCTGACACGATGCCTCCTTTAGATTTCTCCCAGCAATCACATCTCCTTCCCCAATGTACCTATCACTTCCTCGTTTGTTTTTCTTTTAGTCCACTTTATCTTCTCCATCCTTCTCCACACCCACAATTCGAAAGCATCCGATTCCTGCCAAACGTCCTGCTTCAATTAACATGCTTCTGCGCCGTCCATAACTATGCTCCATATCAAATTTTTGACGAGCCTTTCCTAAGCCTTCTTATTCAATGTATCTGTCATCACCTCCCTCCTCCATGGGAAAGCCTCTTTGTCTAGTGAAGCTTTGCTCTTCTCTTTTTTGAAATCGCTTAATCTTACTACTTTTGTTAACATTTATCCTCATCCCATACCAATTGCACTGACTTACCAATGCACTCAGCAATGTTTCAGATACCTTGGCTAACTGATGAATTAATACTTGATGGTCCTGAATGGATCTGATGTTATCAACTCCCCGCCAATTTTCACTCATATCTTCCATTTTCAATACATTCTGAAATTCTTACATACAATTTTCATTTCTTACCACATTACTCGTATTTTCATAGATAATTCACCGACTCTATGCTATGCGAGATTTGATTCCAAAGGTCTTTTTTTTTGTTTTCACAACCACACCGTTCCACTTGCTCCACGCATGCCGCAGCCTTGCACTGCGCTGCGAGCCGCGGTCACACCGATTGCCTGGAAACGTTGGTCACCCTGTGCGGCGCCGAAGTGGACGTTATAGACGCGAACGGATGCACGGCGCTCTTCTACGCCGCGACGCTCGGCCACGCTGACTCCACAAGGCTACTGCTCGGGTTTGGGGCGCAGCCAAACCGCCAGGACAGGAAGGGACGCACGTAAGGGTTTCGGTGGAGATGGGAGGACCATGCTCATCATACTATTTATGTGCATCAACGTTTTTTGCAAGTTCGTGTCGTGAGATTAATGCAACGAAGATTATTTCCGTGAAATCTCTTCATTTGAATAATTAAAATTTTTCTCTTACAAGAAAAAGCAGCCCAAGGTACATGTAAAACATGTCCCCTGCCTACAAATTTTGGTGAGAATAATATACCAATCTCAATATGCGATACAGAAATTTTTTAAGACCGGTGGAAGACTGAAAAAATATACTTATAATCAATAAAATTCGTTGTAATTGATATTTTTATTGTAATTTAAATGTATGTCTGACTAGTTTTCTTCATTATGTCTCAAATAGGTCTTATTGAACTTATTGTTTCATACATTATGTCTGGTGAGAGCGGTGGGATACTTCTGTATAAAATCATACCCTCCCTTAAAGTTGACTCCAGATTTCAAGAAACTGCGGGAGATGCCGCAACAGTAACGGAGTCATCCTGCTAACATGCATTTCAATGCAACAATTTCAGAGTGTGAAAATTATTCGCCTTGACCAGGATTCGAACCCAGATCCCTCGATATCCGGCCGAGTGCTTAACTGGCTAAGGAATTCGGCCGGATATCGATGGATCTGGGTTCGAATGCCGGTCAAGGCGAATGATTTTTATGCTCTGAAATTGTTGCTATGAAATTCACTTCAGATATTGAATAGTGAATCAAGTTATTATAGACGGATCCATTATTTTTTCTGGAAAGATACGGAACATGATTTTGTTAATTCAAGAGTGCTTGACGCATTGGGATTGCGTTTGAATATGACGTTCTTACTTTGACCATAATTTACCATACACACTCATTTCAAAGTTAGAGCATCAATTCATAGAGTTTTATACAATTCATATGCCTCAATACACTCGCAATCCATTGCCCTCCTCGTGAAAACAACGTCCTGCTAAAGGATGGGGAATTACTTTCATAACTTTCTCGAAAAGATGACGCGATGTAGAAGGAAAAGAAGATGCATGTACCGGAGGATGACGTCGATGCATCGATACTAGTTGTGCCGAATAAAATTGAGTGAAAAGATACATTGTTCTTTTTACTTCAGTGATAATGGATTTCCACAAAATTATGTCTAAAAACGTCGAATAAAAAGCTTCTATCGTACAGTAGTTAGCATAAACGATAAGCATAAATAAATCCTAATAAGGCATACGTTTATTCTCAAAATATGTGACAACAAGAAAGTGTCGGATTTACTCCTCGCTTGTATCCATACGTACTATACGTATCTCGTGCTACGTGGATTTTTTTCACGACAGAGTTCATAAAAAATCGATTGAGACACTATGATCTACACAAAAGCCTTCAAAATACGTTTTTCAGGAGTGACTCCAGAGTTGAGGGAAGGAATTAAGGCGAGAAAGAGAGAGTGAGAGAAAAAGTATACATGAAAACCGAGACGCTAAATGAAGGGTACTGATCTCGGATTTTTAAAATTATTTACACTCGAGTTTGAACTCCTCTTGAAGGAATAAACCAGGACCAATTGTTATGCAATGTACATCAATATTAATTTCAGGAAAAACGCTTTTTATTTACCACAGATATAGAGACGCTACAAACAAATAAATTATTTATTTTCCTCCGACCATCCGGAGACGAGAAAAATTTATTACACATTTTGGATAACAACTCTTTTGTGATCAATACTATGTTTTAAAATTCCTGGCGCATAATAATTTAGCGTAGTTTCAAAACTTTATGGAACTTGAATGAAAGATTGTGATTATACTTATGCCAAAATTTGCAACACGACTAAGGGAGGCGAACAAAGGTGTAGTTTTTCTATTCACTCCCCTATAGCACGAGTTAGAGAAATTCTTTAAAAATTTTCTTAGCATTCGAATAATGGAAATAAAATTGAGATAAATGTTGGTTTGAATCACATAAAAATCGGTCCAGTTGTTTTCCTTCTAGAAAATCCCAAAGTCAAATTTACATAATAAAAAAAGTCGATATCAGCAAAAGAACCTTTGGTAGCAGACGAATTTCTTGATTTGCCACTTGCCACATGAGCAAAGAACGATTGGATGAATAGGCAATTGATTTCTCACCACTGCTCTCTCACTTTCATACTTGTTTGAATTTCCATCGCCACGGTCGTGACCTTAGGAATCATTTTAAAAACATGAGTTGTCCCGGAAGCTACTGCAGCGTATATATATGTGCAGCCTGCATTGTTTCGAGTTTCGTCTAGTACCATGTTTTTCCTGACAACAGTTCTGCAAGAGTTTCAGCTGTTTTAGGAGACACCAGCTTCATTAAGTCAACGATACCAGCTTCTCCATGACCTGAAGAGCTTCATTTTCCACCGAAACGGTTTGGCTGGAGCGATGCAGGAAGTTGTCAGCAAAAACAACAAAATGAAGTAAAAAATGAGATCATATAGACTTCGTATATAGACGAGAACTCCGATGCTCGTGCAAAAAATGGTGTCTATCATTTAAATTTCCACTCTCTCCAATAACATCGATTCTCAGGTGCATCCAATGCTTTGTGCCCGAAACAACTGACTGACCGCTTGCCACTTCCAGGGCAGCTCACTGCGGCGCGGCCAAGGGTCAGCTGGAGACATTGAGGTTGCTGGTATCCGTGGGC
The DNA here is from genome assembly GCA_037158775.1 of Hetaerina titia. Taxonomy (NCBI): domain Eukaryota; kingdom Metazoa; phylum Arthropoda; class Insecta; order Odonata; family Calopterygidae; genus Hetaerina; species Hetaerina titia. The sequence continues at coordinate 78,052,565 of CM073778.1, read as the reverse complement.
GGCGCTGACCTCTGGATTCGGAACGTGAGGGGCGACCTCCCGCTGCACGAGGCCGTCCAATCGGGGCGAAGGGAGCTGGTCAAGTGGCTCCTCCAACAGAGGCCGGTGGCGGTCAACGCGGCCAACAACGACGGCCGATCACCCCTGCACGTGGCAGCCATACACAACAACGTGGAAATGTGCAAGGTCAGATATTACTGGCGGATTAAGAAACAGGTAGACAATTCCGCGCGTTTTCCGTTTCACTCGAGCTTGATCTCGGACGTGCAGGAGAAAGTTTTGGGAATGCCTCAGTGAATGGTGGTTTGGATTAATATTAGCTATTTGTGGAGGCGATCGACAGCTAAGATCACTTGCGTCATCAAGGGAAGGGGAGGGGGAATTTGGTGAGAGGTAGGATGTTCTAGGAATGGAGGATACATGGAAAGAAATCCGGCGTGGGCATAAACTTAATCATAACAAAAGGCGCAAAATTGTCCGCAGTTTAATTTACCATCCAGCGGACGGAATACTCACTCAAAGTGCTCTCCACAAGGCTACTCAAGTAGGTATCGGAATACCCCTGAATAATCCTGTCAACTTCGGTATTTGAACCCGGGCCATAGGTGCGGGTGGCCAGTTCATTAGACACCGTACAATGTCGATCCCAAACTCCAAATCTTTCCCTAAGTAAGTGACAGTAATATCTTTTTGCCACTCGCATTGATTTTAGGAATGGATGATTGGTCAAGTCGTTTGGTCAAGTGGCAACTTGCAGGTATTGATAATTTTTTTAGAATGAGCAGTAGTAGAAGTTATGAGGGGAGGCAACTGAGAGTTTTGGCCATTTGTGCAATTGAGGATAGGATAATATGATCAAAATAGAAGTTACAAGGAATGGGGAAGCGTGGTGGGAAACCAAGGTTCGGCATTAACCTGCTCGAAACAAAAGGCGCCAAGGGATCACACAATTTAGCGTCCCACCCGACGGACAGCATACTCTATTTGAAGGGCTCACCACGTAGCACTCAAATTATGGAATAGTATACCATTGAAAAAGCTTGGCAGTGATGGGATTTAAACTCAGACACAAGGGGAGGGAGGCAGTTCACTAACCTAGGCACTGCATCATACCGGTCCTATTTTAAATTTTGCCTTCGCCTAGTTTTGATGAACGGAAAAGAAATAACGGGAATAATTCCAAGAAACAACGGGAGATACCGCAACAGTAAATTTTAACGGAGTCATCCGCTAATGTGATTTTCAAGGCGGGAGGTAGTAGGTAACAGGAGGTAGTAGCAAACGGTACCATTCGTCGTCCAGTTGTAAATTTAACTCTCATCAGGGAGCATTTACAGCAACGGGAACCATCAAGTTTGACATTACTTTCTCAAGAAAGAGATTTAACAGGTGGGGGAAGGGATGCTGTAGCCAATGGCTGGCTACTTGATGTTTTTTAAGGCCATATACTAAGAAAAATGAAATCAATATTTAAAAAATCTGTTCGTTCTACGTTGATAGTGCGATGGCGGATTGCCATGACGACAGTATACTTGACATCTAACAGAAAGAGAAAGCTTAAGAAGAATTTTCTAGCCAAACCTTCCTCTTTTTCATAAATGTTGGGAAGAAAACCAAAAGAGAGAACTCCAGAAAAATCGGCAGTACAGGGAAAACCTATAGAGACGTCACTCTCCGGGTGTAGAGTCAATCTTCTGAGCTTCACTTACAAAACATTACAAATATTTCAAGTGTGACGGGAATTGATCAGATTGCTAGACTTATCATCAACGAACCATAGCAGGGGTGTACAAGACATCCATGATAAGGGTTTCACTCTTACACTATTCGTCTTTCATGACTGCTCATAGGTGCTGCTGGACAGCCACTCCCTGGTGAATCCTGTGATGAGGACACCTAGGGGTCAGATGGCCACTCCGCTGGACACAGCTCTGCTCCGTGGGAACAGGGGCTGCGCCAAGTTCCTCCAGCTTCATGGGGGCGTGCCGGCCAGCAAATTGACTGAGGAGTCTGCCCGACTGCAGGGGGGCACAGGTGGGGCTTCGGCGGGGGACGGTGGATCCCCCGCCGACATGTACCTGGACAACGTCGGCCCTATCTCGGCCAGGGATCCCGACATTAGGTTCGTAACTAACATAAGGAAACTCTCGTAACTGTGACAGAAATTTCTCACTTGAAGGGGTTATGTCGTACCGTGCCCACGTAAATTTGCACACTATTTTCGTGCACTTTATTAATATTAAAAAATTAATTATTCATTACTTTTATAATAAATCTTGTCATGGAGAAATAGCACATTGCACATACCATATAGAAGAACACGGAAGACACATATCGTCATGATTCGTCATGATATACTATACGTAAGGGTGTAAATGATTTCAGCTCATATGTATATATATATATATATATATATAACCATAAACACAGTAATCAACCCGAAGGTCGGTTTAGTAGATGATGGTAGAGCTCACCCATGTACCAAGCCCTATACGGCGTGTGAATATACACACATCAGGGTAGGGGGGCCAGTTCCTTTCCCTGTGCCGGTTATGGTTTCCCAGGAAGATCTGGTACCCGAAAAATCAACTAGCTTGGGTGGAGCTTCAGGTGCCCAAAGTGCCTTGCCCGGGAATCGAACCCGGGACCCTCTGGTCAGCAGTCCAACGCTCTACCCGCTAGACCACCGCGACCCGCATATATATATATATATATATATATATATATATATATATATATATATATATATATAATCTTGAAAATGACGCACTCCGGCGACGCACAAACACACAAACACTAGGTTAATAAATATTAAACACACAGAAACATAAAAGAAGGACACAGTAGATATTTACGTTTCGACGGCACGGCCGTCGTCATCAGAATCTGATGACGACGGCCGTGTTTATTTTAGTTTATATTATTAGTATTTTAGTTATTACCCTTTTAGTTATACCCTTATAAGATTTGCTCATCCGCCCGGAAAGTGGAAGGTCCGTGGTTCAAATCCCGGATAAGGAAATATTTTTACTTTCGTGATCTGCTCAAAAACCGCCTTCCCCACATGTCCTGTGTTCGCCTTTTATGTGTTTTCCTATCCCCTTTCCTTATACCTATTTCTGTTTGAATGAATATTTGTGCGCCGTATGGCGGGATTTTCATGTTTGAATATGTGTTTGGCCAATGTGGCTCGTCTCTTCTTCTGGCTATGCGTGCCATGAAACGCACCGTTCCTAACCTTTATAATATCGTATGAATGCTTTTCTACTATCCTTTCCCCTTCTTGTGTCCCGTCTATTTCTCCTTTAGTGGGTGAAACAGCTCCATAACGCCATCTCTCGGGTAACATCTATCGGAGCACTTTGGCGCTTTATAAGATCGCAGATCTCAAGGTAAATCAGGTTTCCTTATTAGCTCAATAGGTAGAGCATCCGCCCGGGTGGAAGGTCCGTGGTTCAAATCCCGGATAAGGAAATATTTTTACTTTCGTGATCTGCTCAAAAACCGCCTTCCCCACATGTCCTGTGTTCGCCTTTTATGTTTTCCTATCCCCTTTCCTTATACCTATTTCTGTTTGAATGAATATATATATATATATAATATTATATATATATATAATATTTCTATATATATATATATATAGAAATTAGATATATAGAATATATAGAACTTAGATAGCAATACAATATGAAAACACATAAGAGGAACACTCACACGTTATTTCTTGATAATTTCGACGGAATTGAGCTCCGTCTTCCTCAGAAGATTAGTTAGGACTGACTGCTGAACTAAGAAGGGCAAAGTGTGTGAGAGAGAGAGAAGGGGACAGGGGAAGGGGAGAACGGATGGTGGGGGAGGGGTGAAAGAAAGGGTTGTGGAAGGGGAAAGGGAGAAGGGAGGCCAGAGTGGAGCGGAGATGGGATAGGAATGAGAGGGAGAATGAGGAAAAAATTCCCAAACGACAAAGAAAAATTCCATCAAAATTATCAAGAAATAACGTGTGAGTGTTCCTTTTATGTGTGTTGCTGTCTAAGTTTTTTATTTAACACTGCCGTGTTACTTCGAAGAAATCATATATATATATATATATATATATATATATATATATATATATATGTGTGTGTGTGTGTGTGTGTGTGTGTGTGTGTGTGTGTGGGTGTGTGTGTGTATATATATATTGTAAATGGAATTAACACTAGTAGACACAAACACAGAAACAGAAGCACATAAAAAAGAGGTCTCGAATTTTCGGGCCTCGAATCTCACTGGGTCTCGAATTTTCGGTGGTACAACCACCTTTCTCAAGAGGAGGTAGGAACAGAGTATATATATATATATATATATATATATATATATATATATATATGAGCTTATAAATGAGTTTTGTGCTATCCTAGACTCCTCACGTTCAAGTACTATGGCTTAAAGTAAAAATTCAAAAGAATTTGATTTGATAATTCTTAAGATGTTTAACTATTGCATACACCAGATATACAAATACCTAAGTGCCCTGGTACCTAATTATTTCACATTAACTACGTCTATGCACCAATTTGTCTCCGTTCATTATTATCCTAGGGGCATTTTCCTAGGATAATCATGTATAACATCTATGGAGACCCTCCTTTTACGCCTTCCCCGTCCGCCCGTCCTTAATTCCTTTCCACCCCCAGCAGGCTCCAGATGTTGCCCCTGTCGCACCCTGCAGGTGGCCACGACACCCCACCCGCGGATGGATTCCGAAGCGAGGCATACGGTGGCAGCGTCTCGAGGGCCACCACCATGTACCCTGACGGACATACTACGGCCGCCTCCTTCCGCACCACAGAGGACAAGTTCATCCAGGTAGGGTGTCCAGCATCACAAACTATCAACTCATGAATCTCCAAGCTCTCCACATTACCCTTTCCAAACCGCCTACCTCTTCATTTTCTCATGGGTCTTTGCAACGAGAGTTACCTTTACACTTGAGAGAATTATTATTTAAAGATATCTTCTCGTAGTTATTCGTATAAGTAGCCTTTATGGCATCAGATATGTGCATTTACATGAGTAGGTTTTCTGTAAATGTTGCCGACGCCACTTCTACATAATATCTGATATCGTATGCATATTGAGCTACCGAGACCTTGGCATAATTATGTCGCTAAAATATCATCAACAAACGCGTTGCTATGCGGTAGTCTTTTGCCCTAATCTTCGAGGTCTGTCCAAAAAATATCCAGTCATGCAATATTTTGAGAAAAATAGATGTACTTAGAATAATGAGGCCTTAGTCCGCTTTAAAGTACTCCTCTTGGCACCTCACACAGCTTGTAACTCTTTCACTTTTATAAACCATCGGCAAAGTCCTTTCTTTCGGAAGGTTCATCAGCTACAGCACCTGGTATGACAAGTGAGACGAAAAAGAAAGCAAAAATTTTGCTTTAAATATTAAATTATTGATTCTAAACGGGAAAAATGGCACATTACGAGACTACGTACTCGTACCAGAAAGGAATTCGTCGATAACACACAATATTTTATTTCTTTCGAAAGTGCGTGGGTGGTCTGAAAAGTTTCCGATCTAGAAAATTTCAGAAAAAATGTTTTATGTCTTCTTTGTTAGGTCGGAAACTTTTCAGACCACCCTTGTATAACTGTCAGTTTTAATATAATTTGAAAATAAGTTCATTGAGGGTCTTCTACAAGTGCGGTTACCGCCAAATAGATCAGGTAAAAACCTATAACAAAACCTTATTTGACACACATACAGCAAGATACAGCAAGGATCAAAGCTTATTTAAAAGCACTGTATGGAAAACGAAACAAACAATATGTGGATAACATTGATTCATCTTAATATCTTGTGTTTTAATTTTTTAAAAAGAATCCTAAATTTTATTTTTTTATGGAATTCTAAATTTCTAAATATCAGTGGAATGATGAAAGAAACCAATTTGCGAAAGAATTTCCACGAAGTAGAGTGAAAAATCACTGACTTGGGAACTTTAACGTGTGTATTTCAATAGCAGTTCAATTTTAGATCGTAAATAAACTCGCATGCACTGCAAACATACTCCCTCACGCAAGATTACCAACTGGTGACCTACATCGGCACTGAAACTGAAAACAAACGGGAGTATCCTAACGTTTAGGCAACGCAATGTACTTGTCTGTATAAAGTGCTGCCGTGCAAACGTTTGCAGGTGCTATTCAATATGTAGTGCCTGACAACTCGAGACACTGTGAAGAGTGGCATGATGTGTGGTGTATTACAAGAATAAATGTGTACCTACGAATTACCTCTGGAGGAAATTTCGAACAAGTCTAGGCGCCATGCTACCTCGACCTAGACTAACGGACATTATTGAGTCAAATCATTTGGACGTAACAACGAGTTAGTTCAGCAAAATGAAGCTTATGAAACGAATTTTCATAAGCTTATAAATAAATAAAACGAATATATATATATATATATATATATATATATATATATATATATATATATATATATATATATATATATTCGGCCATTCCGGCTTGTGTAATACTTTTTACCGTAGATTTAACAATATTATTGACTTACGTGCTATGTACGGCGCGGAAACGTGGTCGCTGAAGCAGGAGGATAGACGTAGATTGGAGGCTTTTGAAATGTGGGTGTGGAGAAGAATGGAGAAGGTGAAATGGACCGAAAGGAAAACAAATGAGGAAGTACTAGAAATGGTGGGGGAGGAGAGGGGTTTGTTGAGAGAAATCCTATGGAGGCAGGAAAAATGGATGAAAGGCGTATTGAGCGGTAGTGGAATGCTGAAGAGGGTAATAGAGGGGAGAATGTTGGGCAAGCGAGGTAAGGGTAGGAACAGGATAGGGATGTTAGACGAGATGAAGGGAGGAAAGAAGTACACCGAGATGAAGAGGGACCTGATATAGATTAGTTTGCTAGGTGGGGAGTCACAAAATGTTTATTTGATAGTTGTGTCCATCCAAAAACCTACCTTAACCGGTAGATTACCTAAAAAATTGACTTACGTGACAGGTTATCAAAGGTATTGACATATTATACAGTTCTTGTTGCCTTTTTTTCTTGATATCGATTCAGAAATGGTTAAGTGACCTCGGTTGTCGAGAGGCACCTTATAATCAAATAACTAACACGAGCTCTTCCCTTTCCTCCGCCCAATATACCACTTGAGAAAAAATTATGAAGAGCAAGGTGAGCATTCTTAGGAGAGTAGAAGTCTTTCATTATTTTCAAGTCTCGGGTGAACCCACATTTCAAATAAAAATATTTATGACCAAATATTATTCGCGACCATCTACAGAATTAGACAATGAAATGAGAACGCCATCCAGAGATGTGGACAGCAGGATATATAAATAAATAATGAGGTGCAAAATGCCTTACGAATCCCAAAAGGACACAGCAAATGATCATTCCTGTGATATAAATACACGCGTGTTAACAAAGGTAATTAGGAAAATATTAGGAGTCAACCCGAAGAAAGACATTTATAACGAATTTATCGAAGAAGGCCCTGATTTAATATTTTATTTTCCCCTAAAACGGATACACCTACAAGTAAAAAGTATTTTTTCTCTCAAGAGACGCCTGTATCTTCAGATATAATCCTCCGAAATTTGGCTCTTTATAAGCATATTTCCCGCGATTCGCTGGTCGTTTTCTCCGGTTTCCATGCTTTTCCGACAGATGTCTCGTTCGAGTTTCACTTCTCGCATTTATAAATGCTCCCCGAAAAATGATGTTCGACTGTTTCACCTAGTAACAACGGTAACAACTTTTAAACAACACTTTTCCTTGATTGAAGTTGCAGACCATGACCATGGTAAGCATGCCCTGCAGGGAATATTGGTTTTCCGACATATAAGCAAGTTTTTTTCGCTTTACTTTATCGCATAATAAATACACGAATCAACTTAGTGACCAGACATCTCCGACGAGCGAAAAAGATCAGAATTAGGTTTCGTTTGGGCGCCATGGGCAACCGAACAATCTCAAGTCGACCTATTTACGAGGAGTATCGCGCGTAGTGGAACTGCTCGCGAAATGCCTGGTCCGATGAATTGGGTCGTGCGCTGAATGTGAATTGTTTCAAGTAACCTTTATACGCAAAGGTTCTCATGCCTCCGCGAATAGCAATTGTTTCGGGTTATGGCTTAAATGCCGTTTCATGTTTTTGAGTTTTTCCGCACACTGGGTTACCGATAAAGAGGTTAAATCAATCACATTCCCACCATTATGTAATTTACCGTCTCCGTTCCTCAGTGATTTGCTCCATCCATTCAAACTTCCACCCACACAGCACTCAACTCGTTCCATTTTTATCCCCAAGTTGGCTGGGAGGAAATATGGTCAATATTTATTTCGGTACGTTCCTCCGAATTAAGCTCTCACTCACGACAAGTAAAAGAGTTGAAACTCATTTCTTGTACCTCTTTTTGGGCGAAATACTAATCAAGAGGGAGGACAAGGAGAAAGCTAAAGGGAAATGAATACACTTATTACCACGCCTGTATCATTTTGGTCACCTAATTGTCATTTTCACTTTCTTTCACCTAATATTTTCGTGGACGTGACGGTATTCACTATGCGCGGGAAAAGATTCAATGTTATAATACACCAAATTGATTTTTAAAATGTTTTAATTCTACGGCTCCAAACCGAAGATTTACTGGTAATTAATCAATGGTAATGCATTACATGGGTATTTACAGCCCCATTAAATTTATTGATATTTAAATTTATTACACACGTGAAATAGTGAAATAATGTCTCAATAATTTGTGTCAATTTTATTAAAAACACACCATTTGTTTGAAAATAATGTGAATTTGGAAAAATCATAATAATTACTCGAGTTCGTCTTCAAGGCTGTAAAGATAATTTCTTATTGCGTTAGAAAGTAACTTGAAACCCTTCTTCCCAGGAGTAGAGTTATACAGAGGACGACGCAACATAGCGTTTTCCTTGGATTTCAAAAGCGTTTGAAAGTGGTTTGTCCTGATTATTTAGCACGATAATTTAAACAATAGGGTGTACTCCAAGATATTAAAACCAAATGATCCGAAAAGCCAAATTTCGTAAATCACGCATTATGAGAATTTAGTCGAAAGTTGGGTAGACAATACGGACAAGCGGACAACTTGCCAATTTCTGCCAAAGATGGAAAGAGAAGAGTCTTTCGAAAAGATGAGTAGACTCGAAAGGTAAATGGACACGTGACTGCATTAATCGTTAATAATTGGTATTCACTACACTCCCTTAGCAAATACGACCACATAAATTTCAAGAAACTGCGGGAGATGTCGCAACTGTAACTTTTAACGGAGTCATCCTTTAACATGCATTTCATTGCAACAATTTCAGAGTGTAAAAATAGGCGAATGATTTTTACACTTTGAAATTGTTATTGCAATGAGACGACCACATAATTTTATGAGCATTATTGAACCCTCATCTTGCATGGACAATAATACATTATGTTGAATAAGAATAAATTATTTAAACTCTCTTTTAATCGAAGTTTTACTGGTTGTTACCTTGACTATTTGGTCGAAATTTATTCAACATTTGCAATACTGCCTGCAAACTGGTTACCCTAAGAATAACTTTATTACACACTCTTCAAATATCTTTGTTTGTACGTGTGCATATGGGAACCAAATTGAGCGCATCGTTAACTTTATTGGCAACTTAAGAATTTGTCGAAGAGGGAAAGAGGGAGTGAAGGACTTCGGTTAACTAACTGACCGACATGATCCCTAAGATGGTTTTCAAGGAGACATATTTTATTCTGACATTGAATATACTCTATTCTAATATATTTCTACTCACGTTTGCTATAATCTGTTTATATGTTTGGCTATATAACTTTAAAGATAGGTTTTGGATGGATACATACTATATATTCCTACATTTCTTACCCTAGTCTTAAAAGACAAAAACATGACACCCCACGCTACAATACACTGTTCTTCGATTCCGCATACATTCTGTCTTTCTTTATTCGGTCCAAATTTCTATCATTTTCCTAACCCTACACTGCTTGCCCAACGCTCTCCCCTCTATCACAGTCTTAAGTATTCCATCTCCAATCAAAATCCACCGAATCCATCTTTTCTATATTTTTCGGATTTCTTCCAAAAATCGTTTATCCTCCTCCACCATGCACTACTTCGTTCGTTTTGTTTCCCTTTTTTTCCATTCTCCTATTCCATCCTTCAATACATCCACATCTCCAAAGCTTCCAATCCACGCCTACCGTCTTGCTTCAGCAACCAAGTTTCCGGGCCGAAAAAAACACATTCTATTCCCAAGTTTTCACTAGTCGTTTCTTAGCCTCCTTACTTAACGTCCTTGTCATTATTCCCCTTCTCTTTGTGAAAGCTTCTTTTTTTCAACCCAATTCTTCCTCTTATATCCCTACTACCGTTTCCATCTTGGTTCAAGACACTTCCAAGATACGTTGCTTATGAAATCTATTAAACACATAATAAAAAGCATAAGTTGTTGCCCTCCCCCCAATAAGGCATGTAAGTAGCCTAGAGATGAAGCATTGTGGGTAACGACGTAAATGAAAATGAACTAGTATTTTAATTAACTCTTGTACGTCCTAATTACTCCAGTTGGATTTAAATATGCTAAAAAAATCAATGAAACCTAAGGAAAACTTCTTGAAGCAACCAGAGCGTGATCTGTTTTTAAAAGGAGAAAATGGCTGGCTTCAAACTTCTGAACAGTTACTATGGCTTTTAAAATTAGATGCGTCAGGTATGTATAAAAAATAAAAGCACTTACTCATTTAATCATCATGTGAAATCCACAAGTCGATTTACAAATTCTCTCCATATTTGTAAATAAAATAAAAAACATTAAAAAATGTCGTAAAAAATGCGTAATGCAGATAGATAACAAATACTATTGCCATCAGAAAACTCCTTGTATGTGTTAATTACAAGGACTTGCATGAGTTTATACATAACGTGAAATTTACAGCCATATTAATTGTGAAATCAATAAAAGGCGAGCTGTTTCTGGGACTCCACTGAAGGCAAGACACCGTTGTAAGCGGCACAGAACTATCATAATAGGCATGAATTGACACTTCATTAGCCAAAGAAACTGTTATACAGGTTAATAATAGTAATTTCGCCCAAATATGTAATAGGTTTGAGCGAAAATGTGCGAAGACGGGGGAGTTTTTCTAATTTGTCTTCTACCAAACCTTGAATGATATTATATATATTTGTGGCATAAAAAGAACACGAAAGAGTTATTGTGAATCTTTGCCAATAAAATCAAAGCAAAGCAAGGGGAATCCTTCTAAATATTAAACGCTGTCATCGGCGCTAGTTATCATTCTCAGAATTGAAAAGACAGTTTTCCCCGTATTTCTTCAATAGTCCAATCGAATCATAACGAAAATTAATAGATTTCCTTAATTCGTAGTTAATGGGGTCTAATATTTGCCCGATCATATAATTACATGGCAAATAATATTTTATGAAAAGTCGAATATCAAATCGGTTAGAACATACATCACCACGACCAGAGCTTTCATTTAAAAAGATTCACAAAACTTAGACATTACTCAAAGCCAGTCTAATACGTACATTACAACATAGTATATTGCAGACATTTAAAACCATGCTCAAGTTTTATGTGCAGTAGCTCTTAGCACAGTGTAAATATAATATTTTTTCATTCAGACTGGTACGTACTTGAAATATGGAAGTAAATAATATTTTAAAAGAATTTATATTCTCCGATAACATCAGTATGATAAAGGAACACAGATATGTCGTAATTCTTACAGTTTTCGAGAATTACGCCTCACATATTTTTTCTGCAGGCATTAAACCCCCCATTCAAAGGATAACTTGGAGTAAGACAAGACCTGAAGAGAGAAACCGATACAAGGGGGAACATTATTACAAAATAAAAGGTCAAATTTTGGATTCTGACAATATCCTCATTCGTTTGCAGGTCAACGACGACATAGCCATCCAGTACGTGGAGAGGATAAGGCTGTCGGAGAACGACGGAGACCAGGAGGAGGAGATGGAGGAGCTGTCCATGCTGAGAGGCAAAGTGTCGCACCGGCGGCTGAGGGGCGGGGAGGAGGAGGGCGGGACGGCGAGGTCAAGGAGGGACGGCGAGGGCACCAGCGAGGGGGAGGCGGGGGGCGGCGACGGAGGGGTGCGGAGGAGCAGGAGAAGCAAAGGGGGTGTCTGGAGGGGAGCAGAGGGGCGGGGGACCATACGGGAAGAGGAGGAGGAAGAGGAGGAGAGTGAGGAGGAAAGGGAGAGCATGAGCAGGAAGAAGAAGAAAAGCCGGAGGAAGAGAACGACGAAGCGGAAGACCACGACCAGCACGAAGGGCAAAACGAAGGAGGGGGGCCCGAGGAGGGAGAGGAGTAGGGAAGGGGAGGATGAGGAGGAGGAGGAGGTAGAGGAGACGGAAGAGGGAGAGGAGGATGAGGAGGAAGAGGAGGAGGTGCTGAGCGAAGAAGAGGAAGAGGAGGAACAGAGGTTCGTGGGAAAGAAGCGGAAGGGAGGGAAGCAAAGGGCAATGCAGACGTCGTCTTCAGGCCGGGAGGCGAGAGTGGAGAAGCGGAGGGCCGTCCAGGTGGTCGAGAGGACGCCGTCAAAGAGGAGGGCGAGGCCCAGTGGAGGGGGTAAGTCCACCACGCCGGTCAAGAAGTCCCCGGGTTCCGGTCACCAGAGCACCAGTCCCGAGAAGAGCGACGGGGATGACGAGAAGCACCCTCCCTCGAGGATACCCGTGAGGAAGGCGAGCGGGAGGCGGCAGGTCGTCGTCGAGGAGACGGTCACCGCCAAGAAGAGGGCACCGCAACACCAGCACAAGGACGCGGCCTCCCCCTCCCGTCGGACGAAGGGGGAGAAGTCCCGGACGATGGTACGGAAGCAGAAGACGATATCGGGTGGGGAGGAAGAGGAGGAGCGGAGGCGGAAGAAGGGCAGCGGGGGCGGGAAGACTCCCCGCCGGAGAGTAGGGGACGGGGCGGAGTGCGAAGGGGACGAACTGCAGACGGACGACGACAGCCCCGTGAAGGGGACGGTGCAGGGCACCGTGCAGAAAGTGGTGGCCATCGTGCACAAAGGGGAGGCGAGCGAAGGAGACGGCAGCAGCGACGACGGGGAGGTCATGGAGGAGGGGAAGGTCAAAGGGGGCGCGGGGGAGGAAGACGAGGAGCTGGACGAGGGCGTGGTGGTGGAGGAAGGGCCATCGGAACGGGAGGAGAGGAAGAGGCTGGCAGGAGAGAAGGAGGCCTCGACGGAGGCCGTCGACGAAGACCAAGGGGCCGACCCGGGAGAGATGGAGGACACCAAGGAAGAGGGGGAGACGGAAGGAGGGCAGCCCAGTGGCGAGCAAGGGGGAGAGGTCACGGGGGATGATGGGAAGGACCCCGAAGACGAGGGGGGCGTGGTGGGAGACGAGACGGAGGGAGTGGTGCGACCAACGGCCGATGCTGAGATCAGTAACGCGCTGGACTCGACGGTCAGCGAGAGGGAGGAAGCGGCGACGGAAGGCGACGGCCCGTGGGTGGGCGCCACCGCCCTGGCGACGGGAAGCGAGATGGACGATGAGGAAACAGCGAGAGCGGACGAGGTGGAGGCAAGAAAGGCGGCAGGAGCTGCGGCTGTGAGAGCAGCGGAGGTAGACAAGGCGACCAGCGAGAGCGAGGACGTGACCAAGGACAGGACTGAGGACGACGTGAGCCAGCTGGCTGAGGACACCGCGAGCATTAACGAGGGCCGAGAGTCCCCGTCCAAGGACGAGGGGATCAGCACCTTCCACCTGACGGGCGGGCGGTCCGAATCCCAAGAGGAGAGCGAGGTACTGGACGGTGCCTCGACGGCGGAGGCGGACGTCTCCATAGAGACCATTGTTGCGGCCGGAGACAGAAAGGTTGGGGCCGCCGAGGGCGAGGCGGGAGAGTCCGAGGACGACGCAGAGCGTCTGGAAGAGGAGGCGGCGGTGCCGAAAGGAGAGGTGGAGGCAGAACGGGAAGAGGGAGAGAAGGGGTCGGGTGAGGAGGAGGCGGAGGAAGGCGTGGAGGAGGAGGAAGAGGGAGGGGGGAGGGTGGAGGAAAAGGCGGAGGAGGACGACAGGTTCGGGTCCTCTGTTGAGTCCTCCATATTCATCCCCAGCCTCCCGCTGGACAGGGAGACCCCGTCAACGTCATCGCAGTTCGTGGAGACGGAAACCGTCGGGGGAAAAGAGTCGAGGCCATTGGTGGGAGCGGGGCGTAAGGGGGCCATGGCGAGGCGGAGAAGGGAACAGCAGAGGATCGGAGTGCGCGTGGAGATCGGCAAGGAGGGTGAAGAGGGAGGGGTGGGGAGGGACCGGAGGGCGAGGGAAACGCCGTCGACGTCCGTGACGCAAGCCGTTCAGAGCACCGTGAGGAAGTGAGTCCCTGTCCCTTTCTCAACACCACTTTATCATCCCCCTAAGGTTTGGAGTTCAGAAATTCCTGGTTTGCGAACCTCGGTGGCGAAGAAAATTTAGGGGGGTCTTTAGGGAAGGGCTAATAGCGTGAGCACCACCCTGATATTTAAAAAAATGAACATACAATAGCATAATTCTAATTATCACTCGCTGGTAACTCTCTTCAACACATAGCGCCCAAGCGGGTATACCCAACAACCTAGCCATGCTGATTTTAAAGTCACTAATCTAACCCTCTCTACTTATTTCTGTTACTTGCTGATAAAATTAACCGTTGCCTGCATAAATCTTGCCCGTTCTGACGTCCATGGACATCAGACATGTGATCGATCAATGATCGATGTGATATTAGACATGTGATCGATCAATTTCGAAATTTTAACGATAGAGCTACGAATATACTATTGCATGGATGTCTAAATGGTTGGAAAAGTTGGCAAACAGATGAAAAACTTTACAATTGAACAGTACACGTAGTTAACATTTATGTTGGATTTGATTATTAATTCCTGTGGCTGGTACGATAGTGTATGAGAAATAACACATATTTATGGGCAAAACTACCAAATAAATATTTTGTGACTCCTAACAAAACACAACCCAACAGCCTACTCTACATCAAGCCCCTCTTCATCTCTGAGTACTTCCTCGCTCCCTACATTCCGTACAATATCCCTATCCTGACCCTGCCCTTTCCTCGATTGCCTAACATTCTCCCCTCTATTACCTTCTTCAACATTCCACTGCCGCTCAATGCCCTTCATCCATTTTTCCTGCCTCCGTAGGATTTCTTTCAACAAACTCCTCTCCTCACCCACCATTTCCAGTACTTCCTCATTTGTTTTCCTTTCGGTCCATTTCACCTTCTCCATTCTTCTCCACACCCACATTTCAAAAGCCTCCAATCCACGTCTATCCTCCTGCTTCAGCGACCACGTTTCCGCGCCGTACATAGCTACGCTCCATATCAGAGTTTTTACGAGTCTTTCCTTAACCTCCCTACTCAACGTCCCCGTCATAAACTCCCTCCTCCTTGGGAAAGCCTCCTTGCCGAGCGCAATTCTTCTCCTTACGTCCCTACTACTTTGACCGTGTTGGTCAAAAACACTTCCGCGATACGTAAACTGTTCTACCTGTTCTATTTTCCCCCCTCCTATTTTGATGTTTAGCTTAGCCTTTTTCTTTCTGGAAAATCGTATAACCTGTGTTTTTTTAATATTATAGTGATTCTCATCCCATATCTGTCGCACTGAATTTCCAATTCACTCAGCAATGCTTGCAACCCCTTGGCTGACTGAGCAACTATTGCATGGTCATCAGCAAACCTACGATGTTACAAATTCCCCTCCGACTTTCATTCCGACCTCCAGTCCTTCCTATGCCTCTTTAATCATTTCCTCCACATATACGTTGAACAGCACCGGTGATTTTGGGCAACCCTGCCTTACACCTCTTCCTAACACTGCCCATCCGGACTCTCCGTTCCCCACTCGAACCTGAGCAGTCTGAGACATGTACAGGTTGCGGATCAGTCTCCTGTCCCTCCAATCCATTCCTATTTTCTGCAATACTACCTTGAACAAAAAGTTCCCGGAATAACCACCGTGTGGCGCTCCCATCGCTCCGATTTGAGTTCTGTTTTTTTTGTTAAATTGGTACATCTGTTGTTGATATTCCCTTTAAATCTTAGTGTCATAACTTGACATTTGCAAAAGTTACGTAGCCAAGAGTACATCTATCTCTGTGTGTGTTGGCGATTTTTTACAATTGCAGAAATGGATTTAAATTTGCAACAACGAACTTGTATTAAATTTTGCGTAAAAAACGGATTTAGTGGCGCACGGACGTTGGAAATGTTGGAAAAGTGTTTCGGCAACGATTCTCTAAAAAAACGGTCGTTTACCAGTGGCACGAGCGGTTCAGAAGTGGTCGTGAGTCAATCGAAGATGATGAACGCAGTGGCAGACCATCGACATCGAAGGTCGGTGAAAAAATTGATAAAGTAAAAGAAATGTTGGTCAATAACCGCAAATTAACCATCAGAGAAATAGCGGAGGACTTGAACATTGCCTATGGATCCGCCCAAGACATTGTGGTTAATGATTTGGGTTTCCGTCGTGTAGCAGCAAAGTTGGTGCCAAAAGACCTCAATTTCATGCAAAAAAGAGACCGTGTTGACGTCGCAAAAGACATGATTTGTGAGGCTGAATCCGATCCCACATTCATCAAAAGGATCATTACTGGAGACGAGACGTGGGTTTATGAGTACGACACGCAATCCAGACATCAGGCAAGTGAATGGCGTTCACCAAATGAGCCGAGACCGAAAAAACCACGTCGTTTTCAGTCAAAAAAGAAGGCAATGCTGACGGTTTTCATGGATTACAACGGTGTAGTGCATCATGAATTTTTGCCAGAAGGCCAGACAGTAAACAAAGAGTATTATTTGGGCGTTATGAGACGTTTGCGTGAAGCAATTCGCCGAAAGAGACCAGAAATCGTCGCACAGTGCGTCGAGACCGTCGCACAGTGCTATCATTATTCGTAATTTTTTGACGAAAAATGCAACAAATACCATCCAACAGCCACCGAATTCACCTGATTTGGCTCCCTGTGACTTTTTTCTGTTCAATCGAGTTAAAAAACCATTACGGGGAACGCGTTTTAGCAGCCGGGAGGAAGTAATGGAAAAATCGCAGGAAGCACTGATGGACATACCGAAAACCGAATATAAAAAATGTGTCGAGGATTGGATCAAGCGCTGGCATAAGTGTGTTGCAGTCGATGGGGATTACTTTGAAGGGGACAATATAGATTTAGATGAATAAACTTGTATTTTTAATTTTCTGAATAAATTCCGGGAACTTTTTGATCAAGGTAGTACACGCATTAATTTTTCCCAATTCACTCTATCAAACGCTTTTTCGAAATCTACAAAACAGGCAAAATCGTCCTGATTGTATTCTATATTCCTCTCGACTAGTGATCTCATTGCTGCAATGGCATCACGCGTACCTCTTCCTTTCCTAAACCCAAACAGATCATCCCCTTAGTAACCATTTGCCTTACTCTCTATCCTTTTGTTGATGATCCTGAGAATAACTTTAGCTGCGTGGGATATCAAACTTATTGTTCTGTAATCCTCACATGACGAAGCCTTTGCCTTTTTTGGAATAGGAACTAACACCAATCTCACAAATTCTTCCGGCCAGATTCCTTCCTCGTAGATACTACGAATCAGTCCATATAGGGCCTTCTTCCCCCATTTTTCTAAACATTTCAACAGTTCTACAGGAATGTTGTCCACCCCCACGGCCTTATTTGCTTTCATCTCCTTTAATGTCCTTTCTATTTCATCGTCGAGTATGTCTGGACCTAAGCAATCTTCATCTACGTCATGTTTCTTTTCTATGCCTAACCTTGTTGGCCTATGTTCTTTACCATACAGTGTTTCTATATATTCCTTCCATCTCTCTTGGATTTTTCCTGGTTCAACTATTATCTTACCCCATTTATCTTTAACTGTTAGCACAGATCTTGCCTTCTTACTTCCCAATAATAACTTAACCTTGCTGTATAGAGCACCAATTTCACCCTTCTTCTGTAAATTTTCCATATCCTCGCATTGTGTTTTCCAACATTCTTCTTTTGCTTTATTTGTGGCCCTTCTCAATTTATTTTTTAACTCTTTGTACTTCATTTTTCGCCTAACTCTGTGCTTACATTCTTCCATCATCCATCTTTGCAATCATGTCATCCGTGACCCATGCTTTCCTTATCCCTTTCCCGTTAACGGTTCCAATAGTGTCTTTTACGCCTTTTGATATCACTTTCTTGATACATTCCCATTTTCTTCGATAGTACTCAGCTCTTTACCGCCATCCATGATTTTCTCTACAGCTTACTCCTCCTTGTTAATCCTTTCTTGTTAATCCATTTAAGGAAGAATACATAAAATTTTGAAAAAAAACACTTTCAAAAAGATAATGTTTTTGTCAATACAAAGACCTCGCATAAATTTCAAAGAAAACCAGCATGCTGATCCTGAGATGTTCTCCCTTAACACCCCTGAAATTAGTCTTGAGTACCTACTGAGAAAACTGATAGTAGCTCCAGTGACCCACGAATATTAGAGGAAAGTTTTACATATCTCTAATGTACACCAGTCAAACATATTTTAAAATTTGAGGGGATTCAGTTTTGAAGCAGACAACATGTATGTATTTGTATATTAACTTTCAATTAAGTTCATTCTACTTAGAATTTGGCTGCTTGATGCTGCCAGAAAATTAAATTTTGCCCATCAAGGAATTTCATTACAGACGTTTCTTGATCTAAAATTTAATTTCAGTCTAAAAATTTTAAAATGTCGAATAATCATTATCATAAATATACCTAACTAATTAATTGCCTTAATATAATCCTGATTACCTGAATCACCTGTTTATGGGTTGTTAGTTTGTGGCACATATGAGGAAGGAACTTGGCCACAAGATTTCACCAGATTAGCATTTATTACCATCTGAAAAATGGTAATTGCAGCCATATGTAAGGACTATAAAACTACAATCTTGATTTTACTTGCAGCTAAAGTGGTACTCAGAATAATTAATAAGAGGATGGAGTGGAGGGCAAATGATTGCGTACTTAATCAGTTTGGGACCAGGAGGGATATAAATACGATACTATAGCAGTAAAGAGCTCACTGGTAGAAAAGAACAGAGTAAAATCAGGATGTTTTTTTCTTTTGTATGTTTTGATAAAGTAGTTTTTGATAGAGTAAATAGGATAGAATGTATTAGCCAAAAAAAGGATAAGTTTATAGGGAAAAGTGACAACCATAATCCTGTACATATCACCGACTGCTCAGGTGCAAGTGGAAGATGGAGAATCAGAATCGGCAGTGTTAGAAAGAGGGGTAAGCCAGGGGTGTTCATTATCACCTTTGCTTTTCAATGTATATGTACAGAAAATGGTTGATAAGGCATGCAAATAATTGGAAAAAGGATTGACAGTGGATGGGTTATTAATAGAATCAGGTTTGCTGATGATGCTTAAGTAAGCTATGGGTTTACCAGCAAGGCTGAACAATTTTGGGTTTAGGACAAGGACCAATACAAACAAAAGAAACATGATGAGATTTTTGTCAAAGGGGGAGAGCTGAGTTATACATCAAAATTAGAGGTCATAATCTAGAGTAAGTTGAACAGTTTACCTATCTTGGCAGTGCTTTGGGTCTAAAAGGCCAGAGTAGTAAGGGAGAAGAAGAATTGAATTAGACGAAGGGGCTTAAGAATGGGGAATATATTCCCAAAATTAAGGATTCATCCTTAATCTACAATGATGAAGGATGTTAAGAGGCAATAATGGAAAGCTTTGATAAACATTATAATGTGGGTGTATATGGCAGAGTAACATGTTTGTT
The DNA here is from genome assembly GCA_037158775.1 of Hetaerina titia. Lineage (NCBI taxonomy): Eukaryota > Metazoa > Arthropoda > Insecta > Odonata > Calopterygidae > Hetaerina > Hetaerina titia. Next base: position 78,032,664 of record CM073778.1, on the reverse strand, counting down.
GAAGCAAGATGATAGATGCAAATTGGATTCTTTTGAAATGTGGATGTGGAGAAGGATGACAAAGGTGAAGTCGACAGAAAGGAAAGCAAATGAGTAAGTACCAGGTATGGTGGAGGAGGAGAGGGAATTGTTGAAAGGAGTCCAAAGGAGGTGGGAAAGATGAAGCAAGAGTGTTGTCATTGGTGATGGGATGTTTATCTCTTTGAAAGAAAGGAGAACTTTAGGGAACTGAGGGAGGAGCACAAAAAGAATAGGCATGTTGGACAGAATGAAGAAGGGAAGTATGCAGATTTGAAGAAGGGTTTATTTTTAGCATTGAATGGCAGGTTCTGTGTTGTTAAAAGATGCAAAGAAATGTATCATTATTTAGTGCGTGTCCATTCTAAATTTTCCTTAAATGGTAGAAAACTATTAAATTTTAAAATCATTATGAAGCACACATTTCTCCCTGGTGTTTAGGCTATCATTTACATTGATTATCTTGTGCAAATCTTACTCCTCACACCGTCACCCTAATGAATTATGAACAATTTTTTGCCTGAATAGCCTTCCCTAAGGAGTACATTCAATCTACCAGAGGTTTAAAAAATCTAAATTGTAGAATAGATTACCTAAAAGAGCACAATAAATATAGTAAAAATCCTCAGATTATGCCTTCATTGATGCTCAGATTTCACTCAGAGGGTACTTTCACCCAGTTGTACATAGAGGTACAACACTGAGGAGAAGTAATTGATTATCAGTAATTTCCTCAGTAACATGATTTTGTTCACAGTACTAATTATCTAAGATTTTAGAAAATCTATGATTCATAGAAAATTTAAGGCACTGGCTAACCATAGCACATCTGTCTTTTAACTTGGCTCTCGATACGGCCCCTTGACCCCTTTAGTATAACTGGGTAGTGACGTATCATCATTACCCAAAGCTGTAATTGTGTTTATATATTTCTTGTGCAACAGTTTACCACATATCTCAATCAGAGTTCCCTGTGATGTATAAAAGAGTTATTAAATCTTATTCTTGACTAAATTAAAACAAAATTTGGAAAATTAAAGGCATCATTTTACTCCAGAAATTTCACATAAATGAGAGCTGATTAAAAAATATTGAAATAAGATAAAATATGTGATATAATCACTGTGAAGTGTGGACCAATGTGTTTTGTAGGTGACCACGTTTTGCCTAAAATGTCCATATACCAGTATCTAAATATTCAAAACCGTTGAAATATCTAAATATAATTACAATACATTATACTTTCAGGTACCACTTGGAGCGTCATATATTTTCTGAACTCCTGGAACTGAAGAGGTTGCAAATACGAGCTGGGAGGGCTAATGAAAATGTGCTAGTTAAACGCCTCGTTGACAACTTCCATGGGCCTGCTGGAAGTGACTTAACTGTTGGCATAAAGCGTTATGATGGACAATATACATTTAGAAGCTTCGAGAAATATCTTTATGGTATGTTTCCTTGATAATATAATATGCCTCTACATTTATTTATCAAGTGTATTTTGATGAATCATTGTTGAAGCCACATTTAGTTGGTAGAAAATGTTGGGCTTAGCGTTATCAGTTAGCCCTATTGAGGATAGTGAAAAAAAATAGTTAATGAAGATATGCCCCAATAGGAAGATATTCTCTCTAATACAGTGGATGACTTACATATGTACACATATACATGAACTATATACACTTGTATGTGCACATATATAGGTATACCTGCATATTTATTTCACATTGCATGAAAATTATTGTCCTCAAATGAAAATATTATCAGAACCACTCCAAACACTCTTGAATAGGAGCAATGACTATGAAAACTGGACGTCAAGCAACCAAAGTTAGCTAGTACTATGAATCTGGTATGTATTTTCTAAATATGAAAAAGATAAAATCATTCATATTCATGTATTCATTGAAAATCTCTATTGATTCATTTGTCTTATATCTCAGAAATTCAACAGCAAAAACTAACTGACATTTCTTCCAATAAAAATTCATTTTTAACAATAAATAATTCCAATTTTATGAGTTGGGGAGTTGAAAGATGAGATGGTATCACAAATATGTTAGTTTATATTTAGAATATATACCCAAGTATCTAGAACATCTCTGTGAATGTGTTCATTAATAAATTAAATGCATCATTCAGAGAAGAAAAACTACTCATATAAGAATCAAATGAAGAAAAAGATATATGGAGTGATAAGCATTAGCATAATATAATGGCCTCAACAGAAGAATTCAACATGAAGAAATCCTGTAATCTAGTTATTCAAACCAAACAGCCGTGAAGGTATTTACTAAGGATTAGAATACATGAGAATTGTTCAATTCAGCCATGGGAAGAAACCAAATACCCAAGTCTTCAGAAAAAATAAAATGAGACATTCCCATCACATGTAAGGAGACACATATGATGAAGTCACTAAGGAAGGATTGGAGCACTCAAGTGTACTCCTTAAACTAAGGGACACCAAAGTATACTGACAAATTGGCTGCAAGGTTAAAATATGAGAACTAATATCCATCTCTCAGGGATATTTGAAATGTTATTTTTCCCTTACAGAATTTAATATCAAAATCCAAACAATTAGTCAACAACATCATTATGACCTTGCTCAATTTACTTCCATGTTATCAGCAAAGTCATAATTCCCAACAATTACATGGCTATCGAATGAATGATATCTTAATACCAGATTGCCATATAGCATGATCGATTTGTGCTACCTTAGTAGTGCTACACATTAGTCCGAGAAGAATTTGCACATGACCACAATATAATTTGCACATAATGTGTAACTGTGTAATAGTTCTTTCATTCCACATAGCTCCTCCGACACAAACTTCACACAATAGAGAAGCCACAAACTGAGTAGCTTGTTTAAGGCCACAATTGCAAACCCAACATGTCTTTCCCATAACTCTTTTGATACTACCTACAGTGTCAGAATAAAAATATTTTGTTGACATTTAGAATTTCCAAATGAAGATAACTGCAAAGAGACCAAATCACATCAACACTGTCGGTTTGGGAGAACATATTTTATTATTTTAAGGTGAAAAAAAGCCAAGCAAGAACTAATCCAACTTCAAACCTGAGTTATATTAGGGAAAAAGAGATAAATGCTGAATTTGAAAATATCATTAGATATTCAACAGTAAATGAGCATAACTTTCTTTGTGATTAATTTCAATTTGGTAATATGAAGTGGGTAGTTTTAGAGGAAGCACATTAGCCACAGAGTGAAGTCCAATGGGTTCAGAGTCCATTCTGGATGCCCTGAACACCATGTTCAAAACACTATGTCTAATTTTTTGGCCATTAATATCATAAATGAAACCAAGAATGCCACAGAGGAAGGATTCTGGATTTGTGTAAATATTTGTATATTTAAATATCACATCTCATGGGGATTTTGTGTTCTGGACCCCCTGGGCTAAACTCAACCATTAAATTGACCATTAGGCTAATCACTGGTGGGTAGTTCAGATATTTTTAGAAACTTCAAAATCAAATTGAGGTATTGTTTGTTTATAACCTCTGATTGGAGACAACAGCTATACCCATTAAGTATTTGGTAATTGTATTTATCTTGTAACATCTTCTACATGTGAATTTGTGCTTTTGACATTCAAAATGAGATATTTTCCCAAAATATAAGGGGTGGATTTGAATATTATTCCTTAATTTGAGGTTTATGAAAATATCATTTCCAAAACAATAGCAATATACTTGATGGTGTGTTTAACAATTATGACAAGGCACAGGATATCATCTCTTACATTATTTTTCTTCGCTACATAATTATCACTTTGCAAGTTATCAACAGATTGTTTGTTGCTAATTGACTATGATTGAGATAGTTTATTTTTTTTAAATAGCACATTTTTACCAATCTATTCCATACAGACCAATTAAGGATGCTCCAATCAGGCGACCCCCACATTGTCCCAAAACTCAAAGCCTCTGATGAGATGGACAAACTGAAGAAGGCAAGGGCAACGACAGCAACCACATGTGGTGGCACACCAGACAACCCTGCCATGTGCACCCATGTGACGCATCGATGCCATCACGCCACTCATGCGTACACAGGAATTCCCTGTGCAGCATACAGTGAGTACCTATACGTCTTAATAGATTTAGGCCAAGTCTTATAGTGTCTCATTAAACTGAAGGCCAACTTTAACCTTCTGTTAAGACAAAAACTCATGTAATATGACAGCTAGTTAAGTTAAAAAATCAATCATTAAACGGCTCAATAACTTACAATTGGCATTGCTATGGCTACAACGTTCACATCCACTAAAAAGCAATTATATTTATTAATAAAATCAGATTTATCAGTAATGTCTATGTTATGTTAGCATTAACATTAGCTGGATTAAATGAGAGATTATAAAACCGAGCCGTAATTGTCTACCTCTTTCCTTCATGTTTTCTTTTTTGTGGCATGTCAGCAATAATTTGCACCAAACATTAGGCTATTCTGTGAAATGTGTTGTGTTGCTACCAATGTGTTTTAGCTGGGCAATGGGAGGCTAATTAATTGGCTACCTATTGGAGTTTTCATGACTTAATTTTCAAACAGAACAGCCACAACTGCTGCATTGGTAAATTTTTTTATGTGCCACCATTATATGTCCAAACGGAGCATCGCCTTAGAGAAATAACCGTGGCATGAAAACTCCTCCTCTGAGATTCCTGTACAAAAAACTGTATTGCAAAATAATGTATTTGAATTGAAAGTATTTCCTCATTGAGGTCTTGGGTATGGGCAGTGGCATTTAGCTAAATGATTCTCGCAAAGCACTTTGTGGAAATAAGTCTCAGTGTGGTAATTAATACTAGTGGGGGATTAGTATCTTGCAAATACTTTGTACATTTACAAACTGGCAGTGGCATTCTAGAAGAATTTCTCTGAGATCACCTTTGAGGAAACACTTAATGGTGAAGAGGTTGTGGCCTTCATTTGCATGGGATCAATTTTCTCGTAAATAGCCAGAGGTAGTCACATATATAACTCAGGGTGAATATTTGTTTATCTGTCTGTTCTTATATGGGAAATCATAATCTGGAATATTCTTCTCATAAAGTCAACATGTAGAATTAAGTATGTGCTGTTATTAGAGAGTAGTGAGCAATCATATGGCATTACTTGCTAAATATGCACATTCTGAACTGTAAAGGGTATAGAAGCTCAACCACCCATACTGAGGTGACTGTAATGTGGTATAATGTATTCTTTTATAATCCATGTACTAAATCACAAAGAATTTTAATACTAAATATCTGAGACATTGCATCATCATACTAATATATTATCTGTATGCCTCTAAACCCCATTTTTCAGGTGAAATCATCAATACCTACAAATAATACCTTTTCTGGATCATTTAATGGAATGATTTATTAAGAAGTTACTAGTGACTATGAATGGAGCTGTACCTTTTATATAATATCTGAACTATTGGGGTGATATTTCAAACAGGAATAACTTATTTTCCTTTCAATAACTGCCTATTTACCAATTCCAAGAACACAAATCTGAATTCCACAACAAGAACTTTTTCTAGTGCCCACATGTCATAATCTTGTAAACTGAACTTCATAGCACCAATTCAGATTGGTTGCAAGACAATCTTACTGAGGTTGTAACTCTTTGCCATTGCATTTCAAATACTTAAAATAATCACCTAATTAAAGTAGCTGTTTTCAGAATTACAGAAGACAAGAGTTCAAATTCTTGATCACTGGAGTCTCAATGATATAAAGTAGAGGGTACATGTGTCTTGGTGTATTTCAAGCTATGATTACATTTCTGTATCATTGGTCACTCAGACCTGAAAAATGTTAAGAGGTCAGCATCATTTTTTACTTAATCATTTTCCATTTGAATTTTTATGCACACAACTGTGTATTATGCATTTTTACTTTAAGAAAACCATTTTCAACTCATGTCTCAAAAAACTCTCAAATGCATGATAATATGGCCTCGTTCAATTGCAGTCACCAAAGGAGGTGGAGGAGGTCACCATCATCATGACCACCACATGCCCCCCCACCATCACTCCACATCCCCCCAGAGGTCAAATGCCAGAAGCACTGCCATGGGGTCATCATTCCTGCCGAGGATAGACACCGTGCAAGACAATTTGTCATCGCCTTTTGCAGGAGTGGGGACACTGCGCTCTAGATACCTAGACCCTTCTCGCCCAGTGACATTGGATTTAAGTCAAAGTGGTGACAGGAGACAGGTCATTTCACTCCCCACCCAGAAGGTGGACAAGCCAAAACGATACCTTGTTACCTTCACCATTAAACCTGGTTCTGGTTCCACTGATGGAGTCACAATCACGACGAAAGAAGGGCAAGTGAAAGTTGGCCCAATCAAGGGCGATAAAACTTCCCCTGCGCTTTCGGAATCACCTGAATCAGATCCTACCTCCTTCAGGCACCGTCATGCTAAAAGTCTGTGATTAAGACTGTTGTTTATAGGTTTTAAAGAGAGTTTTCTAATGAAAAATATAATCTTCCTAGATTGGCTCAGAGGAGAGCAATCTTGATAATGCAAAAAACTGTTGAATGTGTCTACTTATATTAAATTTGAAAAAAAAAAGTTTTTTAATAAAGAGGAATTCACAGGGTGCTCATGAAGGTGAAGGTAAAGTCAATCTGTCTCTTAAATGTTGTTTACTGAATATGTGAATTGATATCAGTGGTTACGTTTTTGTAACTAAGAAATATATTAATTCGTTATAACTAAAATATGTACCTCTTCAATTCCAAATTCATTGTGATTATTGGATAACATTTTTAAAATTCTAGAGGTTAAACCTTTAGAATAAATAATTTTAATGGACCTCAATACAATCATGTTCCATAGATTGGTGCCTAACAAAACTGGAAAAGCCATAATCAATGAATTAGGTCAACGTCTGGATTTTTAATGTTTTTTTGGAGTTTCCCTTTAATGGGTACAACAATAAATACTCTTTAGTTAATCATATGTCATCTTCAAGATTTTTTATGAACAGAACACATTTAAATGAGTAAGTTACTGAAATTTACAGGGGAAAAATTTTGATTTTACCTTAAGAATCTCTATCCATGGCCAATACTGCTGAACTTTAAAAATTGTTTCCTTAGTTTGCTAAGAAGAGATTAAATTTTTGACAGCAGCCATTCCAAATCTTAATTTGGGACCAAATGATCAAATTTTTCCTGTGTATTTTAATGTAATACACTTCCAGGGAAAGCAAATGTCATTTGTGTCAATGAAAGAAATAGCAGAGAACTTGAAGCCAATATATTTAAAAACATGGGCACCCAAAACTAAGAAACCTATGGTGTGAAGTGAAATGTTAGAGCCACCCCATCATTTTGGTGATATATATTTTTGCATATTTAATGTGAATGAAACACAATTTTATCACTTATTTCTATCTTTTGTTGAAAACTTAATAAAATGATTTATATGAAAATGTTGCCAGTCATTTATTTTAAATACATGCAATTCCACTAAATATCTGTACTAGGTATATAGGTATTTGTTCAGTTATGTGTAAAAAGAATCAGAATCCCTTGAAATACTTCTTTTCACTCATTTAATTGTTTGAGTAATATTTTGATAAACTAGTCCAAGTCTTTTCTTCACGGAGTGGATTCAAATTCGCTTGGTGCTCCGCTTGTGTTTGAAGAAACCTTAGTTGTTGAATAATTGAAAAAACTCTAATAGCCGTAAACAGTTTACCTTTCAACACAGGTTACAATTGAGGTTAGTTGGCAAATGCCACAAGTCAAAGGATGGGGTAGAGGGTAAATAAGAAAAGGGAAAAGAAAGATGAATACAAACACACATTTCGGCCACAAAGTAGCCCTCTTCAGCATACTGAAGGTAAATCATCATGACAACACATGTTGATCTTAGAATGGGTTAAGGGTATCCAGAGAACATATAGTGTTGAATGTGGGGGGGGCATATAAATATCCCAACAATCAGGGAAATGACTGTTAAGTAAATAAAGGGTTACGAAGCATAAATATTGAAGAAACTATGGTTCAAAATAAACACATAACACTATTCAAAATTTAACAAGGGGAATAAAGAGGAATAGGAAATAGGTCCTGTGTTGCTTTTAAGAGGTTGCCTCTGTCTTTGAAAATCAAAATGCTCTCATAAGCGCCAAGTACATCATTTGTTCTTTGTTTTAGATGATTTAGATTGTCTTTTGTCATGTGGTGTCCTGTTTCAATTAGGTGCTATGCTATACTGGATTTATATGGCTTATTGTGTTTGTAATGGGAGTGGTGTTCTTTATATCTAGTTAGAAAGTTTCTGCGTGTTTGTCCAATATAAGAAGCTTGGCAACTCTCACAGTTGATTTGGTAAATGCCCGACTTCTCAGTTGCAGGTATTTTGTCTTTGGTGTTTCCCAAGAGCTGTTTTATTTTGAAGCTATTGGAGTTTTTTTTTCAATTATTCAATACTATTAGCCATAAGAGCTCAATTTATTCATTATAGACTTAGTTGTTCCCGAATTAAATAAGGCGAAGTTGATTCAAAATCATAAATCATAAAAAAAGCATAATGATGCAACAATTTCAAATAGTAAAAATTATTCTCCTTGACCAGGATTCAATTCCAGATCCTTCGGTGTCCAGGAAGTGCTTTAGCCAGTTAAATTACCAAGGAGCCCTCTTACAATCCATAGATTTGATGGCTCTAAATGAACAAACATGATGATGTTGGCATATCGATTGGATCATTTCATGACATTTTTTCCAATTTTTTGGGTATGAAACGCGTGGCAGCAAAATTCGTTCCGAAATGGCTTTTGCACCACGCTAATGCACCAGCTCACACTTCATTGCTTGTTCGTGAATTTTGGGCAAAAAACAATACTGTAGCGATGCCCCAGCCTCCATATTCGCCTTGTGACTTTTTCCTATTTCCAAAAGTTAAGAGAACCTTAGAGGGGCGTCGTTTTACAGCCGTAGACGACATTAAAAGCGCATCGCTGAAAGAACTAAAGGCTATCTCAAAGATCGAGTTTGAGAAGTGTTTCGGGGATTGGAAGAAGCGCTGGCACAAGTGCATAATCTCCAATGGGGACTACTTCGAAGGCGACAACATCAATGTGTAAGAATAAATAAATATTATTGTCCGAAAAATAAAAATTCCCGTTAATTTTTTAACACATCTCATGTACCTAAACAGGTTTAATTTCAGCCTCACCAAAAATTGCCCACCTTTTACTTGTGCTTGTAATCACAACCATTTTACCTGCACAACTTCAAGGCATTCCCACTGTAGGGACATCCAAAAATTGAATAACTTTCCTTCCAGAGAATGCATTTTACTACATCCCTGAATAACCTGAATATCTGAAATTAACATTTCAGATATTCAGGGTTATTTGTTCTTCAGTTATTTTTTGTTTTATTTATTTTTGTTGCCCTCCAACATAATCGTGACTTCAAGGAATAAATATATAATTAATACCGTAATCTACCCGGTAAGGTAGGTTTTGGATGGGAATACGCTACGAAAGGATACAGCAACAATTTCCATGCCTTTTTCTAAAAAACCTGATATCCAACGTTACACTAGAGCCTCTTCATATCCGAATACTTCCTTCCTCCCTTAATTCCATCCAGCATCCCTAACCTATTTCTGCCCCTTCCTCGTTTGTCTAACATTCTCCCCTCTATCACAGTCTTCATTATCCCACTGCCGATCAATATGTTTCGCATCCATTTTTCCTACCTCCTGTGGATTTTTCCCGAAAATCCCCTCTCCTCCTCCACCTCCTCCTAGCACCTCCTCGTTTATTTTCCTTTCTGCCCACTTCATCTTCTCCATCCTCCACCACACTCACATTTCAAAAGCCTCCAATCTATGCCTATCTTCGTATTATTTGCGAAAAATCCACTTTCTCGACAATCAGTAAACGTTACCACTATTTATTAACTAATTAATTAATCAATGGAAAGAATTGCTAACGTTGTTTGAAGCTCAAGGTATTGTTATAGGACTTTTGAAGCATACAAGTTCCTAATAAGCTCTTCATAGTGACATTCAAATGACTTGATTATTCACGGACAATGAACAGACTCTTTAGACGATAAGCCCAGTCACTGATAACCACGACAAAGAGCAGGATTTGGCGATAATGGTGAGATAATGGAGCGTGAAGGAGGGTAATCTCGCCACTTACAAAGTTACGAAACGCTCGCAGTGGGACGACGAGCACAGCGAACCAGAGAGATACGAGTCACCGTACGAATCCACTCGAACCCTCAGACCATCGGGGTCCCGCCCAGCTCGACTGTCGTGCTCGTTTAACTCCGGACAATGCTTCGCCTTTTGCTGAGCTTAGGTGCCCTCTTCTTGGTGCCGGCGGTGACGGTGGCCGACTACAAACCCACCTGGTCCAGCATAGACTCGAGACCCCTTCCCCCATGGTTCGACGATTCCAAGATAGGCATCTTCCTGCACTGGGGAGTGTATGCCGTTCCGGGCATGGGGGAGTGGTTCTGGAACCAATGGAAGGGTGAGTTGTGGATGTGAATGGTAACGGTAAAGGCACTTGGGCCGCGACCGAAATGTTTCCATCACATGATCTCATTTGCAGTTAGTTATACTGTAATGGAAGCACTTGGTTTCCCCACCATGGAAATGTTGACTAGACATAAGTTTCTACCATAGTGTCTCGGGCATCACAGTGGGTAAAAAATTGGCAAATACACTCAGTAGACATCGTGGTTTCAACGCTGAGGTATAATCAATTAACTTGACGATGACAAAATTTGCTGAAACTGCGATCGGTGTATTAAGTGTGAAACATTGCCTTGTTTTACCCTTTTATCATAATGTACAGACGTAAGTTTCAGCTTAGATCGTCTTAGTAATATAGCATTATACTGACGGAGTAGGACTTGGGATATTATTGGATGAATACAAGTTTTCTCTCGGGAGTGATTTTTAGTATTTTATAATTACTTTCTGGTTGCAGTATTTCTGTATTTTTTAAAATTTTAAGTATTTTGTTTAGATTTACGGTGGCGGGATGTGCAATATACAGAGAAGCCGTGTGTTTAGCGCCGTAGAAGTCTCGAAAAATCCTGCAGCTGTGGAACGGTCGGCAGGAATAACTCTGTGCTATTCACTACTAATAGCAGAAGCACCTAATTTATTTTCACATGCTGGTTCCAATATTAAAATTTTATCACCGGGTTTACCTTGTAAGTTCACTTTTTTAAGTAAGTACTGCCTCTCTCTCTCTCTCTTTCTCGTATGTCGTCAGTTTGTACAGGGGGCTACTACTGAGAGAAGGGGGGAGGGATGATTATCTACCAATTGCTTGAAGGTCGGAGCCAGGACTTGACAATAATAAGGCGGTGAGTAGGTCGTTCGTTGGCTCAAGGTTAAGGAGCGAAATGAGGGGAAGGAAGAGAGAGAATCGTTCTTCGCCTGTTTTCGACATGGAGAATAACTAGCGGGGAGCATGTGAAATACCTTCTTCGAAAATATTTTGTCTTTCAGTAATATCATGCTCAATCGCTCCATACCTTCCTGATCGTATTGTAGAACCTCCGATTTAAAATTGGGATGAAGTCCACATTCCAAAATACATCTCGCGAAATAATCCTTACATCATGTTCTTTTGCTCGGCACCGTTTGACTCACGCACGTTGAGTCACAATTACTAAAATGCGGTTTATAACTACGGCTAAGTCACAAATATATCAAGTTCAGGGATTAATCCCTTGATTTAATGCTGTTGGACGACTGGGTATCACGGTGGACATATTTTGGTATCGATAGGTATGTCCTTGGATTAAAAAAAAATTTTCGGGACCCTTCGAGAATTTTACCGCAGGCGTTGAGACGTGCAAAATAAGGGACAAGCCATCTTCTGGCCGATTTTAAAGCATTTCTTTGTCAGCTTAGACACAAAGGCAATTTCAAGCATTAGTTTGTTGATCCAAAATAATGAAATCCTGAATAGGAGTCGGAGGTCTATGTACCTTCTCCTACTTTCCAATACCATTGCTCGCATTGCCACATGAACTCTCACCCTTATTTCTCCTGTCTATTATGCCTCACTCCTCTTTGTATTATGTCCAGTAAACGAAAATCTATACAAAACATGCCATTCTGAAATATTATTTATATTTTCATCAATTTTAAGTTGGTAGTGACCTATCACTCCCACCGCACGCATAATGTATTACACGTATGTAGATGTAGTTGAATATGCAGCACACTCAATAAAAATTGACATATTGTGGAATTAAGACACACAATAGTTTCAAATCTGAAGAATAAGTAGAAAAGAGGCTCTTCTTCTCGATCTAAACCATGTACCAGCAGCATTTCCCAAAAGACCAATGCTGCTATTCCAATTCTCTTTCGCTTCCACTGATATGGAGAGGAAACTAAACGACGTGCATTCTCTCTTGGGGCTGGGCGTACACTTCGAACAACACCGCCCATCCCCTGGACCACCACAAAGGCTGCAAAATCACTCCCCGCTGCGGCCGCAGCCATTCCGACCAGGACTGCCCGCGCCTCACCGGCGAACTGCCTGCGTCAATCTGTGCCAACTGTCAGGACCCACATCCTTCCAGCTACCGTGGATATTCAGTGTACCAAACATTTGCCGAAAAGCTACGAGCTTTTCTTCGACCCACAGCAGCCCCAGCTCCTGCTGCCACCTCCCACTGCCACCTCCCACTTCTTCCCCACTTCTTCCCCCCTCTCCTTCCTAACCTACCTCTTCCACTCCACTTCCTGCTTCTGCTCCTGCCCCAACTCCCGATACCTTAATCATTTCAAAATTAAAATCCTGGGTTACAACCCTCATCCATGAACTCCTCTCTCCTCCTTCTGGGAAGTCCCTACTCGACACACTAATCGAAGAGATTTTCTCCGGCGCTTTAAAGTTCATTAATGGAAACTAAAAAAATTATTCCCAATTCACTATCAATCCTCCAATGGAATTGTAGAAGCATCACCGCTCATAAGGCTTACCTTCAACACCTCATACTTGAAATAAATCTACAGATCATCCTTCTACAAGAAACTTTCCTCGAGCCTCATCAGTCATTCGCATACCAAACTAAAGAATATACAGAAAGGACCGGGACTCCGGACACGGTGGTGGCGTCGCAATTCTGGCTCAACGATCTCTAAGTAGCCTGCAGATCTTCCCACCTCGCTCAAAAAACTGGAACTATTAGGTATACATGTTCAAATAGTCAGCGGACCTATACCTTTTTGGTCGTCATATCACCGACCAGGAAATATCTCACCACCGACAGTAAAACACTTGTTTCCATACTCTTACTACATGCCTTAAACCATCAAGAAACCTGGGCTCTTGAAAAAAACACGTATCGCATAGAGGGGCGGCAGGGGAACATGCGATCCGGTACATGCGATTCAGTACAGGTTTGAACTTACTCAAGTAATTTGGCTGTCCGTAGCGATTTTTTTGTGAAACAATTTTTCTATTGTGTTCTAAAAATGAGTGACATCAATTTCGAGCAACGGCGTGCAGTCAGGTTTTGCTTCAGACTTGGGCACAGTACAACGGAAACTCTTGCTAAACTTCAGTAAGCCTATAGATATAGTGTTTTGTCAAGAGCCTAGATTTTTCGGTGGTTCGAGGCATTTTCAGAAGGAAGAGAGTCGACTGAAGATGGATCACGAAGCGGAAGGTCTTCATCTTCAAGAACCGATGAAAATGTCGGCAGAATCCCGAATCTTGTGCGTTCATATGGTCGGTTGACAGAATGATCGGGGAAAAGTTGAATTTGACTCACACCACCGTTCATCAGATTTTGACCAATGAATTGGAAATGAGAAAAATCCGCGCAAAATTGGTTCCAAAAAACCTTTCGCAAGACTAAAAGGACATCAGGAGGGAAAGGTGCCTTGAATTTTTGGATTCGATTGAAAATGACCCCCATTTTCTGGAACGTGTCATTACAGGTGACGAATCTTGGATGTTTGCGTACGACCCAGAAACCAAGCGCCAGAGCATGGAGTGGCACACTTCAACCTCTCCAAGGCCAAAAGAAGCAATAATGAGGAAACCGAAGATCAAATGCATGTTGATTTGTTTTTTCGATATCCACGGAATCGTCCACCAAGAATTTCTGCCTCAAGGCCAAACAGTCAATCAGCACTTTTACCGGGAGGTTCTTGAAAAACTTCGAAAAAGGGTCATTCGTGTGAGACCAAACATCAAGAACAACTGGGTGCTGCATCACGATAATGCTCCCTGCCAACCAACAATTACAATAAACGAGTTTTTGGCAAGTAAAAACATTCCTGTGGCTCCTCAACCTCCTTATCCGCCTGAATCGAGTCCTTTTGACTTTTTTCTCTTCCCGAAGTTGAAAAATCACCTCAAGGGAACTCATTTTGGGGGAATAGAAAACATTCAAACGACCGTAACCAACCAGCTGAAGGCTATTCCAATATCGGAGTTCCAGCACTGCTATGAGGAGTGGAAGAACCGTCTCCAGTGCTGTGTGGCTTCAGAAGGATGTTATTATGAGCATGAAAATATGAAATTGTAGTTTTATATGAATAAAAAACCTAAAAAAATCAGTCTCATTACTTAATTTACGGACCTCGTACAAACGACGTTCCTACTCATCCACGTACTAACTTAATGCCGTACGCCGACGATACTGCAATCTCCGCTCATTCATTACATCCGGATAAAGCAATAAATTACATACAAGAGAATCTGGATTTTCAATCAGATTGGATGTCCTCTTGGAAACCCTCAGTGCAACTCAATAAATGCAGCGTTATTAACTTCTCCAGAATAAGCAGAAGGGGCGAAGGTCAGCCAATCTACTTCGTCTCTCAATCCATACCAAGAAAAAAAGAAGAGAGAAGTTTCTAGGAGTCATCATAGATAAGAGATTAACCTTTAACTCCCTTCTCACTTCAGTCTTGGAGGAAGGGTGGGGTGCCTATCGTTCCCTGTACTGTTTATTTGTGCCGTCTTCACCAATAACATTATCTACCAAGCGCATTCTTTACTTAACCATTCTCCACCGCGTGGTAACTTACCCGGCTCCAATTTGGGCCCACGCCACCAAATCCCCGATTACAAGAGTCATCAGGTTCCAGAACAAAATTGTACGTACAATCTCTTCGGCCCCATACTTTATCAGAAACCGCGATATACACCACGACCTCAAAATAACTGCCATTCTGGTGTTTTACTTTCATTAACACAATCTTTTCACTTATCATTTCAATCTTCCGCCAAACTCGCTACTAACCCATTTATGGAACTGCAATTACGACGCCGACCTAATACACCCGCGACCAAAAATTTGCACTGAATTAATTACACCAACCACTTCACCAAAATTCAAACATTAAATGAGCTTCTCTAATTACCATCACACACCGACCCCACCATACCTCCCCGTAAACGGCATATAGTATGCCTGCTGAGAACGAGGAATAGCACCAGTGGGCGGGCACCCGCTGACATCTTGCCAACTGCCAAATAAATACACAGTAACAGAGATATAGATTTTTAAAACCATCGAATAAAATAATTAGATATTCTTCGTCAACGGTGCTATTTGAATTGCCCGTCAACACGTTCACCTATATAGGAAAAGTTCCAATGTTTTTGATTACAGCGACATTTCATTTATATTTTTCCACTACACCCCCTGCCACACTCTCTCTTGGAGGGTAATGCAGGTTGCATGCAGGTCCATTTTTTCAGATTTGAAACTATTATGTGTCCTTATTCCATAATATGCCATATTGTTATTGAGTGTGCTGTATATTTAACCACATCTACATAATGCAACTACAAGTCACCGAAAGGGCATTCGTTGGGGGTGATAGGCCACTACCAACTTAAAATTGATGAAAATATAAATAATATTTTATACTGGAATGTTTCGTATAGATTCACTTTTACCGGACATATTACAAAGAGGAGTGAGGCATAATAGACAGGAGAAATAAGGGTGAGAGTAATTGTAATTTATTCATTCACCATAAACATAGAATTATGCATGGCTTTGTCAATACATGTTTTACACTTCATTTCAGTAAAAAAAACATTATGCAAAATCAAAACAATATGCAAAGTACAAATACATACAATTTACAACTTTTTGGAATTAACACATTTCAGTTATACATTTGAAATGGTATGCATTAGAAAATCATCTACACTATAAAATAATTTACATGAAAGTAGTTTTTTCACGGCACACTTGAATTTAAAGGAACTTTTGATATTTTTTATGTAAGCAGGCAATTTATTGTACATAAGTATTCCCTGATGATCTATCCCTTTAATCGTTTTATTTACTCTGTGCTGACTTACATGGAATGCATTTTGGCTTCTCGTATTATGACTATGAAGGTCACATGTGGCAATGCGAGCAAGGGTAGTAGGAGGAGGTTCTGCAATTTGGGTGCGTGGTGTGGATAGAAGGTAGGGCCTTAGGGTAAGAAGCAGCCTTGTTGTGAAGGGGAGAGGTAGGGAATCCAGTTAAATCAGGAGCATGTTGGAAATAGATGATTAGTGGAAGGGTGAAAGATAGACACGGGGCGGATGGATGAATGCCCATGACATATCGATAACCTCGAAATACGTACAAGGCTGGAAATGAAGCCAAATGATAACCTTAATCAACAATATGGTTTGACATGAGATATGCGGTTTGACATATCTTATTTCTGAAACAGGAGCTTCCTTTTATCTCCCATGGAATTTGCTTCCGTTGTTGAAAATGAACGTACATGAGGGACAAATTAATAAATATGTCTGAATTTTGCGTGGAAAAACTAGGTGTCTTGATTTCGTTATTTAACAAAGGTAATTATCAAGTGATGCCTCTTTGTCGGATATTTTCTCACTTTGAGTGATTTATAGTTAAGTTGAAAAGATTGGCGAGGTTGATGATCAACAATGTTATAGCTGTCGCCTTCATTTTGACATCTGTGGTGTTATTATAAGAGACAAGCGAATATTATTCATGGATTTCTAGTGATTCATTTAGATTGTTGATGGAAACAGAGCTTAGCTACTGCTACATGTCTAAGCCTCACAGTGCGCGATATTAAACACTAACATCCAGCAATACAATAACTAATTTTTTACCTACGAGAGCAGTTCAATAAAGAGTGGTCATGGTTTTTTTATTCGCATAATTTGTAGTGCAAACACTTTTTTCTAGCTTAATATAAAATGCATATGCGGTTCAAGTTTCACTGATTTGACTCGAGTATTGCGTTAGCGGCAGCCGTTGCAATTTTAAACGAATTCACTTCGCCTGCGGCAACGAGGGAGGTATCACGCAACGCCGTATTGAAATTTTGCTTTCGTCTGAAATATTGCCAGCAGAGGGCGTATGTAATGTTACAAGAGGCTTATGAGGAGTCCGTCCTTTCATAAATCATAGCTATAAGATAGTTAAAAATGTTTATTAAGGGGAGGCAATTAATTTCAAATTACGGTGAATCTGGAGATTCAGTCATTGCTCTTACAGAAGTAAACATAAACATCATTGCTGCCATTTTGAGAGAATACCGCAAAATTACGTTGAAGAGCACCATCAGAAATATTGAGCGTTCCATTGGGTGCTATTCACACGTCGGTAATAGTAAAATTGCACATGAGGCGTGTTTTTGTGTGGTGGGTCCCGAGTCTACTCATTCCCGAACAACATGAGGTTCGCGAGCAAGTTTCCTCGCGGTTGAAGTGGATGCAACAGAAAGATGAGGAGTTTCTTTCGAAATTTAACATGGCAGATTACACTTGGCCAAATCATTTTGATCTTGATATTAAACAGCAGGAGCTCCATGTGGAAATCAACACCAATAAAATAGGGCAATGAGGCGGCCTCTGTTGGAAAAGTAATTGTCACATAATTTTTCGATCCTCGGGGAATGTTAAGACAACATGTCGTGCCTTCGCACTGCAAATAGAGCATACTCTAGGGATGCACTGAGAATTCTCCAAGGCCACATCAACCGCAAAAAGCCACCTTTCACAACAACAGGCTTCACGATAATGATTGGCTGCGCATCGAAAATTTTGCTTCTGAATATCTCGCAGAAATTAATGTAAAATGACTCCTTCATCATCTGCGTAGTCAAGGCACAGTCTCAAGTGACATTTTCCCGTTCCCCAATGCGAAGAAACACCTTGGCTGAAAGCGCTTCTCATAATTTGAAGCAGTATTAAAGGCTGCTGAGGTGATCTTTAAAACCATGCAAAAATGTCTTCCAGTATGCTTTCATTCACTGAAAAATGGTGAGACGAGTGCTTCGTATGCAATTGGAAATACTTTGAGAAGAGCGATCAAAATTTTGAGGATGAGAAAAGGTATATTTAAGAAAAATCCGATCATTCTTTTTTGAACAACCCTCGTACTTCATGCTTCTCTTCGTCTCGTCCAACGTCAATTCTTTCCGTCTCCATCTTGCTCACGACATTGCACAACATCTTGCTTGCAACATTCTCCCTTCCATAACTATCTTCAATACTCGATCGTTACTCAGAATGATCTGCATCAATTAAATACTGCCTCCTTGGGATTTATCCCAACTCTCTTCCCTCCCCAGAAGTTCTTCGTTTGTTTTTCTTTCATCCTATCTCACTTGTTTCTTTCATTTCACACTTTCTGTTCTCATCTAAACTCACATTTCAAAAGTATCTCAAAACAATGACACATCTTTGTAATCCCAATGAACAATGCAATCTCATTCTCCTTATCAAACACACTTACTTTCTTTTTTGGTCTATTTTATCTCAATGTCAGCCTCACTGTTGTCTCAATAAACCTATCCAGCAGCCTCCGTTGATCCCTTGGGCTCTCGGCTATCAATCCTGCATCCATTGTTCTATCCCACAACTTTTTCAAACGTCCTGCCCAGGAATGCAAAAGTCATCCACTTGCATCCCCAACCAGCGGAAGACTAATTTACCTGCTCTATTTTCCTCGAAGGTGGGAGTTCCGAGAAGGTGAATTTCATGAAGAAGAACTACCCTCCGAATTTCACGTATGCCGACTTCGCGAGGGAGTTCAGGGCGGAGTTCTTCGAGCCAGGGGAGTGGGCCAATATATTCCGGAGCTCTGGAGCAAGGTGAGAGGTCAAAGAATTATAAGGAATCATTTTCATTCCCATACCTCGTCCCCTCCTTATTTATATCCACTGGCTGTAGAAGGAGATGATTAGAGGAGGATAATATGCGCTAATCCTCATTAGTTTAATTTTATTATTTAATTCATTTGCAAAACCTAACTTGTCAATGTTCTTCCCTGCAGCTGATTGAATAGCTTTAAAAGTTGATATGTAATTACAAAAAGCTTTCTTTAGCGAGTTGCATTCGAAAGATAAAGATCATGTCTTTGTTAAAAAATAAGAGTATTGAATTTATTTTACCACGTTTTGGAAAAATACTAAAATAACTACAGCAGTAAATTTAGTAAGATCTAAGTTACTTAAATGCAGATGACTCCAAGATTTTACTGGCATGTGTACCTTTGAAAAATTGTAAATGAAAATTAAGTGATGCGAGAAAAATATGAATTTTTAAAATCCATCTTAAAACAAGCGAATAAAACACCAAAAATTCTACGTTTTCAAAGAGAAGGTAGAATTTTGGATGAAAACCAATAATATCTGTAATATAGGAGTTTGGTACTGGCACCTTGTATTTCCATATTGCCCTAGGTACTCGTAGGTGACCTCAATACTAACCCATGGTAATGGATAAATATCTTCAGAAGAAATTATGGAATATTTGAAAGACCCTCTTGAAAAACAAAGAGCCTGTTGAAAATAATTTTGAAAAGACTCTCTAGTAATTGTAATTTATTCATTCACCATAAGCATAGAATTATGCATGGCTTTGTCAATACATGTTTTACACTTCATTTCAGTAAAAAAATTATGCAAAATCAAAACAATATGCAAAGTACAAATACATACAATTTACAACTTTTTGGAATTAACACATTTCAGTTATACATTTGAAATGGTATGCATTAGAAAATCATCTACACTATAAAATAATTTACATGAATGTAGTTTTTTCACGGCACACTTGAATTTAAAGGAACTTTTGATATTTTTAATATAAGCAGGCATTTTATTGTACATAAGTATTCCCTGATGATCTATCCCTTTAATCGTTTTATTTACTCTGTGCTGACTTACATGGAATGTATTTTGGCTTCTCGTATTATCACTATGAAGGTCACAGTTTTTAATAAACATGTCCTGATTTTTGTTAATAAGAGACACTGTTTCAAGAATTTATAGACAAGGAAGAGGTAAGATTTCTAATTTTTCAAAAATAGGTTTATTGGGAGCTCTATTATTAGAATTAGTTATTATGCGAATAATCTTTTTTTGCATTTTAAATAATTTTGGAAGGAAGATAGAGGAGCCCCAAAAGGGAATACCACAATGGAGAAGTGACTGCACATAGCCAAAATATATAGTCCTCAGTCTATGAATTACAAGTGCCCATTTTAGTCTACCAATCAAGGCATGTGTTTGACGTTACACATGGAGTAATTACTGCTACTTGTAACAACCACATACTTCATTTAACCATTATTTAACTCTGCAGAGCTGTTTACTTCATTTAATTACTTTCAACACTTCTATTATTTTCCTCCTTGAACCTCGTTTATTCAACATCCTATCACAGTAATTAGAAATAGACTGACACCCAATATTACCCTTCACCCATATTACATGCCCTCTTTGAATTTCTCATGATAATATACCATCTTCCTATACCATACCTATTACCTCTTCCTTAGCTTTCATGTTCTGTCCATTTTATTATTTTTGCCGATCTTCTCCTCATGGATATTTCAAAATCAAGTGAAATAAGTATGAAATCGATTGCGTAGTCCACTTTATGTGTATATGACAAATTCAACGCTTGTTCTCTTTCCCTGCACTCATTCAACGGGACCGTATTGGGCTGCTCTGCATCGGGATAAAGATACGTGGTGCTGACGAGCAAGCACCACGAGGGATACACCATGTGGCCATCAAATTACACCTACAACTGGAACGCGATGGACGTCGGACCGAACAGGGATCTACTGGGTAAGTGATTGGAGAAGAGAATAAAAAATTAGAACCCGAGATCGTAGCCTTTGCTACGTGTCTATCCCACCAGCGAACGAATCGGTCGAATCAGTCATAAGTTTTGGAAATTTATGTTTAAAACGTATTTGTCGGAAATTCACGCAAAGAGACACAATAACTTCGTGCAAATTCACATGTGAGTGCGTATAGTTGCCAAATCTATAACAATCCATCACTCCGAAAGGTCGAAAGCTGGCGCGACGTTTGTAAAATAATAATATAATTCCCAATTTTCCATTTTCGAGAGGTTTTTCTTGCCAATTGTCCTTCATTCATTCCTATGAGAGAAAAGAATTTGCATTGGATGCAAAATTTATATTTACACATTACAACGCCCTGGTACATTAAAATGTAGTTCGAATATTAAGATGTAAAGTTGAGACGTGGACAACACCGAAGGAAAAAAAAACCATCGAGTTGTTTTATCACACTTTTAAATTCACGAAAAAAAGCATTAGCATTCCTCTTTCTGTTTATCAGGACGGACTAGAAAGATAATTAATTTTCCAAATGCTAGTCGGCCCAAGTTCTAACTGTCGCGACACTTTGGGCATAATAAGTTATAATTCTGCGGAAAATGAGAATCTTAATATTTAGGAGTGTTGCAGCAACATCCAAATGCTTTGGATCGCTGATCGGATTATCAGACAGAATGAAAATTTGGAAATTTTGCACAATTATAATTCTACTGTCATGTAATTTTAATGATCATATTTTGAATTTATGGACTCCGGGCATGCAGCATTTATTTTTTTTTCATTCATCCAGCGTGACTGTATAAAGTATTACGGAAAGTTTCGGATGAGAAAACGAGGAAGTATTCGACGTGATTTTAAGCACTAAGTAAGGAGACCTAATTTCTCTGATAAACTTTTCCCGGAGAGTCGAAAATTCAGTTACTTCTCAAAATTATCTCCCTCTCTAAACGTACTCATTTTTCAAAACCAAAATGCCACCATAGCCGCCTAGAACACTTCTGCAGGTGTCATTTTTACGAGCAGTCCACTGGAATATTGCTGATGGTTCTTGAACAAGGCTTCTTGGGTGCGTTGTCACACGACTTCGGTCTTCATTGAACCATGACACCAACGAACACAAATTGGCCACAACCATAACATCATCGCTATGTATCTCATTCAATGGCGATAAGTTTTGGCGCTCATTAAGAGGAGAACTGGAACTCATTCAAATATCAGTGTATGCAGTCCATTTAATGTATATATGAGTTCGTAACTATTCATATTATAACACAGGCCTACAAAAAAAATTTTTTTTTGGTGCCGGGAATCTTTGTGTTGATTTTAACTATATTTGTAGAGCTGAATCCAAATATGAAATCCGTTTTTATTTGACAGCTCTACTTTTTTAGATATGGCACATCTTACGATTAGTTGTTTTAATATTTGATATATTCCGGAAAATAATTTTCAAAGTTAAATAAATCTATAAGTATGCATGGGAATATATGGTAAAAGAAAATAGGAAAAATATTACAGACATTGTGAAACGTGCATACTTGGGATATTTTGGTGTTAAGCTTGGTGACCAAGATAAAACATGGGCACCGCATTTTGTGTGTGTAAAACATGTACTGAACATCTGCGGCAATGGACAACAGGACAAAGGAAAAGTCTAAAATTTGGTGTGCCAATGGTGTGGAGAGAACCTGTGAACCATATTGACGACTGATATTTTTGCAAAGTAAATGTTTCGGGAATTAATCGAAAAAATCGCCACAAATGGACATATCCAGATTTGCCTTCAGCTAGACGCCCGGTACCCCATTCAGGAGAAATACCGATCCCAATATTTCAGACGTTACCAGATATATCTAAGGAAGAATTTGAGTTATTTGAAAACATTTCTCATTCTATTAACGATAGTGGCAGTGACTACGAGGGGGTATCAACAATTCCTCAACTATTTAATCAAGATGAACTAAGCGATCTTGCTAGAGAACTAAACTTATCGAAGGAAGCATCCGAACTAATAGCATCAAGAGTGCATGAAAAGAATTTACTGCAACCCGGTACAAAAATAAGTTTTTATCGCACAAGGGAAAAGGATATGCTACCCTTCTTTACTCAAGAAGACAATCTTACATTTTGTTTAGACGTTAAGGGTCTTTTGGAAAAAATGGGACTACTATCACAATATGATGCTAGTGATTGGCGTTTTTTTATTGATAGCTCCAAGCGTAGTTTAAAATGTGTACTTCTTCACAATGGTAACAGGTTTGGCGCAATACCAATCGCTCATTCAACTAAAATGAAAGAAGAATACGATACAATAGCATTGGTCTTACAGAAGATAAAATACCAGGAACATCGCTGGGCGATTTGTGTATATTTAAAAATGGTGAACTTTCTTCTTGGGCAGCAAAGTGGCTACACAAAATATCCTTGTTTCTTGTGCCTCTGGGATAGCAGGGACAGACAAAACCACTGGGTTAAGAAGGAGTGGCCTAAGAGAGAAAACTTGGTTGTTGGGAAAGAAAACATCATTGCTGAATCTTTAGTTGAAAGAGAGAAAATCATCTTACCGTCTCTACATATTAAACTAGGCCCAATGAAGCAATTTGTAAAGGCTCTTGACAAGGATGGACCATGCTTCGGCTACTTAAGGCTAAAGATGCAACATAAAAGTATTGAAAAACTTAAAGCTGGTATTTTTGAGGGGCAACAAATCAGACAACTTACAAAGGATCCTGCTTTTGTCGAGTCAATGAATGAGATTGAAAAAATTAGTTGGATGTCATTTGTTGAGGTCATAAAATTTTTCTAGGAAACCACAAAAGTGAAAATTATATTGAGCTGGTAAATATGATGCTCAGTAACTTCAAATCACTTGGATGTAATATGAGCACAAAAGTTCACTACCTACACAGCCACTTTGGCAATTTTCTTGGAAATTTAGGAGACACAAGTGAAGAACAAGGTGAAAGATTTCACCAGGATATAAAAACAATGGAAGCTCGCTACCAAGGAAGATGGGATAACCATATGATGGCAGATTACTGCTGGTGCTTAAAACGAGACTGTTTGAACAAAGTGCACTCAAGAAAATCGCGCAAAAGAAGCTTCCGATGTGTTGAGTGATGTTTTTATGTATTTTTTTCTTTTCAATTTGTTTTATTACAGTAAAAAATTTTAGTATTTGTGTTCAATTGTATTGTAAAATTCTGTTGTGTTTGTGGGTGATTTAACAGCCCTAGAAATAAATCAAGTCTTTATATTTAGTGGGTTTTATTATCAATATAATATTCCCATATCACCATGTAGAAGATTTTTTTACGCAAGTAACAACATATCTATATCTTGAAAACTATAGCTGATAGGAAAATACTAGTGTCATAATTGGATTCAGCACCCCAATTGTTCTTTAAATCAGCATTAAAAGTTCCGGCACCAAAACCACTGTTGGCCTGTGTAATTAATGAGTTTAACATCATAATCTCTTGAAAATTTCATTATTAAGTTGTTATTTTTCTGTAAAAATGTATTTAGGTTCACTAAATGTACAGTTCAGAGGGCTGACCTTAACCCGATTGAACATACACATGAATTGACCTTCATAAAATGATATAATTGAAACAATTTAAGATATAAAACTGGTATATGGCTGAAACGAAAATGCTGATAATATAATTTCCTCCTTGGAAGAATGTGCTTCTTTCTTTCTCACCAACGGTACGTGTAATTATAGTCAACAACCTAGTCTTATTAATTATTACCTTTTTCCAACAATTAAATTGAAGATAATGGAAGCCATTATGGATAATTGTGACAAGATATAAAATTTGACCCAAATAAATTCAGTACTTCAATGGTTTTCACACACTTTTTATCGATCTTTCTAGCTTTCAAACATTTACTATTTTCAACTGTACATTGCACAGTACTTACGCGCCATTTTTTGTGGGAAAAATGAATGCGAATTTATATGTACGACTATGTTAATATTATTATATGTAATTAATATAATTTATTGGTACACTAATTTTATTATTTACATGTGTAATGCAGGGGAACTGGCAAATAAGGTGAGGGAAGCCGGCTTGAAGTTCGGCACCTACTATTCCCTGTTCGAGTGGTACAACCCAATCTACCTCAAGGACAAGCACGCCGGATTCTCTACCAACGAGTTCGTCCGCAACAAGATGATTCCGGAGATGAAGGAATTGGTAAGGGAAGAAGTACACTTTATGTGGTGCGGCTGTCATTGCTTTTACAAGTCGGAAGACCACCTAAATACCTCGTGCTTGCTTTCGTTTATTTAATACGGCTCGAAAAGGAAAAGGACCATATGGAACTAAGAAGCAGAGTTATTTGCGACGATAGAACCAAACGGTTTGTGCTATTAAAGGGTATTCCACAAAGGAATAGGCAGATATTGGGTAGATAAAAACGATTAAATTAGCCGAAATTCGTAAAATAAAGGCTCAGGACGCGGTACTCTGGGATTTTCATAAATCTCCAATGTTGGGTTTCCTTGCGCTATTAATTTCCTCTCAATTTGTAGAATTAAAAATACAGCAATCATTTCAATTGAAATATTATGTAAGATTCATACATGATGATTCTTAATGATCGTTTATATATCTATATGTCGTTATTATTATTACTAAGTAGCCGATCCTTTACGGCAGGTTTTTACTATATAAAGACCAAACTCCGATATACAAGGGTGGTCTGAAAAGTTCCCGACCTCAAAAATTTCAGAAATAATGTCTTGTACCTTTGTTAGGTCGGAATTTCATAGCCTCTCCTAAAAAAAGATATCCTAACAGAGAGCACTGCAATAAGCCTCTAATCAATTCCGCATACTTCCTTCCCCATCATTCCGTCATAAAACTGCCAGTCATTATTCCTTCCCCTTTCTTGCTTGACCAACTCTATCAAAAATCTATCAGTTCTGCGTGTGTCGGCACACCATATTTTCTCTTTTAAATGACCTGATTTATTTCCTTCGCGATAATAAGAATCAAGGATCATTAGCAAAAATCATCAATTCTTATTCCTTCCTTTCAAGTGTGAGTGGCGGAGGATGTGCGGACATCAACCCTACAACCATAAATGTTGTGTTCATACATGCATTTGAATGCATATTTAAGACAGATTGAGGTGTGGGTGTGAGACATGGTCTTTGAGGCTAGAGGATGCAGACGGGCGTAGGCTTTTGAGATGTCGATTTGGCAGAGAATGGAGAAAATAACTTAGACAGAGAGGAAGAAATACGCAGAGGTTTTAAACAGTATGGACGAAGAGAGGAAGTTATAGGAATAAATATGAAAACGGCGTAGAAAGTGAATTGAGGAAATATTGAAAGGTACTGGCATGTTGAAGACCATGCTAGAAGGAAGAAAATTGAGTAAGTGGCGTAGAGGAAGGAAGAGAGTAGTCTCTAGAAAGCAGGAAGACGCGCAGAATCTACAAAGAAATGAAGAAAGACATCATGTAGGGCATAAGTACAGTGGGACATAATAAAGACACAAGTAAGTGGAAGTTCTCGCAATACCCCAGAAGTTAACAAAATTCAAGGAACATCGGAAAACTACCGTTAAACAGGTAGGGTAACTTGAATGAATATATTTCGTACGGTATTTTCTTTTTCCAATTTGAAAGAAGTGAATTTGCGACATGAACTTAATGAATTCAATTCAGGTGACTGAAGATGCACCTTAATTGATTCTGTTACCACTGACTTCTGTCATTTCATTTCTCCATTAATATCGGATTAGGTCAGGATGACTAAAAAAAAGCTTCACTTTTAACAGTTTATCCTTCGCTTATCCTATTACTTCAGATCAACAAGTACAAGCCGGAAGTGCTGTGGTCGGACGGCGACTGGGAGGCCAAGGACTCTTACTTCACCTCGACGCAATTCCTGGCGTGGCTGTACAACGAGAGTCCGGTGAAGGACACGATCGTGACCAACGACCGATGGGGTCAAGGGACGGGCTGTACCCACGGAGGATACTTCTCCTGTCAGGACAGGTACAATCCCGGTGAGTTTTTTCCCTCCATAGATATAGGCATAGGGACTCACAAGAGCCTTAAGATGATGTTTAAGTAAAAATTGGCAATTTTCCACAAAATAAGATTTGTTACGACCGGTTTTAATGTAACTACACCCGGTGTTGGGTTTCTTCCTCTACCAAATTACCATCCTATCCTTGATGGCGCAAATGACCTGAACTGTCGGTTGTATCCTCCCTTTTAACTGCTGCCACTAAATTGGAGCTAGAAGTGTGCCCTAGTGTAGAAAAGGACCTACGCGTTAAATTCACGGACCCCCGCTACCCCCATCCCTCTCACAAGGGCTATATCAGCACTATTGCCACGTTTTCCTCTCACTTCTAGATTTATACTCTCATGGGCCACAAAAGTACTTTGCTTTTGAATTCGATTATTTCAATGGTTTGTTGAGTCATGAAGTGATAAAAAAATCAAGAGGAAGCTACTAGGGCCCCAGGGTATGCCCTTGGCACATTGGTATTATGGATTTCCTTTGCAGGCAGGGAGGATATTAGGCAGCAAGCTATGGTATTCATAACGAATAAATGAGGTGGTGTTGCCACAAACAGCTCCATAACACTTGCAGCAAAAGATTAGTTCAGTTTTCAGTACTCTGCAAGCCACCGCTAGGGTGTGTGGCAGGGGTGATTACACACCAGACTAACCTTTATCCAAAACACCTTTCCTTCTTAGTGCTACTAGTGGGACAACGTTATTCTGATCCCTTATTGTTTGTAAGAAAAACTAATATTTTAACTAAATAAAACAGTTTCTGGCGTAACTTGGTGGAAAATCTTCATACTGACTTTTAATAATAAACCTGATGATGTTATGTTATAACGAAACCTAGGTAGTAAAAATTAAAAAGTTTATGTGGAAAAGTAAAGTGGTTTTATTATTAAAAGTCAGTAATATTTTAACAATCAGTTATACACTTAATCTCCTCCTTCCAATTCATGCAAGAGATTTAATCTTCAATTTAACCTTCGCTCCTGGAGTGATTCCCAGCCTAGTTTCCCTAATAATTTTCATTCACTACTCAGTTTATCATAAAAACGTTTTAAAAGTCTAAATCCTCTATGGTTCATGCGATCCAATTCGGCAATCGATCCAACTTCATTAGAATCCCTTATACTGGAAACATTCTAGATGAAGCCTAATGAGCGAAATATAAAAGATATGGCGATTTTTCAGGTACCAGATCTTTGGGGGAAACCACAACCACCCCAGGTAAAGGAACTGGCCCTCCTAACCTGATGTGTGAATTTCATACACTATCGGGCTTAGTACTGGGTGAACACTACCGACCTTTGGGTTGATTACTGTGTTTATGGTTTTAATCCCTCGGTTAGATCACTGGTATCCATGGCTCAACATCTGACATGTCCAAAATTGACATATGACAAAAAAATATCACATAAATAATCAATTTCTTAAAAATGAACTGAAGAAGATCTATAAAATAACATGAACTAAAGGAATAAGTAAAAAAACTACTACTTCCATGAAGTAAATCATGATTGCTTAGCAGCATTCAATGGCCTGTTTATATCACACTAAATACATAGGAGGGAACTGAAAATATTACCATTATGGCAATGAAAATACCTTTCTTGCATGATCAGAGAGATCAAGTTAAAAACTGAACTTTTGATTAGAAAATTATAGCCGTTATGTTTTTTCAGGAACTCTGCAGCTACACAAGTGGGAAAATGCCATGACTCTAGACAAGTCATCTTGGGGTTTTCGAAGGACAGCAACCCTGAATGACTACCTAACGATAGAGGAACTACTAGAGACCCTGGCATCGACTATAAGCTGTGGAGGTAAAAACATCTGTACTCACATTCTCCTTGCATGATCTATAGAATGACAATAGTATGACAGTTGTTGATTAATCTAAGAATCAGAACTAATTATTCTATTATATACTGTGAATAAAGAAAGGAAATATAGTCACAGTTTTCCACTAGATATGTTTAATAGTACTACCAGAAAACTTATCTAGTGGAAAATTGTCACTAACTTTTCTTTATTATATTCGAATTCTACCACATCACGTCTGAAACTACTCAATATGTGTATACTCTCAAGCCTAGCTCCTGTCAATTGAAGAATGTAGCACACTATGATTCTGTGAAAGTTTGCATGCTTGTACATATTGTGAACTGATATAAAATTGAAACTATATAGAAATGCTTGCATCTAACAGAAAAGCAGGTTGAAAAATAAGAGCATGAGTATGGAGTAAGGGTCTTCAACTTGGTCATTGAGACAAGAGGATAAACATGAATTGGAGATTTAAGATGCCATTGTTATTATTACAGGTAATCTACTGGTTTAAGTCGATTTTGGATGGACACAAGCTACCAAATGGTACAGAGACAATACCCTTGTCCCATCTAACAAATACAACCTGACATCCCATTCTGCAATAAACCCCTCTTCAAGTCCGCATACTTCTTTCCACCCTTCATTCCCTCCAACATGCATAATCTTTTTCCTACCCCTTCCTCAGTTGCCTAACATTCTCCCCTCTATCACAATCTTCAACATCCCAATCCCAATCAAAACCCTCTGCATCGATCTTTCCTGCCTCCTTTGGACTTCTCCCAACAATCCCCTCTCCTCCCCCACCATGCCTAGCACTTCCATGCTTGTTTTCCTTTCTGTCATCTTCAACTTCTCAGATATGAGCATGGAAAATATTGGAAAAATAAAATCGGCGTTAAGGGGAAACAATAAAACAAGTACTAGGCATCATAGACTGTTGGGAAAAAGTCAAATGAAGAAGAACAAGAAAATGTAGGGAATATTGAGAGAGGAAAAGGGGATGATGAAGACTGAGATTTAAGGTAGAATTGTTGGTGAACAAGGTTAAGGGAGGAAAATAACAGACATTTTGGCTGGATTTTAAGGGAGATAGAAAGCATGACATACTAGAAAATTAATTATTATGACATGCTATGTGGAGTTGAAGGGTTTTTAGTGTTGTGATAGGAAGGTCTTAAAAGCTTAGCGTAGTTCCATCAAGAACCTAAGCTAACTGATAGACTTCTACTAATAATAACTCACAGAATGAGATCCTCCATTGAGTGAGTTTTACAATAGTCCATTCATATTTCCTTTGATTGTTCTCTTAGATAGTATGTCCATCTTGTGGATATTATTATTGGTTCCCCTCTTGACAATAAAATATATTTTCTTGCATTCATGGTAACTTTCCTTGAAATAACTCTAGTAAATTGTATTACTATATCCATGGTTTTGTAAAAAAAATGTGAGTTTCAATGTAGAAAATGTGAAACATAAGGCATATCACTTATAAAAATGCAAAAATTATTCATTATTCAAATGCTAACAAATAATTGGTTCACGAAAGGAAAATTTGATTGTCAAACCGCTGGAAAAGTAGGTGGAATGAGGAGATTGCATTGGAAATTAGTATGATATTTTTTGTAAGTAATGCTCCCATACATGGATAGTTTACCCTTTGATTTTTCAGGAAACCTTCTGGTAAACATTGGCCCGACATCCTATGGCAAAATTCCACCGATTGGCGAGGAAAGACTAAGGCAGATGGGATCATGGTTGGATATCAATGGGGAAGCCATCTATTCCTCAAAGCCTTGGAGGTTCCAGAATGACACCCTCAATTCTGATGTGTGGTAGGTCATTTGGTATTTTGATGTAAGGGAGCGGATGAGTGAGAGATAGGAGATAAAGGGTTTTCTACCGATAAGGGAATTTCCCAAACCAGTAATGGAATTTCCTGGATTTGACTGTGAAAATAATTAATCAAAGGTTCGACCTTTCCATATAACAGAAAAAAGTGTGACTCCAACCAAATTATCCACTCTATATCCAAACATCACAATTCACAAAAACATGGAGCCTTTCACACCATGTTACATAGGGTATGCCATATCCCAATGTCACCAAACAACAAATAAGGTGACCTCTGTATTATAAAACACATCGCAGTCAACAATGATTACAGGGAAATAATGATTGACAACATGTACAACAGAAAACAAACACAGATAGCCCAGAAATCTATATATCACACATCTACACTCGATGAGCACTGATGGTGAAGAATTCCATTTCTTGGTCACATTTCACTAAGGCTTTCACAAATAGTTTCCAAAATCAAAATCAAGACAGCGTTTTACAACACACACACACTTTAAAAAACATTATAGATTCACCCAAAGACAAAATTGACATGATGCAACAAAGTGTGGTTTATACACTCAACTGTGCGGACTGCAACACCATCAACATCGGACAGACAGGGAGGACATTTGATATTAGGATTAAAGAGCAACGATCATGCTTCACAAAAAAAGACAACAGATCCCAATTTGCCACACACTGCTTTCAGAGAAACAGGGCTCCATGGCATATTTTAAGAATAGTGAAGAGTTAAAGTATTGCAATCATTTGATGTATACTTGCATACTGGAATACAGTCAAAGAATTTAGGTTTTGGATGGGGACAGAATGGACATTGGACAAACAATGCCTCTTCTAACAAAACACAGCCTGGTTTGACATTAAAAGAAACCATTCTTCAATTTTGCATATGAACTTCCTCCCTTCATTCCATCCAACACACCTATCCTCTCTCTGCCTCTTCTTTGCCTGTCTAATATTCTTCCCTCAATCACAGTCTTCAATATCTAATTGATAATCAAGATACCTTGCATACATCTTTCATTTCTCAACAACCTTAATCAACATCCCTGTCATTACCTCACACCTTGAATAAACTTCTTTGCCTAAAGCAATTCTTCTTCTGAGTTCCCAATTAATTTGATCATTTTGATCCAAAGCACTTCCAAGACAGGTAAAACTATTCCATCTGCCCTAGTTTCTGACCTCCTATTTTAGTGTTTCACTTGGGTTTCCTCTTCCTTAAGAACCTCATACCATTTGTTTAGTTTACATAATAAATAAAGGCAAAAGGGTTGAATGCAGGATGTTTATCAAGCATTTGTGCACTTTCAAGCCTGAATGAATGTTGATAAAATTTGATTTCATTAACTGAAAATTGAATAGTAAACTATTATCAAGCCCGGGCACAAGAACATCCTTTTTCTAGTTTAACATGATCTTCACCTTCATAATTCTACATTCAATCAAGTAGCACAACTCATTAAAGGCATTGAATAATTGGTCTTTGGTAATCTCTTGTATTGAAATGACAGTCCTTTGACTCCTCCCAAAAACATCATATTGTAAAGTTAAATACTTTGCTGGCATGTCCCCACATAGTAAAAATAACACAGTGATCAAAGGTCAGGGCAAATGGAATATTATGAGCAACTAGCAAATAAAAAAATTGGCTTATAATGTACTTTTTTATGATCAAAGTTTAATGAAATTAATCTATAAAGACTCAATAGTGCCACAATGCAACAATTTCAAAGTATAAAATTTATTTTCCTTGACTGGGATCCCAGTCGAGGAGAATAATTTTTATATTTTGAAATGTTGCATGGTAATTACATTAGTGGATGCCTCTAATAAAAGTTACTGTTGTGGTGTCAGCTACAGTTCCTTTAGATATCTCAATAGTGTCATTTGGAATTAAGGTATGTGGAGATACGAGCAAAACTAAACATATTACCCTTCTGTCTTTCAGGTATACCATGAAAGAGAACACTGGAAAATGCACTGTGTATGCCATTGTTGTAAAATGGCCCAAAGACAACATTCTTAAGATTCGTAGTCCGAAACCCAAAAATGACACAACCGTCGAAATGATTTCATACAATGGCCAATTAAGGGTAAGTAGGCGTAATGAAGGTTAAATATTTTTTTTGGGTCTTTTATAAATAGAACTTTACCTGCTGCAGGTATTTTAATGTCGTGGGAACAGTTCCGTTGGACGAAAATGGAATTTTATTTATCATTCAGCCTAATCTCGTAATGGAATTGCAGTTTAGACAAAAAACTTTGTCTCATTCCAAAAAAATTTTTCTACGCAATTATGTTAAAATTTCCTATGTGACTCTATGAAACTGCTACTACAGGTACTCACGTATATAAATTGACAGTATTAACATATTATATCATTCTCGCCATGGGTTATCAATCCCAGAATCGGTTTTCAGTAGCTCTCCAAACTATCCTGTTCCCTGCCTATCTCTTCATTCCCCCATAGCTCCTAACACCAACATTTTCCATCATTTACCTCTTGCACTACATCCTATTGTATTTTATATTATTGTATCATAAATGTGCATAAAAATTGGTTTAAGAAGACCCCATATAACAGCAGTGTATGAATTTAATATCAGATATTTTACTTGATTGAAAATTTGCCACAAATAAAATTTTATGCCTTTTCTTTATTGTCAGATTGAAATATTTTAGGCCTGGTTTTATAACGTCTTGCTACATCTAATAATTATTTAATGTGAACATTGAATTAATCTGGACATATCCAATTTTATAAAAATAAGATTCCTCATTAGTGAATGTGAACATTGCAACTGTAGCAACACCACCTGTCAGTTATTGATAAGTTTAATAGTTGGTTTAAAACTTAACTAGCAGCCATCAAATAGATTTCTGGCCATAGCAGAAGGTTAAATTTAACATTCAGATTAACAGGGCATAGTAAATTCTGGCCTTATACATCTATTATTTAAATATTAAGCAACTTGACCATGAAGTCCAAAATAAATAAATATTCCCCCAAGCACTTCACTTGAGGTCAATGTAGAGTTTTAAAACATGGAACTGAAAAAAATATTTTGATTATGTTTTAATAAAACCATAAAATGTGAAATCAAAAAATGAAACTTTCACATAAAATTAAAACCCTATATAAGTTAAATTTTAAAGCATAGAAACCTAAAGGCTAAGAAAAAGGCATTCATATATTAGTAGGTATATAATTTGGAAATCAGCAAAATTATTAATTTGAAACATCTCTCCATAATAATGATTTCTTCCTGAAATAGTGGCAGACATCTGGAACTGCACCTGATATGCTCATCGAGTTACCTACTGCAGACATAGGAAGCCGTTGGACCTGGGTTATAAAATTAAACAACCTTTCAAATGATTGTGATCCCTCAAATTATATTCCAAACTGGTAAATAGCTTCTTCATAAAATGTCAAATTGTAAACTGCAGTACATAATACCTTTTCACCCCAAATAAATAAGAATGTCTCCATATTATTCTGTATATATCAGTACTAAATGCATTATGATTTTTTACTTAAGATGTACATGAGATATGTTAATAAATTTTCATTTCATTTGTTAGAAAATTTTACTGAAAAATTTATTTTAAATGCAACCTCATAAATTAACTCATACATATATTTGTCTTGCTACACTGAGCATATAGAACTAGCCAGCCATGAAATAATCTGTGGTCAGATTGATAAATGAAAAGAGACAAATCATTGATGGAAATGGAGCCCTCATATGTATATATATATATAGTCATATCTTATCTTCCGAAGAAGACGGAGTTCGAGTCCGTTGAAATTATCAAGATATTATTGTGAGTGTTCTTTTTGTGTGTTCTCGTGCTGTGTGTTACTGTAAGTTTTTATTCAACACTTCTGTATTACTTCGAAGAAGTCATCTATATATATATATATATATATATATATTTATATTTAAGATGACAAAAAAGAATGGAAGAAGAACAGAAGAAATAGTAGGATTATATTGTGATATGAAGAAATGAATAGATTTACAGTTTACCTGATGAAATATTAGATATAAAAATCTGTTCTTTCCATTCAATTAATGAGTTCTTAGGGAAATAAACAACTGAACACACTACCCTATCATTATTTTCTCTACAGTAGCATAGTCAAGGTTTAAAGGCTGGGAATATATCCTAAGAAAAGGAGTTCATATTAACAAAAATACCAAAGCTGAAATGATACTTCACTCAAATATCCTTATTGACTGCTGAGTTATTTGTTAAACAAATGAAAATGTTTAATAGGGTGAATTAATAAGGAGTTTATGAGAGAAACTGTACCTAGTTCAAATGAAAAATCATTAATTTACAAAATTTGTTTTGCCGAGATATTTTCCCAAGTGAAACAAATAAATGGAATTAAATAAAATAATAATATTTAAAAGTTAAAGTAAAATGTCAATGAGAATTATAAAAATTAGATATGCCAACAAGGATTATTTCTCATTTCTTGATCAAAGGGCACATTTTCTCACATTTCTTCCAGATCAGCTGAATGATACAAAATTTGTGCATATGAGAGAATGATTAGTACTCAATTATCTGTTAGACTACTCAAGTTCTTTGAAAGACAAATTTTATGGGCATGTAAAAACCCAACACATAGAATAGCATGTTAGTTGAACACATAGTTAGCAGAATAGTTTATGTACGAAGTGCGCACCAAATCCCTCAATAAAGGAACTAGCTCATTTTGACAGCTAAATAGTCAATTTTTGTCACATAAAATCATCAATCAGTATGCATTATGTAGAGTGATGAGGGAAGAGTGTCAGTTATCATATGAGAGTAGGGGATGGTATGTGTGTCAGGTGTTGACGACATTGCAAAGAAATATGGTAGACAGACAAAGAGTTCATCGGAGCATGGATCTGAAAATGAAAACATTAGATTTTGTGGGATGAAAGGAAACTTTAGTTGACATAGTTTCCAAATTTCCTCACATAACGTTTGTCTTTTGTGATAGAAATAATGAGGCGAGAGAGATATTGCATTCATCTGCGACAAAGTGACTTAAGTCAAGCAAGTCATATTCCCCTTTGAAATCGATACTGAAAACCAGCACTTGGTATACATATGAGAATGGGTTTATGAAGTTTTTCTGCGATGTCTTGCCACTCCTATTATTTCATTGAATAAATTATTAATAATAATAGCTATCATGCATTAATAAATAGTATAATGGAATTAATGAGTAATTTTACAGCCTATGCATAGCCATTAAAAATCACTCATGCCTCCATCCTACATCATTTTCTCTAAAATGTGAAGATATTTTAATATTTTACACATTTCTACCCTATGTACGTTGTCCAGAGGACATTTTTGGTTAAAATGAAATAGAAATGTGAAAATTTGTAATGACAAGATCATTTCACTACATTGGAACTCTTGATTTTACAAATACCATTTGAGCATGCAAGCCAATTAAACCATTAAGCCATCTTCCTCCAAGAAGAATTTAATTGGGGATTGGGAATCAGATCCTCTGGAAAACCAGCTCATTGAGTTTACATACTTTCTCTGGCTTACCAAATTCTATAATGACAATTGGAGAGTTCTTTTCAGTCATAACTAGGATAGGTTTAGCCTAATTTTTAAATTTTCAATACAATTTGGGAATGAATCATCACATATTTAATGATAAATTAACTCATTTAAAAATCATTCATGAAAAAGTTAATTTTTCCAAAGAATTTCCTTTGACGGCTATGGATTGGCTGTAAAATAATTAATTAATTCTATAATATTGTTTATTATTACATTATAGCCATTATTATATTATTATTAATAATTCAAACAAATTAATTGTAGACATTGTATTATATTTTGGTACTTTCATTGCAAGGCTTTCTACCAATTTAAATGTAGGTTTGGCACAGGCTCTGGTGGTTTCAATTGCATGCACACCACCAGTCATTTCGAAGCTCAGTGGCCATGGATCTTTCCGAGTTGTGGGCTCCCATTGGCATTTCACCTTTCGCCTGACCCATTAACATTTTGCCTCCATTTCACCAAACGCAGACTAGTTTGTTGAAATAGACTCCTTCATGGGTTACCTGTAGGGCTAATAAATCAAGTTTATGCATGAGAAATTCAATCATTATTGCCAGAAATAAAATCCAAGGTATTTTTACAAAAGAATATTCTTTTCCAGTCTTAAATAAAATACAAAGCAGGTCCAGTATAGTTATTTGGCACTTCTAGAG
This sequence comes from Hetaerina titia, assembly GCA_037158775.1. NCBI lineage: Eukaryota > Metazoa > Arthropoda > Insecta > Odonata > Calopterygidae > Hetaerina > Hetaerina titia. The sequence goes on along the minus strand of CM073778.1, from coordinate 77,995,495 downwards.
AGAGGCACATAGTTAATAATTTACTCAGTGTACAAGCTGGCAGCAAACACGATGTCACGTTTTATTGCTTGGCTTGCTTCTTCAAACTTTGCGACTAACGTGACATCTCCAAATGTGTTTGCGACTTTCTTCATGTCTTGGAGCATTTCATTCAGCTGGACTATACACCTCACAATGATACCTTCTTGCACATCTGTTAGCGGTACAATTTCAGCAAACGGCTGAAAATATAATAACATTTTTCAATTTCAGCTGCAAATGAATGAGTGCTCCAACCTCAAGTCCCTGCAGATGTTTTGTTAAGGTCTTAAAAAATATATATATATATTAATTTTGGGCAAATTTCATCATTTTAATAAAACCTTGCTGAAATATTACATAAAATTTCCCCGTTGCAACAATTTCAGAGCGTAAAAATCATTCGCCTTTGATGCATGTTAGCGGATGACTCTGTTAAAAGTTACTGTTGCGGCATCTCCCGCAGTTTCTTGAAATTTTTTGGTTCTTTTGCTTTTCTTGAAATTTCCCCATTTTAAGAGAGAAAAATAGTCATGTTTTTAGGTATCACAACTATATTTCATTTATTAATCTGTTTCGTAGATTTAGAAAAGGTGTTTAATAGTGAATTGAGAAGAATTAATGAATGCAGTTCATAAAATATGAGGGTAATCCCAAAAATAAGGTCTCCTCTTTTTTTATAAATGCAAAAATCACATTATTTTTTATAATAAATACATTATTCTAAGGGTTGAAAATTTATCTATCTTTCAACATTTTTGTATATGCCGTGACAGTTTTGTATGCCCATCCCATACAGGCTTGCAACCATGTCCTTCGGAAAGTGTTGAACCTTGTTGTTGGAGGTGAATCACATCCTGGTCATATGTTCTTTCAACTTAGGGAACGAGTGGTAGTCATGGGTGCCAGGTCCACATTATAGGGCAGGTGGGCAATGATGTTTCATTGAAACTGTTGCATGAGAACCACTGTTTGATGGGCAGCATAAGCAAGTGCTGTTGTGGAGAAGGCAAATGCCCTCGCTTAACATTCCTCTTCTCTGGTTCTGAATTGTCCAACTGAGTTTTTCCAGTGTCTCACACAGTAACTGTCAGCATTTATTGTGGTGCTAACAGGCATAAAGTCAACCAACAATACCCCCTTTTGATTCCGAAACCCAGTTGCCAAGACTTTTCCACCAGACTGCATTCGTTGAAATTTTTTGCGGTTTGGGGAATACCACTGCTCATATGATTGCTGTTTGATCTTAGATGCTAAGTGGAATGCCCAAGTTTTATCACTCATGACAGTTCATTCCAAAAATATTCTCCTTTTCATTTGCATAGTGGCAAAGGAATTTGTGGAAAAACTTGCCTTTTGCTTTCAAAACTGAATAACTGCGATAACTTTGCACTTGGCAGTAGCATCCAATGGGATGCCTCATTCTTAATGACTGCCAAACCAAGATTGAGCATCTAAGTGAGGCTTGCACATGTTTGTTTCAGAGTGGGGGAAGCAAAAATCACAATAATGTGGCCAACAGCCACACAAACAGTTTTTTTTCATTCCCAACACTCAGGAGACATTACTTTATGGATTACCTTTGTATGAGTAGATTGGAGATTTTTGAAATGTAGATGTGGAGAAGTATGGAGAAGGTTAAGTGGACAGAAAGGAAAACAACATAAGAGGTCCTGGGTATGGGGGGGGAGGAGAGGGGATTGCTGGGAGAAATCAAAAGGAGGCATGAAAAATGGATACAGAGTATTTGGATTGGCAATTGCATGTTGGAGGATACTGTGATATAGAGGGAAGAATGTTAGGAAAACTAGGAAGGGGCTGAAATAGTATAAGAATATTGGAAGGTAGCTTCAAATCATCAGAATTCAATTATCATTTGGTAGCTTGTGTCCATCAAAAACCTACTTTAACTGGGAAATTACAAATAATAAAAGGCTTAAAGCAGTACAAGGAGCCTGAATAACAAGTCACATAGGTATTGGCATGAAACACCTTATGGCCATTTGAAAGCATCCACATTAAATCTCCTGATATATGTTCTACTCTGGCTATCTGTGCATTAAGAAGATACCAACTTTCATTGACATTATTTTGAAGCTAATTAAGAGAGGTAAATCTATGAATCTTTATCATCTATGAATGAATGACACAGCTACAGCACATTCAATATGGAATGTTACAAAAATTACCATAGGAAATTTTTAGTTGACCCACTGATACTTCTAATTAAACCAACTCCATGTATTCAACTAATGACAGCATGGAAACTTGCTGCATAGTTGAGATTGGAACTGACATTTTATGAGGACCTTTGAGTACCTGATGTGTCACATTCAGCCAAAATTTAGGAAATAATTCACCAAAAATATCTAGCAAGATAAACTCTAAATGCCCAAGGTATTCATTGATTGAGTTTCAGACACATATATGCTACAATATGAAAATTGACAGTACCTGGCAGTTTATGTAAGGAATGCAGAGAAGTTGAAGAAACAAAACTCACCTTGCTTAAGGCCCACTCATACACAACTTCCACAAGACCAAAGTTCAACTTTGAGTCATTCATCATTTCTCCTTGTTCCAATCCACAATCAATCTGTGTCTTATCAACTTCTTTTGCAATGTTTTCTATGGTTTTCTTTCCCTGCAAGGAAATGTAGTACAAAATAAAAAATGGACTCTGACTTAAAAAAATAAATTAAATGCATTGAACAAGAGGTGAACATTTTAATTAGAATGGAACACATTAATCAAATGCCAGGGAAGAGTATTTTAAAATTTTACAACCAAGATATCTTGAATGAATAGCACAAGGATTTTACTGATAAACTCTTTTCAGTTACTGCAATACATGATGAAATTTAATTACCATGCCAGAAGTAGGGGCAAAAAAAAATTTTGAAGGCCAAAATAGTTTCAAGAAACTGTAACAGTAACTTTAACGTGACTCCGTTAAAGTTACTGTTACAGTTTCTTGAAATTTGTCTAAGGTATGAACAGCCTAAGTGTTTGAAATTGGCTTTATTAACATCGTGGACTGTGGCGCGTCGCACACGACTACGAATGCCTGTGACATTGTATGTACGGTATTTCGTCATAACATCTTGTTCCTTTATAAGCCCCCAAAATTTCAGAGTGTAAGAGGACGTCTCGGTAGCTTAAGTGGTTAAAGCACTCGGCCGGATATCGAGGGATCCGGGTTCGAATCCCGGTCAAGGCGAATGATTTTTACTCTCTGAAATTGTTGCATTATAAGGCCAAAATAGTGATAAGAGACAGAAATATCTGGGGGTAACTGATAAGATGTTTCATGGGGATGTATATTTTAGCTCAATATGGTGTAAGGGAATATATTGTACATTGTTGGAGAACATCCAATCACAGCTCTGCAAAACAACTTACGAACTTAAGCAAAATCAGCATAACCCCAAGTTAGGTGAATGTACAGTGAGTTACAAATACAAGAATTAGGCCTTTAGTTTAGACATAAAAAAGTGAAGGTGATGACAATAAATCCATAAATCATAAATCCATACATCTTAATTGAACTGGGAGAACAATAGGGACCATTTCACCAACTTATTTGAGGGTCCAAAGTCTAACATTCACACACTAGGTGTAGGGGTTTGCTGAACTGTGGTGGTTGGTTTCAGGGATGCCTGATGACAAGGTTACATGATTTGTGCTTCAAGATAGTTAGGAAAGATCTTGAAAATTCTCCTTGCAATAATTTAACAATATATTTTGGCTGATCAGTGAAAAAATTAGCGGAAGAGCAATAGCTAAATTACAAAAATGAAATCATTTGAGTGAATTTTGCATAATTTCTGACCAAATAAATAATCAAATTATAAAAAAAATGCTCAAACAGTAAATGATTACCTCCTCCAAAGTTTTTGTGAGAACTGGCTCAACGTTGGTCTTTGCTTGGAAGACCAAAGCAGAGAGTAGAGCTGCCATCTCTGTGGGCTCCATGCTGTTGAAGACATGCTGAAATATGATCTCGGTAAGAATTAACTCCTGGTTGTTGCTGCTCAATTGACAGGCGGCTCGCCCCTTCATTTGCACTGTGGGGATGGAATTGGAGTGAAATACATTAAATGATGTAAGCCTGCAAGGATAAATGCCAGATGACGTTCCCAAATGAAAAAAGTTAATATGATAAGTATATAAACAACACAGCAATGTTTTTTATTTCATCTGGAATAACCAATGAATTTTAGATATAAGTACGTCCTTAGGTAAATAATAGAAATAATGTACATTCAATCTACATTCTCAAAGCCTAGTAGGCATGTGCATAAAATGATAGAAAGGATAAATTCCCAAGCTCACATTGGATATAAATGTGTGAGCTAATTTTCTAAGAGTTTGTTGAGAGTGAATTAAAAAAATAAAAGTACTGCCAAAAAGAAAAAACAAGTAGCATTCTATGATTTTTACATTGTATGTCGAAGAAAGTGAAATGACAGTAAAAGACTAGCATGCATCTTCACCTAAATTCAATTAAATACTAATGTAAAATGCTTATAGAGGTGAACAAAATCATCACATACAAGGTCTGTTCAAAAGTTCCTCAAATTTTTTAAAAGTGCACCTCCAGTTGGATATTTTTTAATCCAATTAGAGGTGCTGCATCTGCAGAAACTTCCCCAATAACCACCTGTTGATATCTTGTTTTGTTGATTAGTTACGGCTGTTTATGTAAAGGAGTGTTTGTGGAGTGCGGCAAAAAAACGGATCTGTGCAGAAATGAGATCTTTGAAGGATGAGATGTGCTTGGAAATTCTGCATGAAACTCTGCAAATACTTCAGAAAAATTTTGGAGTTGATTACCAAGGCTAATGTTGAGGAAGCAATGAAACATACTGTGTCTTGTGAGTGATTTGCCCAGTTCAAAAAGGGGTGGCAATCAATGGAAGATAAGGAGTGTCCCCAAAGACCAACAACATCAAATGATGACTCCCACATTGAGAAAGTGAATGATCTTGTTCACGCAAATCGACGTTTGACTGTCATGGAACTTACAGAAGAGTGTGGCATCTTGAATGGTTCTTGCTATGAAATCCTGACTGAAAAATTGAGGGTGCATCGAGTCATCACCAAATTTGCACTTCACCTGATGACAGAACACCAGAGACAACATCAGAGTTCAAGTCTGTCAGGAACTGTTTGAGCTGAAGAGGATGAAACCTCATCCTGGATCATAACAAGTGATGAGTCATGGGTCTATAGAGATGACATCAAAAGAAAAGTGCAATCTTCAAAATGGATTGTTGAAACATCCCCCGACCCCAAAAAAGCACTGTTGACTGTTTCATTCAATGTAAGGGGGGTTTTGCAAATCTATTTAAAGGCCAGGCAGTACAAACAGAGTGCTACCTGGGGGTTATGAAATGTCTAAGAGAATACGGAGAAAAGGACCCAAATTTTGGAGAGCGGTGAGTGGTTTTTCATCGCCACGACAATGCACTGGCTTATTCAATTCTCAGAACTCACAACAAAACAAGACTGCTGTGCTTTTCCACTCACCATGCTCATCAGACCTGGCCTCATGTGACTTTTTCCTGATGCCCAAACTAAAAACCCCACTCAAAGGAAAAATATTTGCCACCATTCCAAAGATAGAGAAAATTTTGACGGGGGAGCTTATGAGCATTCCAGGACTATTTCAAAAAGTGAAAACCAAGTTGGGATGATTGTATACATTGGGGAGGAGACTATTTTTGATGGGATCCTGACCAATAAATTGGCAAAGTATTTTTTGTAATAAAAATAGTTTGGAAAGTTTTTGAACAGATCTTGTTGTACATAAAAAACCATCAGATCAGAATTTTTTTTGTTAAACGAAGGTTTTGTTGTTACGGCAATAGAAAAAATAATACAAATTTTACAGTAAAATAAACTTAAGATTTTAAATAAGTACTTAGGTGTATGAATATGGCTTGGAATACATTTAAAGCATTTTTATCAATCGTTCCATTATTTTTACAATTTTCAAAGTTTCACGGAAGAAAAATTATTATAGATGTTGGCTGATTTGAAGTCAAGAGCTGTAAGTCAAGAGTGCAACATGACAACCATGGTATTACCAGAGATTGACCATTTAGAATCATTGCTAAAGAAGCCGTGATGAATTTGCAGATGCATTTAAGACACCAATATGGAAAAAGGAGATGATCAACTCCTTCCCTTTCCCTTCAAAGGTAATATTGAATCTGTGTAATATTCCCAGGGGAAAAGGGAAAATTTATAAAAAAATATAAATTCTCAGAACTAGGAGTAAAAAACTTTTGTAATTGAACTGTTTTTATGTACAATTATAGAAATGTAGAGGTTCATTATACCAAATTTGGAACTGGCAGTCTTTAAATGATATATTTCTTTGATTAGTCCAATGCAACTTCATAATTCCTTACTAAAATCCTAACAACTTCTGTTAATGCCATAGTTGATACTTATTCAGAGAAAATATATTCTTACAAAAATGTAACTTATAACGTGCATTTGATATGATATGGCCCTAAGAAAGATACATGGGAAAATCTAGGTTGAATATTTATTTTAACCAACATATTATTTTTCCATGTCTATAATTGAAATTTTCTATGACACTAAGAAAGAACAATGCCATCATCATAAAAATTATGAAGGACTTAAAAGTTAATTTCAATTACACTAGAGCTTTGTTAATTTCAAACGAGAATAATGTTTGGAATACAAACGAGGGTTATTTTTTTAGTGCCTGGATTTTAAAATAACTGAGATTTTAAACCAAATCTTTTATTAAACTCCTCTTTTGACTCACCATGATTGTTCTGGTCAATGTACTGCAGCTCACGCAATACTCTAACTCGGGCACAATACTCTGGGTAGAGTGAGAGGCTCTCATGTGACTTCATGAATTCCAATTTAGATTTCCTATCCTCCAGCCACTTTTTCTTGAATAATATTTTAAACTGTGGCAGAAAGAAAATTGGTAACAGTAATATGTAGTTATTAGCAGAGGCAATCCGCAGCCAAGTTCGTTAGTGCCATTAGAAGGATAGGTGGGTGATTTATTAAGGTAGGACATTCCGGGAATGGCAGAAGAAATATTTGAAGAGAGAGAAACCTGCCATCTGCATTATGCTACTCTCCACAAAAGATGCCCAGGGGTCACATACTTCAATATCGCATCCAACAGATTGCATACTTCACTTGACACCAGGAGGTTTGGTCACCACACTAACCTAACCTCCAGGCAAACTTTTAATAGCAAATTCTATCCCAAAAGCTTTCTGTTCATGGTAAATATTATACCGAGTAAAATATTTGTAATATTGAAGAGGTCCCTGTTATGAGTGAAGCTTGTGTTTGACAATTCTGTCATGGCATCGGAACCAGAACTGGGAGAGTAAAACTATTGATGTTGAAAATAAAACACTTATTCTTACTATATATTAGGCAATTAGCTATGCAATGGAACCTCATAATATGAGCATTATCTGATCCATGATATTTTTTGTAAAGTGAAACAACTTTTTGCATACAAATTAATGTAAAATATGGTGATGCGTTTCAAGCTGCAAAAAAATAAATTATGTACAAGGTTTATTCAAAGAAAATTATGTGTAAATTGTTTATGGTGGATCACATTCACCTTTTCTTTTGTCACGGAATGAAGCAACTAGGAATGCAAACTCGATTTGTGAAAACAAATAAGAACCGAAATAAATTGTCAATTATTTATAAAATGAACCTAATTCCTTTCTACTAGAAAGCTGCCTAGGGACACTTGCTGTCACAAATACTTCAAAATTACGTAAAAATGTGACTTTAAATGATTGTAAAATAAATTTATGATGCAAATCGCCACTTCTTGAAGAGAACTCTGCATAATTAAAAATATGCTGTGTCAGATAAGCCTTAGAAACTATGAGCTTTTTGCGGCTTCACCATACCTCATAATGCCATGGATGACAACTCTTCTCGGTAACTTCTCGAACCACGCAGCGCTCCCCTTAAATACTTGTTTGGCTGTTGATGATTCTGACAGCTAATTAACGAGGTTGGCCAAAATCACTTTTCCCTTCTCCCAAATTATATTCTCATTAATAGCATTGCATTGCAATTGCTTTTCATATACGCATATGAGAAGCTATCTTACAACATCATTGAGAATACATAACAGTTGCATAGATACTCTCGTCACTCTATTTGAAGCATCTCTCTCCTTACTCTTGTCCATATTCTTAAAGTGAAGACCAATTTTTGATGTGCATACTAGATCAGCCACGCTCACACCTTGTTTCCGATTTTAAATGATTTTACTTTTCATTTCTGCCATTATTTTTACTCTCTTATGGCTTTCTTCTTACAGATTTTTCTTCAGGGTCAATTTTAAAACCGTGTGCAAAATATTATTAACTTTTACGGAAAAAAATCACTTATAACATGTTTGAATGCAAATTTGGAGAAATGTGTGATCACGGATGCTAAGATGCTAGTGGAATGAGTGCTAGAGACAAACTGCAGTAGCAGGCATGCAATGAATCTGGAAATTACAATCTCTTCATCACTTGTTATGCAAAAAGTTGCTTACCAAGTGAGGCTCCACTGTACTTATAAAAAGGAGACACCAAAAATTTGGCTAGAGATATTATATCAATTTATACAAAAATGGCAAATGGAGAGCTGAAAGGTCTTTTCAGCAAGATATTTTCTGGTAGATGTATCGCATTTATTCCTCCAGGGTCTCCCATTTGATGGAAACTCTCTTTCCTCAGCATTGATTTGACTACTTTCTCTATAAACAATGTCACAGATCAGAATAAAAAACCATTGTGCGTTTGGTAAAGCACATCCCCATGGGATGGGTTTCCCTGACTTAAGCCACAACTTGCAAGTAGACTGCTCAAGAGGAGTGGCTACTTAATTATTAAGTGTGTCAAACCATCATGCCTCCATTAGTAACTAGCTAGGGGAAATGTCAACATGTTTTACAATGTGAGACAGTGAAGACTAAGGGGAAAGGAATAGAGGCTTCTTCATAAACACCCCAAGGATAGAGAAAATTACAATTTTTCTGGATATTTCACTGACAACAGTCGCAAAAGCTCAAATGCAGCAGTCATCAAAAAATCAATCTCAAAATCATCAATCGTGTGAAAATTTACATTCCAATACAACTTCTTCCTGGCATATTGCTTTTACATATAATTCAATAAAATAAGCACACGTAACACCATAATCACTGAAAATTTCAAGATGGAATGTTAACATTTGGATTTTTCTACAAAAAAGAAGAAATCCATTCCACAGAATAAATTAATAAAACAATAATTTGCACAAAAATTAGAACAACTCACCTGATCCTCAAAATTCAATGCTTGGCTGAAGTCAAACTTTGATACTTCTGATTTCAGAGTCATTATTGGTTCAATTATCCTGAATGTTTTGATATCTTTAATACCAAGGTCTGTCAAAAGATTAAGAATTGGCATTGTTTTAATACCAGAGGATATATCAAGGGATAGCTGGGTCAATTCCCTGATAACGTGAGAGCATGAAGGTCCAGGAGGATCTTGTCTGAAAAAAATGAACCAAAAATGAAATGCTATTGAGATTCGATCCAACTCTGGAATTTTCCATTCATTGGGTGGAATGGCTCCAATGACAAGTTTTATTCACTATTACTGCATTTGGATATTTTTCCAAATTTTTCATGATTGTTTTGTCAGATATGGAATTGGGCTTAAAACACATTTTCATTCATTTTCTTTCAGAAAATATTTAATTGATTTCAAGTGAAATTTTTCTTATGTTCATCAAACTTCGGAGTTTTTCAATTGGCTTAAAATGGATGGAAAAATATAGTAGTACATAGTACGTCAGTTAGGCTTTGCACAATATGCAAGCCTAAGAGAGCAAGGCACCTATCTGTATTAACTTGTCATTACTTTAACTAATAAATTACAAATAATAATAACTGTTATGTAATAGCAATTTAAGAGCTTATAAAATGCTGGTGAAGAAAAATTTCATTGTCATTTCCTGGAACATATTTCCAAAAAGTAAAATATATATGATTTTCTTAATACTATTTAAATATTTTTATATATCATCACTCTGATGAATGCCCAACATGTTTCTGTCATCCAGATGTAATGTATGTGGAGTCAATTGTAGGAATTAAGTTTGTGGAAAGCTCACAAAATAACACAAAGTAATAACATTCCAGCTGATGAATTGACAGAAAGTAATAGTAATCCACAGGGATTTGTTTGTATCAAATGTTTTTGGCATGTGATAAATTCATGCATGACCTTACACTCTGAAAATGATTTCTTACGTATGAGCCAGTTCTGATTTCTGTATAATTCTTAAGTTCTTTACATGATAACCATTCACATAGAAATATTCCACATAATTAAGGAAATTTAGGTAGTTTAATTTCTCAGATGCAACTCATGAATGTCAATTAGTAATGATTAACATAACAAAATAAACAACCTAACAAGGTTAATTCAAGGCGATGTTGGAACATTGGATGATACGGTCCTTGTTTATTGCGATGAGCACCTGATTATAAATTCTCTTCTAGTGGGCACACAGGAGTATGAAAATAGGGAGAGGAGATAAAGAAGTTAACCAACCGACTCCTCCACACCAGTCAAGTGTTTTACATCTCATTTTCACACATTCCTTCCATTTTCATTCAGTTAAATATAATATTCCACTTCATGGGAGCTAAATAATGATCTGAACATACATATACTCCCAGAAAATTGTTTTTGAAAGTTTTTATTTTTCAAAATATGAATGATGTGTGCAATCAGATAACATTGTAGTTTAAGTTAGTATAATCAGATCAGTGACTCATTTTTTAGCAATGTTTCCATCATGTAAATCAAGAACTTACATGGATTTATATGCTATTCCAACCACCTACCTGAACCTTGGTATTTGCCTCTTGTCCCAGTCTGCAATCACACGGTCTACCTCAATCTTGATAATACAATCCAGAATAGCAAGGATGTCACCTGATTTTACCCAGGTAACTGTATGGTTGCCATGCATGAGCATCGACTCCTCAGGATAGAGCTCCTTTGGATTGGCCAACGAGAGGAGTTTGTTCCAATGGTCCTCCTGCTCATCAAACTCCAATTCAGCTGCCGTCTTCTTCACTTTCTGGATGGGTTGTCTGCTGCAAAGGACAGAGAAAGGGCAAGTCTTTGAGTAGGATGTACGAAAAGCACACCAAGAGCCTTGTGAAATGACAGGATGCTGGTGGAAAAGATCCATTCACAAGATACAACAGAAAATATTTTAAAGCTGCTACCAATTGTAAAGGGTGAAATATTAAAACTATCCCTTAAAAAGACCCAAGAATTAACACATAGATAAACACACACAGTACAGTTGTGGGACTTGAAACATTTTACTTTGGAATGAAATGATTCACAAAGAAAGTGGCAAGATTTGCAAAAAGTTCGCATGAAAAATTATTACTACATATTTGGTAGCCTAACATTTAAGGTAAGTTTTAGATTGGCTTGACTTAACACTGCCTTGTCACTTCAGAAGACACAACCTGACACCTCATACTATGGGGGTAGTTTGTAAAGTTTCCGGAAAGGAATTGAAATAAATGAATTATCTCAATGAAACTTTTCATATTTATTGCAATGATTTCAGAGTGTAAAAATTATTTGCCTTGAATGATTTTTATGCTCTGAAATTGTTGCAATGAAATGCATGTTAGCGGATGACTCTGTTAAAAGTTACTGTTGTGGCATCTCCTGCAGTTTCTGGAAATTTTTCATATTTAATTGAAATCTCCTTGTACACTAATGCACTTGGTCCAGTGATGTTCCAATGTCATGATCTCATCTTGAAAATTAGTTTCCTTCAGGCCTGCAAAATACCTGTCAACTTTGGCTGTCAGTTCTTTGCTTTAAGAGAATCTCTACCCATCGAGGAAAATTGAGCTTGGGGAAGATTTGGAAATCTGATGGAGCTAAATCAGGCAAATAAGCGGGCTGTGGCTTATCTTAATTCTGGTTTGTATTCATATCCTGCTGTAGTTGGCCCAGGAAGTTAGCATAGCATTATCCAGTAATTGTTTGACCAGTGGGAAAATAATCTATCCGCAAAATCCCTTCCACATCCCAGAAAACTGAAGCCATCACTTTTCTGGCCAGCCATATTACCATTGCTTTCTTTGGTGATGATGAATCGTCATTTTTCCACTGCTTTGTCTGCTGTTTTGTCTTTTGGGTGTAGTAGTGGACCCAAATTTCATCATTGGTTACAATAAGGTGCAGAAATCTTGTTGGTTGCTCTCAAAATGGGTCGAAAATTGTTCGGAAATTTCCATTCTGATGTGTTTGTGATCCTGTGTTAAGAGTCACAGCACCCATTTAGCAGATAATTTTCTCATATCCAATTCCATTGTTAAAATGTGTTATGCCCATTCAGATGACATTCTCGAAGCTTCAGCGATGTCTTGCACTTTCAGTCGGCGATCCTTCTTGACCATTTGATGCACTTTTGCAATCATTTCTGGGGTAGTGGCACATTTTGGCTGACCACAACGTGGATCATAAGTTGTACCGATCAAACTTAAACTTGTCTGTCTCCACGGCAACAGTTGAATATGAAGGAGCAGCGCCCAACAGAGTGTTCTCAAAATTCAAATTTCCTTTGCTTTCGTACCTTCCTTTAGGAAGTATTTAATTGCTGCCCGAATTTAAATTTTTTCAATCTCCATCAATTACTACACTGAAACAACAGAGAGGTGTCCACACCACATATCTCTTCCCAGAGCACTGATGCACTATGTGTTTACTCATAAAGGGTTATCTATTACTATGCAGGAAACTCTTTGTGCTACCGCCGACATCTGGTGATTCTGAGAACCTTTCAAACTAACCTTGTCCATACACAGATTCCAATTATTTCCACTTCTGCTTCTTGTGTTCCAGTAGGTCTATAGTGAACTACACTAAACTTTTGATTATCCATGAGGGGATTATCTATTTTTATCTATTATCCATATTTTGTTGATTATCCATACTACTCCTTTTCCAGCACCTCAAATTTTAATGAAATTACAACCAAAAAGGTAATTAAGTGATTTGTAAATTCGATAAACTTTTTAAAAAATATAAGTTAATTAATACCTGGGTTTTCTTAAAATTTTTCACTATAGTTTTTTATGGGAATGTTTTAATTTCAAAATTTTTGTACCATACATAATGTCCTATTATCGTTTTCATCGCATTTACTTGTCCTGAGAATTCCATATTCTCCTTTAAGGTGAGCTAGTCTTATTCTGCAACAAATAAATCATTAACAATGTACACTGTATTATCTTAATTGGTGCCATATGATAAATATGAAATTGTATCAGTGGCCCATTTTTAAAATCCATCTTTAAACAATCGTTTGGTTTTTCCAGACTACGCGATTGGTTTAGCTTTCTGAGAAAAATAGGTTCTGCTAGTTCACTTTATGATAGTTTTATGTCCTGGCAAGTCTATTATTCTACCCTTACAAAATGGCAGAAAATGGGAAAGATTTTCTTCCCACTGCTAAAAAAACTCTAATCAATCACACAGAATGAAAAAGGTGGCGTTCTGTATATACTGATGACATTATAAGTCTATCTTAAATACTGATTTTGACAAAGAACTTATACAGCCTTGGCGTTAATCTTTGTAAGAATCCACATTATGGCCTTTAAAAGTTCTACAGCACAAGCGTCGAGACATGTAGTAATTTGGAGTTAAAAAATTATGCATACTTAGACATAATGACATTACCGATTGGTCTGAATAAATAAAATAGAATTGCACTAAAGACTCTTATGCCCAGGCAAGAAAATAAAGTTCATACCTCTACCCTTCTATTTGGGAAACCAATTTTAGATTGGAAAATATATATACTAAGTGAATAGATAAATTGAAACTATTTCAGAGCATAAAAATCATTCGCCTTGACCGGGATTTGAACCCGGATCCCTCGATGTCCGGACAAGTGCTGTAGCCAGTTAAGCTATCATGGCGTCCTCTTAAACTCTGAAATTTTTGGGATTTTAAAGGGACAAGATGTTGTGATGAAATACCATACATACAATGTCACGTGCTCTGAAATAGTTGCAATGAAATGCATGTTAGCGGATGACCCCGTTAAAAGTTACTGTTGCGGCATCTCCCGCAGTTTCTTGAAATTTGAATAGATAAAGTCTTGATAATTACATTTGAGTGTCAACAAGATTGATCTCGGAGCTGTCGCCCTGGTTCTCTTCATCATCACACAAGTGGAGGACGTAGAATGGTTTGGCTGCTTTAGATGCAAATGTAGAAGTGATCTCATTCTTCAGAATTACTGCCAGGTGCTGGCGATATTCCCCATAGGATATGACCACTACACGACCAGGAACCATTACCTTCATTGCTTGGCTTGTCTTCATAATGGCAGGCTAAGGTAAAAATAATTACATGCTATTTTTATGGAAGAGATGATACAGGATGTTTCTTATGAACAATTCCTAGTGTAATAGAGTGATGCAGAATAAAGGATAAATATAAATACGCAAGTAGATTTTATTTTTGCTTTGCTTAGATTTTCAGCTTTGGTCCAGATAGCTCTGGTGAATAGATAGAGGCATTGAGCCATCAATGCTTGCAAAAGTACACAAATGTTTGATCACTTTCAAAAGAATTATCACCATATTAAAAGTTATATGGTTTATGAGAAGTTAAAAACTATCAAAAAGTGACACACACACATGCTTCATAATAAATAATTCATATCTTTTATAAAAAAGATGATTGAATTTTCCATATTTCCATTGCAATATTATTATGCAAAAGCAAGCACATAGATAGTAAACATTTTCTACTATTGAGATGTATAATAATTTAGTTCAAGATACTGTGCACAGAAGTATTTTAAGACAATTTCTTTTTATTTTAAGTGAAATACTCAACTTTTATGGATTGCACAAAGCTTGTCTGTAAAATAAGGGATCCAATTTTTTTTACAGAAATAAAAACACATTAATTGGCAATCAATTGTACATTGGCGGAAAGGGTGAACTTCCAGCTATATTTCGACATAATCATTATTTGCAATCGACGCAGTTTTGCATGTGCTGTGGTATTTTTTGCACACCCTTCTCAAAGACTCTTCTGCCACATTACGCAGGTAGCATACATGTACAGCAGTATCCCCATTGACACTCATCGTCAGTTATGCTAAGTCTATGGGTCACAATGTGTGGAAGTCAAAAACGAGTAAAGTGGGTCAGATTTCAAGGACGGATGTCCATAAGTCCATGACGAACAGCGTTTCGGGTGGCCTTTTCAGTTTTGGTTTGAACTCTCCCACCACATCATGCAGGCACTGCTTGCCCTCTCTTTCAACTCGTTGCCAGTCTGGAAATTAGCTCCACCCAGGTATGACTTCAACCCAGGAACAAGGTGATAATCACTAGGTGCTAAGTCCAGGCTGTAGGGGGGGCTGTGGGTGATGATGCTCCATTCGAATTGGGCCATGAGATTGGCTGTTGCACGGGTGGCATGGGGCCAATTATTGTCGTGATGAAAACACACTCCTATCATCAAAATTCCCCCCTTATTAACAAAATATTTTAACCGTAGTCTTACCGACATCTGTTCACACAGCTCACAAACCATCACAAGTCGATCCTCAAGCATTTCTTTCTCCTCTTTCACAATTGTTTTGTCTGAAACAAAAGACCAGCCAAAATGCTGTTCGTTATGGACATCTAAGTCCATCCTTGCCGGCCCTGGTGGTGGTGGGATAATGTCCTCATCTACCAACCCAAGGGTGGCAGGTTTGACTTCTGCCTGGGTAGGCTTTCCTCCACCCAGGGCTTGGGTGTTCGTAATTGTGTCCATTGTTATCACTATTAATAGGCTGATGTAAAAGGCCAAAAAGTGCTGTTTTCGAATTAAAAATAAATAAATAGACTAAATTAAACCCTTGAACTCTCTGACCAACTTCCGCATATTTTTGATGTTCATAAATTGTGGCCCATAGAATTTGTATAACTGACAATGGATGTTAATGGGGTTGCCACTATATACTTTGTTCGACTTATAAGAGTTCTATAACAAAAGTTCACGCAAAATGCCATTCGACCTACAAATCTGCATCGATTGCAGCAGTGATTACATTGAAAAATAGCTGTAAGTCCAGCCTCTTCATCGATGTACAATTCATTGTCAATAAATGTATTTTCCTATGTGAAAAAAAATTGGAGACCTGATTTTTAACAGATATGCCTTGTAGATTCCACCGAATCTCATATTTGAATTCCAAAACAGTTGAGAAGTTAAGGAGTTTGGTGCTTCACAAATCATAAATTTCATTATAATATGAACATGCTATGCTTTTACACATAAATTTAGCTGTGATGAGAGTATTTATTTTATTACAGTGAAATTTCATGAAAATATTTAGGAGTTGACTCTGTTGAATCAAGTTATGGTTTGCTTTTACTCAATATATGTTAAAATATATGTGACGAATATTCAAGACTTACTTTCTTTTCTTTTTCTTATAGAGTTAAAGTGTTGCTCACCATTTCATAGCACCACTCCTCAAGGAACTTGGTTGCGGCCACATAGAACTCATCCATCTGGGTAATGAGTTCAGTTGAGGTCACCTTCATCTTGTCCAGATCCCTAGTCTCTCGCTCCATCTCTTCAGCCCCAATCAGCGCCCTTAGCTGAGATTCTACCTCAGGTAGTTTGGTCTGCACTTCCTCCACCTGCCTCTTGTGCCACATCTCTCGGAAAGACATGGACATCATTTGCTCGACTGTGATCGATACACCCCTCTGCTTCATTAGGTTGAGTATCATTGAGTATGTCAGCCGGAACTTTGAACTCAGAGCTTTTGGCTTGCCTATCGTAAGTGGAAGTAAAATGAGGGCTTGTAAGAAGGTGCTCAAAACCACAATCAGAGAAGTTACGCATGAAATATTTCCTGACTTATAAAAGGCATCCTAATTTTGGCAGCATTTTTAGAAGTATAGTAAACTCTCAAACATCCATTCTGATGATTATCTGTGGTACTCTCACAAGTTGTATTTCACCACTGAGAGATTAAAGTTACCAATAAATTTAGAGACTAATTAAGGAGTTACAAACATCATTTGTCGCCTCACCCTCTGGTGTCAATTGCCATGATGCCAAGTGATTGATCCACCTGGTGAGTGAACTCATGAGTGCACAATTAAAAATAACTTCCATCATCGTTTGAATCTGGGCCTGAATCAGATCTGGAAATTTTTGCCAAATTAATAAATGTTTATCTAGGCAGTTATTTCCATTTGGAATGCTCCAATGTGCAAAAGTGATGGGAATTCCTATTTAATTGTAAATTCATGACCTGCTACCAGCAAATTTTCTATCCTCTTTTGGCATATTGTATATTACATAGAATCAGACAGCATGCATGAAATACCATCCATTTTCCTCGAAGAGCAATCAACAAGAATTTTTCATCAAACAAAGTTAACATTCTCATTTTGGAAGGTTAATCCAGAGCAAAAACAAATTGATAGTCAATAAACTCAGTCAAAATAAAAGAATACTCAATAGAAAATGCAGTGTACTGGAAAATAATACATGACTCTATCAGCTCATTATTAAAAAATGTAGAATCATTTACAAAATGATTGAATCTTAGAAAATTTTCTTTTCAAATCTAAACTTTAACTCTCATCCTGACAAATGAATGAGGAATCAATAGCATGGGATGGAATGTTGATTAATTACAACAATGAACATGGTAGTATGATCATTCTCCGTGAAATATCTTGTCTAGACTTCATACTTGCAATGAAAATCAGTGGAAGCAAACAACAATTCACACTGAGCAATCACAAGGAAAAGTAAAAGTCAGGAAACAACTCTATTAAATATTTTAAGAAAGTGAATTTGATGAAAATAGATAGATTATGAAAAATTGTAATTGTTATTCAACCAAAATTGTAGATTCTGCTCATTCCATAATAAAATTACCACTTGAGGGAAGGAAATGGGCTGTCGAGGGGAGGGAGGCTATTGTTACCCATCATCATGGCATTCAGGGTCTCAAGGTCGGGCACGCCCTTCTTGGCCATTATGATGACTGTCCCCGTTGGATCCAGCTCTCTTCTGCCAGCACGGCCAGCCATTTGGATGTACTCTGCGGGCAGAAGGGGTCGTGTCTGCAGTCCATCATATTTGGTGTGAGACTCAAACACCACAGTTCGAGCTGGCATGTTCACACCCATTGCAAATGTCTCGGTGGCAAACAAAACCTGTGGAGGAATCAGTGATTGCAGCAATATTTCATGGTATAAGGCATCAAAATGCCATGGGAAAGAATGTCACCCTTATAAATCACAAAGGGTAGACTAAAACTATGTAGGAAATAAAGGATTAAACCATCAACAAAGTGAGATTATAAAAAAAATTAAATTGAGGCCCAGGTTCACTCTTGTGAACTTGTCATTGAACAAAAGAGTTTAACTGAATTGAGTCTCCTCATTCATTGGCAATCTTCTATTCCTGATTGCTTCATTGATATCACTAGGGAACTTCATGAAATCTTAATTTTACATCTTGAATGCCTTGTAAACACTATATTTCCCTATCCATAAGATACACTTTTTGTTACTCCAAAATCAGCCTGTATTTTATGGGCTAGGGGAACATGGATATAATTTAGACCTGTAGGTGCAGGCCTATTCGCTGGAAATATACTTACTATTAGGTATTTTTTCCCACATCAGGCATAGAAGATAGTTGCCTTCATAATAAATTTCAATAATATCACCATTTTGAGTCAGTAGTAAGTAGCGGAGTTTTAATACTTCATTGAAAGTTCATCCTAACAAATTCCCACATTAACTGTAAGGGTATAGAATGTAGCACATTTAGTTTCATCCCATATGTGGTGCTGCTGCCAAACGTAATATGGGTTGGGCTAATGGGGATGTCGCCTCTCTGCTAATATACATATATTGCATCCCTCCCAATAAACTCAAGAGTCTTCAAGCATTCAACCCTAACTAGTGCAAGAGTGTCGTGAAGGCATAGACCATGGTTGTTCTAATATAAATTTTGAAAATATCAAAATAATAACAGAGGCTAAGTGTCACATAAAAAGTTAAAATGATAATAATGTCATGGGATCTTATGAGAGAAGAATGTCAGACAGATTCCATTTAAACTAGAGTTCCATTTAAACTAGAACTCACTACACGCAAATGGAGTTTACATTCTGGAAAGCTCTCATACGGTTTTTACCAAAGTGCTTTCAATAGTCATCTACTTTTAGCAAACATAAACGCATCAAATATACAGAGGGGGAAGGGTCTATTTTCATGTTCAAAGTGATTATGATTGTCTAACAAAACTCTAGCTCAGGAATAAGATGAAGCTGTAAGGAAGGGATGGGGGTTCATGAATGAAACATTTATGGGTTTACGATATAGTAAATAAAAATTAATCATGCATTAAGATGTTAAAAAATAGAATCTTAAGACTTAATTACTTTACCTTCACTTTCCTTTCTTGAAACATGATTTCAACAATTTCCTTAAGAATGGGGAGTATTCCACTGTGGTGTATTCCAATGCCTTGTTCTAACAACTCCTGCATTTTCATAACCTGAAAGAGAAAAATAAATGTACACCACATGAGCCATTACATGATGAAATAATGAAAGAGGATAATTTTACCTAAAAGAGAGAATATTTTACCAAATATCTGATGGATTCTTGTCACACGCTTAAGCAACTTCAACAAATAAAAATTAGGTTGAATAGAATAGATTCATTAGAAATTTAACTAAGCTCTCTTGGCTATGGATAAGCAGTCATGGCTAACGAATCCAATGACAGTTTTTCAATTAATTTCATAATTTTTTTGGCACACCTGCTGATCTGTTAACTCATTGAGTGCCGTTAGTGATGCCGATAAATTTTCCCATAAGTGTCACTCTAAGTGACTTTTTTTTCAGTATTCAGGTTTAATGTACATACATCAACCCATGTAAATGCACTTTTCTATTGAAGATAGTGATTTTTACATGAAGTCAGCTTCAGTCACATTTAAATTGCTTCTATTTTGGTTATCTCGCTGTAAAACTAATGTGAAAATGTTTGTAATAGTCATCAAGATATACTTTTGCAGTTTAAATATACAGAGTGTTAGAAAATTGATGCTGAATACTTTAAGAGGTGGTAAATATTGCAATTCTAGGAAGTTTCACTCCATTTGTAATCAGTTCAAAACTTCTTGGCAACAGAGTTATGGGAATGAAAATATTTGGCCATGAAATTTGTTAATAACCAACATATTGCTTCATTGTTTTCATAAAAGTCAAGATTAAAGGTTGGAATCTTTTTAGGTCTACTATTTAAACCTGCATTGTCACCAAAACGTTGTCTTTCATTGGAATTCACTCTAATCTTTTTAGATAGACCTCAAAATTCTCCTGGATTCCTTCGACAAATGAATCATTTTTTTTCCATTGCATCTTTTGTGATTTCAGGGATATGTAAAAGCATTACCCTAATAATTAGGTGTAAAATTAAATTCTTTTTCAATTATATCAGCAGTGCCACTGTAACATAAATAAGGGGATCAGGATGGTTCCGAAGGCTAATGTACAGGCTTCCCACCGTGAAGGTCCGGGTTCAAATCCTGGAGACAAAGAATATTTTTCAGTGGTATCCCAATCCCTACTTGAGGTGCTTTGTGGAGAGCACTTTGAGTGAGTACGACGTCCATCAGATGGGACATTAAACTGTGGATCCCTTGGTGCCTTTTCGACAAGAGTAGGCTAATGCCGACGCCAGGTTTCTCTCCACCCATCCCTTATGGCGCAAATGACCTCGGCTTTCGGTCGCCTCCCTAACAAAACTACTACTAACGTAACATAAATAACGAATGAGAAATAGAAGTTTCCGACTAATTTAGATTTACACACTGACTGTTTGGGCTAGCACACACTATGAGTGAACATTACTTCGAATGTACTTGCTCCATCACTCAGTTACAGTGATCAAATGATGGGTCCTGTTATTATTATAGATCTTCCTGACATATTACCAGTTCCCATGAATTCTTTGAATTTCTCAAACGTGGCTTCCCTGGCAGTGTCAATGAACACAAAAGAAGGAGCAGACTCCATGAACTACTACCAACCTGAGGCAGCTTCCTGTCTGGTTCCTTGAGAAGCCTTAGCGAGTGCTTGAAGAATTGGTGCACCCTACTCTTCTCCACTTTGGTGTTCAGGTTTTGTGAGGACAATGCCTCTGCATACTGATCGCAGAGCTTTCTTGATAGTGTGAAAATAACCACCGGCAATTTGTCCTTCTTCCGCAGGAAGTCGAGTAGTGCAATCCAGAGTGTCTTTTCCTGTTTCATTGCGGTTGCATGGTCCATCTTGTAAAGAGGTACGTTGCCCCTGTGGGTCCTTGCAGGGTGTCCCCTGCTGCCTCCTCCCCCCCCTCTTCCTCCACCCCTTCCTCCCCCACCACCCCCTCCCCTACCCCCACCTCGCCCTAAATCTTTCCCTTGAGATGAAACTTGAGGTGGTTTCTCTGTTTTCACTGACTCTAAGGCATTATGATAGCTGTAATGAAAGATTAAAAAAAAAAAAATTAATTCCAATACATAACATTAAATTCTTCTACACATGAAATACAGCCAATGAAGTTTCATAGACAAATATTGAAAGCAATTTCAATTATCAATCTCCACTGCAGTCATGATTAGCATGCACTATTAAATTCCTCATATGCACTCGAAATACTATTGAAAAAAAAGGAAACAGCTTCGGATAATTATCTCTTGAAGTAATAATTGATTTTTGTCATTTCATATTTGATCTAACAATGGCAGTGGCACTCGTCAATAATGACCACTCTTTTTAGGGAACAAATTTATTTAGGATAACTTGGCTTTCAGTTTAAGTTAGCAAATAACCAGTCTTGATGGTCATTTTAAAAACAGATTAACATACTTCACATATCTGATGTGTCAGCAAAACCTAATTTTAATGAACCAATACACAGGGTGCAGCAACATAACTTCCTTTTTTAAAAGGGGCTTTGCTTTATAAAAAAGGAAGTTATATTACCGCACCCTGTACATGATATAAACTAAAAAAAGTATGGTTACATAGACATCAAATATGAGAAGGAATATGATAAAATCAGCTAGTTATCTCTATGGGAAAGTGACATTTTATGCAAATTACAAGTTTATAGAATGTAAAATTTATGATTTTTATTGCATTGATTCATAAGAAAAGCTGTTCAGATCATTAAAAAAATGTATACAAGGGTGATGTTTTGTTGGGATTTCATTTAGTCGATAAATTATTTCAGAAATTAACTGTTTAACATAAGCTTGGTGTAGACACAATACTTTATACCAATACACTTTCAAATTTATAAAATAAGACAAAACCTGACAAACTACAATTACTGATTTAATTTCTTCAAATAAATTCTTTCAAACAAAGCACTGAAACAACTTGAGGCTTGCAGAATCAATGCAGTCTTCCTCTGGGATTTACTGAGATGTTAAGAATATCTAAATATTTTACTATATATACACAACAGACTACTATATAATTCATAAACTTTCAACTCAAAATACTGAATTGAGGGTAGTATAATGAAAAATGAAAATAATTTCCTGGGGTTAACATTAAAATTAACCTAAAGATACCATAGTTAATTTGATTATCCATATTTGTATAAATATCAGCCATGTTTGACATGCCATTGACTTCTTCAAAGTAAAAGACATTTCAAAACAAGACTATGCACCATTAAACTGAAATGCAATCATATCAACATAAGCAGTATCATTGT
The DNA here is from genome assembly GCA_037158775.1 of Hetaerina titia. NCBI lineage: Eukaryota > Metazoa > Arthropoda > Insecta > Odonata > Calopterygidae > Hetaerina > Hetaerina titia. The sequence goes on along the minus strand of CM073778.1, from coordinate 77,972,577 downwards.
AATGGCTGAAAACAGAGATGGAGTTGATCCAGTAAGTGATAGTACCCTTGAGTCTATTAAAACAGATAAAGAAAGCACATACCCTTCTTTAAGGAATTTTCCAGTGGAATCCAATATTAAAAAACAATTATCCTTAGTAGAACCACCAGTTCCTGTATAAATATAATGTTCTAGGGGTACAGGGCGCTTCAGAGTACTGATTACATAGACCTTCCTTCCAACTGTCTGCCCGACCCATTGGGCAAACTCCATAGTATTGGGAACTGTGGCACTGAGCATTACAATGGTCACATTCTCTTGAAGTTGAATCAGAACTTCCTCCCACACGTGGCCCCTCTGTAAACAAGCAATCATACTAGTCAAATGCCATTGATATGCCCTTCAGTTGATTATAACAAAATATTTGTCCAAAAACATGTAAAATATGTCATTAGACTACAAAAACGTCTTTTTTCCACTTCCAGCCTTCATCACTGATTGAGTTAAATACTTACAGGCGTATTCAACACTCCTCAAAAAAGTGACAGGAAAAAATTTCAAACATTTAACATGAAACGGTGGTCATTTGTAAAAAAGCAGACACATAATGAAGAAAATAAAGAATTCAATATGGTGAGTAGCACTTTATGGATATGATACAGGGTTCGTCCGGAAAATAAGTGTACTGAGCTCAGGAAAAAAAATTTATTACACTTTTACATATCTTAAGCTAATATTCCTCAAAATAGGACCCTTGTGAGTCGATACACTTGTTCCAGGGGCGTTCCCATTCCTGGAACGCTCCCGCGAAGGCATCATCGGGAACCTCTCGAAGACACGTCGTCACGCCTCTTTGACGGCGTCCAAAGTCCCGTATCGAGTTCCTTTCAAACTCCTCTTTATCTTCGGGAACAGAAAGAAGTCCGGTGGTGCCAAGTCCGGGCTGTAGGGCGAGTGCGGCAGCGTTGCCACGCCGTGCTTGGCCAAGAAGTCCGACACGACAAGCGCGGTGTGAGACGGCGCATTGTCGCTCAGGTTGTCAGTCATACGGTTGATCGCTGGCCGGACGCGGGCGACTCGTTTTCGAAGCCTGTCGAGCACTTGGACGTAAAATGCAGCATTTACAGTTTGTCGTTCAGGTACAAATTCGTAGTGGACGACTCCCCTTTTGTCAAAAAAGACAATGAGCATCATAAACTTATTTTCCAGACGAACCCTGTACATGGTATTTGAGGCAAGAGGATGAGCATAATTTGGAGGTTTTTGAGCTGTGGTGGAGAATGTAAAAAATAAGTTGGACAGGAAGGAAGACAAACACTGAGGTTTAAAGACGGCAGATGAAGAGAGGAATTTAATGGGGGAAGTCCACAAAAGGCAGAGGAAGTGGATGGAAGAAATATTGGAGGGTAGAGTGTGATGTAAAAAATCCTAATAGAAGAAAGAACACTGGGTAAGTTGGGTGGAGGAAAGAAGAGAATGGGGTAAACAGAACAGCATGAAGGCAGGCAGAAGTTATGAATGAATGAAGAGGAAAACAGGAAGTTTCCACGCTATTTAGAAATAAATAGCCATTAGAGAATGTTCAAAACTTATCATTAAAATAGGTAAAATACATTGATTGACTGATACTAAAATAGGTAACGTGACTTTGTTTGATTCCCCACACCCTCTATAGTACACCCAAGCTCAAATGATAAATAACTCACCTCAGCATCGTTGATGTAATGAACTTCATCAAAAATAACAAACTCTAAATCCCTGAGTGTGTCACTACCACGATAAAGCATTGAACGAAGGATTTCTGTAGTCATGATGAGGCAAGAAGCTGTTTGGTTAATCTGGATATCACCAGTGATCAAACCTACATCCTGAAAAGTTGTCTTGAAATCTCGGTATTTTTGGTTGGAGAGGGCCTTGATTGGAGATGTGTACACGACTCTGAAAACATTAAATATGCAATTTTAGCACAGGCAGTACAAAAAGCAAGTACATGTGAAAAATGGGGATGTGGAATTCAAGTAGGTAAAATGTTGGATTTCTGACCAGAACGCCAGGGATGCCTCTCAGTATTCCCAGATTTACCGAAGCCCAGTGATTTTTCATATACCAGTTCTTCCTGGGAAACCATGGCCGGCACAGGGAGAGGAACTAACCCTCCTACCCTGATGTGTGACTTTCACATGCCATTGGGCTCAGTAGGGAGCTATAACCTCACCTATCGAACTGACCTTTGATGTTTGATAACTGTGGTTCAATATAATGAATATCACAGACGCTTGTTTGGTGGCCCAAGGGCAACCACTAAATTTCATTATTATCAATCTCAAATAGTGTGCACATAATCATGGTGGCTGCTGGGTCTTCAAAAAAATCCCAACTTTCCAAATCTACACAATAAATTTCCAGGTGCTTTTTTTTAAAGTTTTTCACCAATATTGATTCATTTTTCAATATTATCAAAGTAACATACAACCTTATGAGACTCCATTAAACTGATTATTAAAGCTAGGGAAATAGGTTAGAGCAAACTCTCATATCCTATGTGCTTAATTTTCAGAGTTCAGATTAGTTAATGTCGCAAGGTCAGATTTGAGTCCCATGTTGCCATTGACTAAGGGTTTATAAATGATTCACGCAAAATCTTTCAAATTGTATCCATGTGATAACCTTCCTCCGCCTAGTTTAAGTTAGTTTCTAAATGAGCCGTTACCTGTTGGCTTCAATCATCATTGTAACCTCTATTATAGCATAGTTCACTCTAAAACTTAAGTTTCTCGTTTCTCACAAACAACACGCACACGGATGTGAGGCTTTTTGGAATGTCATGGTTTTATCTTGTATGTTAAATGACCAGTTGGGGTGGGTTCTCGCTCACTGGGACGGTGTATGTGTGCCCGTATGGGCCGACAATGAACGCTAGAAATGATTTGTCTGATATCTATCCTGATGCTGATGGTACAATTAGCTTTTTAGACATTTTGCACAAGCTAAGCAGTAACAAATATAGGACTTAATGCTACCATTTTTGTTGTAAAAATGATTTATAAATACAAATTAATTTGATCGACGATTCATTTTTGGATTTGACTACTGTTAATTACTCAAAGTTTTCCAGTAAGAACTGAAATACATTTGAAAAAATTGATAGAAACAAAAGTTATAAGAAAATAATGTTGATTAATATTGATTTCTTGAAGGTCATAACCAAACCAGATGAGTACTATCCAAAAACATTTTGAGTTTGCCTTGAAGTGGACCAACGAACACCATTCATGCATCAGGAAAGAACAAGCAGTCATTATTTACAGATCACCTATGATTTATCATAAATCCTTCTAAATTGCAAACATTTTCCAAACACCAGAAATGCTTTACATAGGACCGGTCCCAAAAGTAAGTAATGCTATTCTCATTGTGTTTTTTAACTCAAAAGGCATTATCCACAATGAATTTGTGCCTCAGAGAACGAAATAGTGAACAGTAAGTTCAACATGGAACCCCTTGCAAGGCTGTGTAAATGAGTGCAACGAATCAGTAGGAAGGAGATCTTTGCCAATATGGAGGTTACACTATAACAACTGTCTCACACCATCTTCCTCGTGACAAATATCTGGCCAAACACAATGTGGCAACACTGCCCCAGCCACCCTACAGCCCTGATGTGGCACCACCAGACTTCTTTTTGGCCCCAAGAATTAAAAGGAACTTGAACGGTAACTATTTGGAATGCTAAATAACATCAAAGAGGTCGTGGCAAGGTGACAGAAATGAGAATGCTGTTGACACCTTCCAGGAAGCATACTGCAACTGGAAGAGGTGTAGGCACCTCATATTGTCCATGCATGAGGGTGCTATTTTGAAGAATCATAGTTATTCATATCTTGATTTGCAATACATTTTTTCTCACAGTTTTCTGCTTAATTTTGAGACAGACCACATATGCCAGCTTGCGCTGACGATCATGCCTCCTAACTGCAAGACTGTATCTGTCCACAGTGATGCTACCTGGCTCCTGGAATACTTCAGAGAAAAAGTTAAAGTTGGCTTTAACCTCGTGGACTGGGGTAAGTCACGCATAACTACGAATGCAAGTGACATTGTATGTATGGTATTTCATCACAACATCTTGTTCCTTTAAAGCCCCCAAAATTTCAGAGTTTAAGAGGAAGCCTCGAGAGCTTAAATGGCTAAAGCACTCAACCAGACATCAAGGTATCCGAGTTTGAATCCCAGTCAAGGGGAATGATTTTTACACTCTGAAATTGTTACATTACTTCAGAGTATGTTTATGAACACTGTGAGGGGTAAAGACGTAGCTTGTCTCTTGCATAGTAGAGTAATGGAAATGAATAGGTCACTAGAATGATCTGTCGATGAAGTGACTGCATTATCTTGCCACTATGGTGAAGTCTAATATGTTCCCTTTACATATGCTACATCAATTTTCTGATAATTCTAAACATTCCCAAATGTCAACCTACCTTTATTTTCAGGGTTTGACAATCCAGGCTGGCCTGGCTGATAATATGATTATTGTGGAAAACAAGCACTAATTTAAAATATCAAAGCAAAATCCTTTATACCTTGTTTTATTCCTCATAGCCATGGCAATGGCATATTCAGCAACCACAGTTTTCCCTGCAGAGGTGTGTGCAGAAACAAAGACATGATTCTTCTTCTCTAAAAGTAATATAGCCTGAAAAGTAAAAAAAAATGTAGTAACATAATACTGAGTAACTGACAAGAACCAAATGGCAGGAAAATCCTATGTTTTATTAAAAATATCTCATTGAACATAAGTCATTTTTATCAATCATTATCTGCTTATTGCATGAAATTCTGCATAATTACTAGTACTTATGAGATTATAATGATAGTTTTTACATTTCTAATAATCTCTTACATTCAGGAGTCTGATACAAAACAATAATACTTGCTTATAATATCAAGAAATTTAGTGTTTCAATATAACATGTAAAAAAAAAGAAATATGAGAATAAAAAATGCAACTTTTTCATGAAAGTGTCACTTGTAGAATTTTTAAAGAAGCACATTATAACATTAATATCATCAGGGAAGAGGATGCCGAAGACAGTTCATGTGCTTCTGAATTTAATAGGCTATGAGAGAATATTGAGGTCAGAAATAACCTGTTTTTGAAATGTGTCCAGTTCAAAATGCCATTCGTGGGCCATTATGGGAAGTCTTTGCCTGAAGTCTAATACCGGTTGTGACATATCAATCATTTCAGCCCATTTGTCTATAATTTTCTTCACTTCTTTTACAGGCTTACTGATGTTGATTATTGGAATGTTGTCTTCCTGCAAGGACAATAGGGTGGCATTAATAAAAGTACAAACTATCAGTACACTACTACAATTCCTGCACCTTAATGACTATATTGATGGTTTCCAGCATAACTTTATGGAATTGATTCATATTGGAAATGAAAAAAATAGTTACTTTATGACTCCACAGAAAATTTTCTGTGGAATCACCAACTTCTTGATAGCTAACATGACATTCTTGAAAAATTCTGGACACCAATAATGCATCCATTTTCTATGTAGGTCCAAAGTAGCATTGCTAAATTAACAAACAAAGCCTTGAATTTAACTGAACAGAGTAAAACAAAACCAAGCAATATTTCCCAGCACAAAGAATGGTTTTTGAAGGTAAAACAGTGCAATGTCATTAATTTGAAAGTCATTCTAAACTAAAGCCAAAACTATTTGGTTTAAAACATTAAAAGAGTGAAAAGAGGATAATTCTCTCTCCATATGATACCAGCAGTTCTTCATAAAGTTTTCCTGCCCTCGTAATAACAAAGCTCGGATTTAGCAGATGTTTTATGCAACAACAGAACCTGGAAAACTCCATCCAGTCGTCAAACACCAACTTCACAGATATATACCTAATTTTGAATAAATGTCAAAATCATCCAAATTATAGATGAACTTTTGATAACATGCCTTCGGGATGACCTTCTCCAAGTCGTCCTTGTTCTTCTGCTCCACAATATTGAGGGCACTAGGCTTGTTCTCCTTGTCTGCTTCCCTATCCCTCTTCTTGTTCTCCCCCTTATTCCATGCACTCCAGACGCTCTGCTCCTGCTGAAGCACGGCTGCCAGATTCACCTCCTCATCCTCCTCCTCTTCCTCATCCTCTCCCTTCTTTTTAGGGGATGTTGCTACAACAGCTTCCTCCTTTTCCACCACCTTCTCTTCTCCTTCTTCCCTCTCCTCACTCACCACTTCCTTTTTCTCAGGCTCTTCAAACTCATACCCTCTAGACATCCCCGGGGGACAGGTAATCAGGTCTACAAGCACAAATAGAGTGTTTTACAATCCCAAGATTAAAGAGTTTGGATTGAGATTTTCAGATTAAGATTTAATGCTGGTGCTATTGCTGGGAGATAATCAATATTCATTATTGGGTCCAATAAACTAAGAGAGAGATTTGAAAGATAGTTGAGGCAGATAATTAAAGGACATTCATTTGCAAAGCTTGAAAGAAGAATAAAAAGACTTTGCATTTCCACAGAAAAGAGTTTACTACTGTCAACTAGATTTTCCACACAGTAGCATTATCTTGATGATGCTACTGTGTGGCAAAATGGGACAAAGTGGAATACATTACCCTGTAGCATCATTTTGATGATGCTAGAGTGTAGTGTATTTCCTTTTGTGCCTATAATTTCATGTTCACAATGATAAAACTGGCTTGAATTTTTAAAAAATTGATGATGAATAAGTAACTTTGACATGGTTGAGGGGCCTTGAACGTACGATCTTTGTATAGTTTCCATACATAGCAGTCTGTTCTAAAACTCTGAAGTTTCCAGGTGAAGCTAGTTACTGTTAATCTGGTTGTAGGAAAATGGGCAGCGATACAAAAATTGTCCCTGCCTTCAACATCAACTAATGTGTGAAAACAATGAATGCATATTTTCAAAAACACCAACTGTTTAAAGTCATCTACTTTATTGAAGTTGCCATTTTTTAAGCTATCACGTTTTCACAGTTTTTCAATAATATATGGATCAGACAATTATTTCTTTTATCCTCTCTTTCATACACAATTATGCACATGATATATTTTGGAAGAAAAGAAATGTCCTTATTAGTATTATTTATTACCATATCCATCATTTCACATAACCAAGGAGGGTACCAACACACAGCCAAGGAGGGTGCAGCCAGTAACCAACTAGCAGGGAGTTTTTATATTTTGATTTTACTAGTAATCTACCATTCCATATGGTACAGCGGTGATTCCCTTGTCTATATTAACTAACCCAACCACCATCCTTATAATAGACCCTCTTCAATTCTGCATACTCCCTTCCTCCATTCCGTTACACATGCCTATCCTATTCCTGCCCCTTCCTAATTTGTCTGATATTATCACCTACCCTTTGCCCTAATTTTTAAAATGGTGACTGGGGCAAGCATGCTACACATGCACTTGTCACTGTAGTAGTTGACCAGGGTAGTGACACTGGAGAGAAAATCTTGTCACATTTCCTGCATAGCCCAGGATATTAGCAAAAAAATGATACAATTAAAAATATTTTTTGAGATGTCTGAGTATATACATCACCATTCCTGCATAGAAAAGATGCATATAATGGATTTCCAACTTTAAACAGGCATGGTGGTACAATCTAACTTAAAATATGACAAACTAATAACGTATTACTTTTCACTTGACAGAGATAAAAAATCTCGATTTAAAAACAGTCCAACATCTTTTACACATGGAGAAGTTAAATCTAAACATGATGCATGTACCTTCAACGGTGCAACTACTCTTGGGAATACTTTTTAAATATGAGCAATCTAATTTTCCTTCATCAAACAAGGGGGAAGAAACTTTGTACCACAGAATAGGACGGAAGGATTGAAAACTCAATTCACATGCTCCTATTTTCGCAATGCTTTCTTGGATATTTTTAAAACTTGTGAATTACATAAATCCATCATTTTGTACATTAAGACCTTTTGAAAGATGGGGATATTTTTTTCTCAAATTACTAAGTTATAATGCCAATTTTTACTTTGTATGCTAGATTAACATTGAAGTTAAACTTGATGCTTTATAGTTACCCTTGGTGGATTTAGTTAATATATTTTTCATAGGAGTACAAGTAGTTAAATTATTATTTAATGCGATCCCCACTATTATAATTACTATGGTGAGATATTTCAATATAATGATATATAATAATAATAATTTTTGTTTCAATTTGAATAGCCACAAACATGTCTACTAATGGATTTATAAATGCACATAAAAATTCTGGAAAAAGCTATTGGTATGTTTTCTCAAACAAAAAAATATAATTACCATTTTCAAAATCAATTCCACCATCTTCAGCTTTTTTAATTTGCATGTCCTGCCTTGAAGGAGGTTTTGGTATTCCAGCTGGCCAAAATGGGACATTTGAAACACTTCCTCGTACGGCCTCTGAGGGAGGTCCAGGAGCTCGTGAGAGAGAAGCAGAATTTCTTGCGTGAGCGCCAACATCTCGGACAACAACTTCTCTTATTCCCAATAATTCACCTGTAGTTGGGTCCCTTTCAACCTAAAATTATTCACCAATGAAATAAATATTCATGCAAAATGATTAGGGCAAACATTTGTATAAGACAACACCTTTACAAACACATTTAGAGGTAACAGTAACAACCCTTAAATGTTACACCATGTGGTACATTCGAACCGTGAATTAGAAATCAATTCATGAGTCTTAACCTTCCAATTCAGCTAATGACACTGCAATAAAATTTTCTCTAAGTTATCAGCTGTACTGCTTCAACAAAGGTGAGCTCCTTGCAGACTTGCCTTGAGATTTGTTCCAAGAGGTGAAAGACTAACATCGAACAATGAGGTGGGATTGGGTGTTCTTCTCCAAAATCTCTGCGAATTTCTAAAATCGTGAATCGGTAACTTGTCGGTACAAAGTAAATATGATTGTAATTCCTTTTTAACGTCCGGGAGTACTGGAGGAGGTCCGAAAGGTAACTATGGATAACAAAAAGAACATGACTTAAAATTATCAAAATCTCTCTCATACACAGAACAATATCCTGTGACATTCAATTATACCTGCACTTTGACTTCCAATTCATTTTCTAACGATTCGGACATAATTTCTATCACTATGTTCAACTAAAAAACCTATAACCTATCAAGCAGAAAGCCGGTGTCAACCCATGTACGACAACTTCCCATTCAGAAAAAAACAAATGAATGACTATATTCGAGTCGTATTTACATTTCTCTATGCGCCGCGAACATCGCGTACGGTCGTGGAATTCTTAAATAATTAGTATTATAGTTACAATGAGCAAGAGATAACGGGTCTAACACCAATGAAATAAAGTGATCCTATTTGTACTGGGCATTCTGATTTCGAATATTTTCAATTCTCTTTTAGGTAGGCATGCTTGTTTTGATCAGTAGATATGGATTTATAGTCTGCATCTCGAAATCAAAATTATTTGCACGCGGATAGTAAATATATTATAAGTGCTTTTCATCAAGTCCCCTTATAATTGCTAATGTGCATATATACGCACACATTGACAGTGAAAACTGCGCGCTTATCTGACCCAGTATCTAGTTACCTGCGAAATATTTCTCCATTGCATTCCACCCATTCATGATTTCAGACAGGTCTAATTTTTATGGAGAATTTTGAATAGCTCAACATGACATCAACGGTGAAAAAATAAAGAGTATTAATGAATGCTCCAGCGTAGTTGCCTATGCGCGGATTTAGATTAGAAATTCGGTGTTTCACGACCTTTCGTACCTCTCTGAGAAGCTGTTTGATCAATACCTGATTGTATCGCTGAGCAATGAGATGTGTCCGGGAGAAATAAACAAACCTACTTCTCTGGCACACGCTACCACGGCAGTGTAATCTCAAGTGGACTGGGCGGGACGTCGAAAGAAAAATTTCTTATAGCTGCGCAGGCGCCTAAGACGGAAAGCCGCATTCCAAGGTGTATATTTCAGTGTTTGGGTTAAGCGATGCCCCTCGTGGACGAAGTGTGCTGTTTTACCGAAAAAGTTGCTGTTTCCGCCGACATTCCAGGTAAATCACATTTCATCATAGTTTAATCCATAATAATGTTAAAGGTGTATTCTAAATGCAATCTTTTTAAAACCTTGGATAATTTTGGGGCATTTAACGTCGCATGTAAATGTGCCTTGATCTTTGATAAACAACTAAATTCGAACTGAAATCAAGTTCATGTCATGAAAAACCTCTCTTAAAAAAAGAAGAATGAACACACATGATCATTTACGCATTTGTTGGCAGCTACGATCATTTTTTCTTCTCAATTTGTCTTTCAGAAAGTTGGTCAAAGTGAAGCCGGTTCAAAGAGAAATTGTGTTCGTTCCCAGGAGTGCTATCCAAATGTTATCGAGAGCGGTGCCACCAAAGGTGGCCCTACCCTTGGGACTGGAGGCCGCGCTAGAGAGTTTAGCGAGGGAAATATTACGGCAACAGCCTCCGGACGAGCTCATCTGTCGCTTCGCCGCAGACCACTTCGAAGCTTTGATAAGGAAACGAGATGAAAACGGTAAAGAATTCATTAATCCCTATCCTGTTTTTAAATAGTAAAAATTCCATCGTCTGTATGTTTGATAGAAATTCGATGGCGCACAGGGTTGAGCGTAGTTTGAAGGAACAAACACAAAAATGCCTTTCCGAAAAACTTTTGTATCTTGTTTCGGGCTCGTATACATATACACGGATATATGTTTGGGGGCCGCAATTGGAAGACCACAAATTGAAAGAACACTTTAGTGTAAAAGTGATTGGGATACTTGTTGTGAATGTGATTATCTTCAAATAAAAATTGTTACACTATAGAGTGGTGTTCGTTATTTCGGATCCACCGAGGAATGGGAGAAATTTAATAAAAATCTCTCTAAATAAAGAATCGTAAGCATCAGTTCGGGAATAGCGCTCCCTTCCAGAGTAAAGTGTCATGATTATAATCAATACCGAAATATACTTAACTGGGAAACCGATGAATATAAAGTCTTACTCACCTTCTTCAATGCATTACACTTGAGTGAAGTGTTAAAGTATTTATTTTTTGTTTTGGTTGGTTGAAGTCTTAACTCCCATAGGTGCATTCGTGTTAATGTCAATACATTTATTTGTTACTCGCAAAGGAAGAGAAAGAATTCCCTTATTGTGGAATGATTGAGGTCTGCAGTCGCTAACATGAATATAACAGCACTTCAGTGCTGGCAGAAAGTTCTGCCATAAATTATTTTCAATTTGGTTTAAAATGTACTGTGCCGTCGACAGATATTTAAAATGATGGACTGATAACGAATACCATTCGAAATATATCTAAGAGACGTCGAAAACAATACAATGCTCAGGGTCTCAACGGAACAAGGTCTCACATTGAACCCTCGAACTAACAATAACCCAGTAATTCAACACCTTTTCCGCAACCTCACCGTTTATGAATCTTATTTTGTTCATTTTTGGACACAGATTTACTCATTGAGAGGGGTATAGACCTCCAGCATGAATTTTAAATGTTCGTAAATTGTCGTCGTAAATTGCAGGGATTTCGTGATTCTAGCTATGCATTTGGACAAATCATTTATCAAATAATGCTTCCAAATAAAGTGCCTCGAGAACGAACGTTCAAGGTTGCTACAAATACAGTCTTTGTGTTCTCTTCCTGTTCTGTTAGTCGGGATAACGTGCGTAATAAATCGTGAACTCAACGCACACGCATCCGAAGGTCTCGGAAATGAAGCATCACGTGGGTCATTCGTTGTTTTTGAAGCGGGCGCCATAGTGACGGGATATTCTCCTCCACTGCTGGCCGACGAATGACGAAGAGCCCTTTCTCCCGCTCGGCGTAAAATTTGCGGCGTTCGATCGTTAGGAGACCAGACCGCGTTGGGCGTCGAAGTTGGTCACGAGAAAGAGGCCTAATTTTTCCTGGAAGAAATCGATGGAAAGTGGAAATTTATTCATGGTTTGAAAAACTCCTTCGGCCTTGCAAAACAGTAATACTACACTCCGGTGAGTTATATAGGGCTGACTCAATTAAAACCATGACGTCTGCGCTCTTTTAGAGAGGCAATGGGAAAGGATTTACCAAAAGAAAAAACATTGCATAATCGTGTTCGAAGGTTTTTGTTTCAACTATCCCGGTCTTGTATTAAATTCGTGGTGTTTTCTTTAATATACGTCTCTTGTATTTTATCAGCACTCTTTTGTATTGTATTGCGCTTTTCTTAACTGCATCGACATTTTACATTGAAATCGCAGGTGGGCGATCAATTTATTATCAACTTTGGTTTTCCATTAGTTGGCCGCTTCTCGTTATTGACAAATTATTAGCTGATTTGGTGACCGTAATGGGGTGGGTACGGAGAAACACGAGTAATTGACCACAAAGACAAGGGAATGTAGGTTATAAAAATGCCTTTTAAAGAAAAAGTGAAGGTTATGAAGATGGACAGACTTAACTTAAGAAATATGCTCTAAGATTTAAAAACATATCGATAATTTTGTTTGAAGTCTATTAGGAAGCTGGGGCGCAAACTTATATTCGAGTTGAAGGACTCTGAGCCCTTGCAAAACGAAGAAACAAGGCTGAAAGAGGGACGCATAGGGTCTTATAAACTCAAGATGTGTGACTTAAAGCCGGACCAACGATATGTTGGAAAGGATTTATTCGAGCAAATAATGGTGGGCATAACTTTGTTTAATCTTCTTAAGTATAGTTTGACGCTTGTGCTCTATTAGTAAAACATAGAAAATTTAAACGGCAAACAAATTGTATTCGTCTTCTGAACAAGATCACTATAGATGAATGCTTGACACTGTGCAGGTAAAGGCTTTAAACAAAATAGTATTCAATTATACTGTGACTACCCTTCTTGAATCAAATATTATGAGCTCATCTCACTTCAAAATAAGAACATTTGAGAATGATGTCGGCACACATTGGTTGCTTTGATTACACAGGACTACAAAAAAAATTTTTTTTGGTGCCGGGAATCTTTGTGATGATTTTAACTATATTCGTAGAGCTGAATCCAAATATGAAATCCGTTTTTATTTGACAGCTCTACTTTTTTAGATATGGCACATCTTACGATTAGTTGTTTTAATATTTGATATATTCCGTAAAATAATTTTCAAAGTTAAATAAATCTATAAGTATACATGGGAATATATGGTAAAAGAAAATAGGAAAAATATTACAGACTTTGTGAAATGTGCATACTTGGGATATTTTGGTGTTAAGCTTGGTGACCAAGATAAAACATGGGCACCGCATTTTGTGTGTAAAACATGTACTGAACATCTGCGGCAATGGACAACAGGACAAAGGAAAAGTCTAAAATTTGGTGTGCCAATGGTGTGGAGAGAACCTGTGAACCATATTGACGACTGTTATTTTTGCATGGTGAATGTTTCGGGAATTAATCGAAAAAAATCGCCACAAGTGGACATATCCAGATTTGCCTTCAGCTAGACGCCCGGTACCCCATTCAGAAGAAATACCGATCCCAATATTTCAGACGTTACCAGATATATCTAAGGAAGAATTTGAGTTATTTGAAAACATTTCTCATTCTATTGACGATAGTGGCAGTGACTACGAGGGGGTATCAACAATTCCTCAACTATTTAATCAAGATGAACTAAGCGATCTTGCTAGAGAACTGAAATTATCGAACGAAGCATCCGAACTACTAGCATCAAGACTGCATGAAAAGAATTTACTTCAACCCGGTACAAAAATAAGTTTTTATCGCACAAGGGAAAAGGATATGCTACCCTTCTTTACTCAAGAAGACAATCTTACATTTTGTTTAGACGTTAAGGGTCTTTTGGAAAAAATGGGACTACTATCACAATATGATGCTAGTGATTGGCGTTTGTTTATTGATAGCTCCAAGCGTAGTTTAAAATGTGTACTTCTTCACAATGGTAACAGGTTTGGCGCAATACCAATCGCTCATTCAACTAAAATGAAAGAAGAATATGATACAATAGCATTGGTCTTACAGAAGATAAAATACCAGGAACATCGCTGGGTGATTTGTGTAGATTTAAAAATGGTGAACTTTCTTCTTGGGCAGCAAAGTGGCTACACAAAATATCCTTGTTTCTTGTGCCTCTGGGATAGCAGGGACAGACAAAACCACTGGATTAAGAAGGAGTGGCCTAAGAGAGAAAACTTGGTCGTTGGGAAAGAAAACATCATTGCTGAATCTTTAGTTGAAAGAGAGAAAATCATCTTACCGCCTCTACATATTAAACTAGGCCTAATGAAGCAATTTGTAAAGGCTCTTGACAAGGATGGACCATGCTTCGGCTACTTAAGGCTAAAGATGCCCCATATAAGTATTGAAAAACATAAAGCTGGTATTTTTGAGGGGCAACAAATCAGACAACTTACAAAGGATCCTGCCTTTGGGGAGTCAATGAATGAGATTGAAAAAATTAGTTGGATGTCATTTGTTGCGGTCATAAAAATTTTTCTAGGAAATCACAAAAGTGAAAATTATATTGAGCTGGTAAACATTATGCTCAGTAACTTCAAATCACTTGGATGTAATATGAGCACAAAAGTTCACTACCTACACAGCCACTTAGGCAATTTTCTTGGAAATTTAGGAGACACAAGTGAAGAACAAGGTGAAAGATTTCACCAGGATATAAAAACAATGGAAGCTCGCTACCAAGCAAGATGGGATAACCATATGATGGCAGATTACTGCTGGTGCTTAAAACGAGACTGTTTGAACAAAGTGCACTCAAGAAAATCGCGCAAAAGAAGCTTCCGATGTGTTGAGTGATGTTTTTATGTATTTTTTTCTTTTCAATTTGTTTTATTACAGTAAAAAATGTTAGTATTTGTGTTCAATTGTATTGCAATATTCTGTTGTGTTTGTGGGTGATTTAACAGCCCTAGAAATAAATCAAGTCTTTATATTTAGTGGGTTTTATTATTAATATAATATTCCCATATCATCATGTAGAAGATTTTTTACGTAAGTAACAACATATCTATATCTTGAAAACTATAGCTGATAGGAAAAAACTAGTGTCATAATTGGATTCAGCACCCCAATTGTTCTTTAAATCAGCATTAAAAGCTCCGGCACCAAAACCACTGTTGGCCTGGTTTTTCAATTCACCCGGCAGTGGAAGTCATATTAAGTATCTAACAAAACTTGCCAAATATGGCTAAGTCATATTATGCTATTTGAATTAAATTTCGCGTCTCATTTTCTGGCGTCTGATTAACAGTTTGACTTTAAAAGGAAAGTTCATTTTGATTATTGTAAACAGTTTACCCCTGTGCATTTGAAATAAAAGAAAAACTGTGTACGTGCATTGTCCTGAAAGTTGCCGAAATGTAGCGTGGCAAGGCGTGTTAGGTTACTTCACATTCGTGAACTTACGATTTGATCCTGTTTGCTGTTTGACACCAATAGGAAATATTTAAGTTTTATTTTGATAGTTTGAAGGTTTTTTTTCGCATCGTTTCCTGCCATTGAGATCACGCGATGTACTAGGAAAACACTCCCGATGCTCCAGTCGTTTCCTTTACATGATCCTTATTGCGGTATCTGCTGCCCGTGTAATGTGGGAATAGAGATGACCTCAATGTCAGCATTTATTCGCACGCGATTGGTATATTACTCGGGAGACCTGTGTCAAACCTTAAACCTGCACGTCTTCGTTCCTCAAGACTTCTTCATTCAAAGTGTTCCAAGAATCGCGTGTCGCACCCTGAACTGTCTTAAAAATATTTAGCGAATGGGGTAGAATTCCCTTGTGAAATAGGGTCAGTAATCCTGGACACCTGTCCTAGCATCTACCCCTTATTTACAAAAATAATCCGTATCATGGGTTAAAATTATTGAAATTTTTCGTACCATTTGCCACGACATCATCTTAATAACTGATGCAAAAAGTTAATCGCTGAAGTTCATTCGATAGTTTTATTTCTTTTTGGACTTGGCTGGAGTCCATTAGTAATACTGCAACAAGATTATATTTATTATAAGAATTTTTAAAATTAAATATTAACATTTTTGCATAACCTTACATGGCTATTGAGCCATATTCGTAGTAAATTTAAATGTTTAGCAGTTTAGTTTTCCTTGTCAAATCATAGGCGATTTCATCTCCCCGGAAAAATTATGCTTTTTTTCAATGCATCCCTGACAGAATTCGTTATTTCAATTGCCGAGATTTTCCCTTTACACTCTCTTGAATACGTAAACTTCAGTTTTATTCCAACTCTACAGGATTAGAATGGGGTTTTGATACCAATAAAAATAAATATTCTTATTCATCTTTTGTTTGCAAATTTATTACTTTCTGCTCCCTACCTCCCGATTCTCTCATCTGAGAAAATGTTCTATGCAACTGAAATACTGAAACTATATTGAGCTGGTGCAATATCGTGGTGCAAAAGCCATGAATTGTTTTTCCCCAGATCCGGGCGTTTTTTAGAATTGATTCACGCAAACGGCGTTGAACTTGTAGGTAGTAGTTCTTATTGACCGTTTGCCCGGGCGGCAGGAATTCATGATACAATATGTCATTAAAATCGAAGAACACAGTGAGCGTAACCTTCACGTTCGACCGCACTTGTCGAGCCTTCTTCGGTCTTGGCGAGCCAGAATGCCTCTACTAGGATGATTGGGCCTTAGTTTCAACGTCACATCTATAAACCCACGTTTCGTCACCTGTTATAGTACGTTTCAGTAATTCTGCATCGTCGTTTACTTCATTTAGTGACTCCTGAGCAACTTCCATTCGCCGCTGTTTTTGTTCAAAATGCAACAATTTTGGAACAAATTTTGCTGCCACGCGTTTCATACCCAAAAATTTGGAAACAATGTCATAACATGATCCAGTCGATATGCCAACATCATCAGCGACCTCTCTAATTGCGATTGGACGATCGTGTATAACCATTTCTTTCACTTTTTCCACGTTTTCATCGATTGTTGATGTGCTGTCCAGGGCGTTCGTCATCTTAAAGGTCTTCACGACCTTCTTGGATACCACTCGTTAACTCTTGATTTATTCATAGCAGACTCACCATAGGCCTTTGTTAACATTTCACACAATTTTTTACACTTTATTTCATTTTTTACGCAAAATTTGATACAAGTTATTTGATCCATTTCTTTGAACAAACGAAAATCGCCGAGCTCATAAAACACATCTAACCTTAGTGGCTGTCACAGACAAAGTCCACAATGAAAACAGCTGAAAGTTTTATCATTCTTCAGGGGCGTGTATACCAACATAATAAAACAATGTTTGACAATCGGACTCTCCAAGCCCACGAAATGAAAAAATTCTCCTTATGTTTTGAAAACACCTCGTATATTATACACACGTAGATTATTATATTATATATACATATATGTATATTTTTAATTATTATTATTATAGGTAATCTTAATATTGATTCAGGTAGGTTTTGGATGGACATAACTAGCAAACTTCGTAAATATCTTGTCTCTCTTAGAAAACAAGCCAACATCCTGCTCTACAACCTCTCCTCATCTCCTATTTACTTCCTCCCTTCGTTTCGACCAGCATCCCTATCCTAATTCCAAGAAACTGCGGGAGATGCCGCAAAAGTAACTTTTAACGGAGTCATTCGCTAGTATGCATTTCAAAAATATACAACAAAACGATTTCGGAGTGTAAAAATCGTTCTCCTTGACCAGGATTCGAACCCAGATCCCTCGATATCCGGCCGAGTACTTTAGCTAGTTAAGTTATCAAGGCGTCCATTTAAATTCAGAAATTTTGTGGGCTTTAAAGTAACAAGATGTTGTGGCAAAATACAGCACATACAATGTTACAGGCATTCGTAGTCGTGAGCGACGCGCTATAGTCCACATCCCTATTCTATTCGTGCCTCTTCCTCGTTTGCCTAAATTTCGTTTGCCTTCCTCGTTTGACAATATCTAGCGAAAGCTAATCAATATGCTTTGCATCCACTTTTTCTATATCCCTAGAATTTATCCCAGCAATCCCCTGTCCTCCCCCACCATAACTAGCACCTCCTCATTTGTTTTCATTTCGGTCCATTGCAACTTCTCCTTCCTTCTCCACACCAACATTTCAAAAGCCTCCAGCCTACGTCTATTATCCTACTGAAGGGATCATGTTTCCTCTCCGTACATAACTACGCTCAAATTCAAGTTTTAACGAGTCTTTTCTAAACGTCCCAATTCAACGTCCCTCTCATCAATTGCCTCCTCCTTGTGAAAGCATCTTTGCCTAACACAATTCTTCTTAAAAAAAATAGGAATTCATGAAATCTCTTAGGTTTGCTAATGACTAAGTTCTAGTTTGTCAGTCAGCCAAGGGGTTACAAGCAATTCTGAATGATTTGGAAATTCAGTGCAATAGATATGAGATGAGAATCAATATAAATAGAACAAAGGTTATACGGTTTTCCAGAAAGAGGTAGACTAAGTTACACGTTAAAATAGGAGGGCAAAAACTAGAGCAGGTGGAACAGCTTACATATAGTATCTCGGAAGTTTGCGGACCAAAATGGTCTTAGAAGTAGGGACTTAAGGTACAGAAATGTCTTAGATACAGGCCTGTAAATATTAAAAAAACAATGGAAAAGTACAATGTGTTCGTACGTTGTTCATTTTATTGCTATGGATACTCCCGTCTATCCTTTGAGTACTTTCATTTAATTCTCCCACTCTCTTCTGCAGAGATAATTCAAAATCACGAAGAAAACAAACGGATACTATGCATTATCCAGATTTATAATACAATGGTAATTTGAAAAGTTCTCAGAGTGGAATAGAAATTAACGTTTGACCTCAATGAAACTTTTTTATTTTTCAATGTAGTCCCCTGTATACTTAAGCACTTGGTGCAGCGATATTTCAATGTCTTGATCCCCTCTCAAAAATTAGATTCCTCCAGGTCTGAAAAATACCCGTCTACTTTGGTCGTTAGTTCTTTGTTTGAAGAGAACCTCCATCCACCGCAAAACATTTTGAGATTGAGGAAGAGATGGAAATATGATGAACCTAATCAGGCGAATAAGGTGGGTGTGGCAACGATTCGTATATTGGTTTACGTATTTTTGCCATTGCAACGATACTTCTGTGTGGGCGCGCATTGCCTTGTTGAAATATGACTTTCTTCCTTGTCAAACATGGACTTTATTCATTTCATTCCATTCAGCTCCAGGAGGTTAGCGTAGTATTTTCCAGTAATTGTTTGATCAGTGGAAAGAAACACTATCAGCAGAATACCTTTCCACATTCCAGAAAACTGAAGCCTTTCTGGCCGGCTGAATTGACTTTGCTTTCTTTGGTGGTGGTAAATCAACATGTTTCCGCTGCTTTGACTGCTGTTTTGTCTCTAAGGTGTAGTAGTGGACTCGAATTTCATTAGTGGTTACAAACAAGAGCAAAAAAACTTGTTAGTTGCTTTTAAAACGGGTCAAACATTGTTCGGAAATTTCCATTCTGTGTTTGTGATCCTATGTTATGAGTTGTGGCACCCATTTAGCAGATATTTTTCTCATACCCAATTCCACTGTTAAAATGTGATATGTCCGTTCAGATGACATCTCTGCAGCTTCAGCAATGTCTCGCACTTTCTGTCAGCGATTCTCAATGACTATTTTATGCAATTTTGCAAAATTTCTGGGATAGTGGCACATTTAGGCCGATCACATCGTGGATCATCATCTAAGCTGTACCGATCAAACTTAAACTCGTCTGTTCCCCACAGTTGAGTATGAAGGACCTGAGTCCTCCAGAGTGTCCTGAAATTCAAATTTCCTTTGCTTTCATACCTTTCTTTACGAAGTATCTAATCGCTGCCAGAATCTCAATTTTTTCAATCTCCACCAATTACTACACTGAAACAACAACAGAAAGGTGTCCGCACCACATATCTCTTCCCAGAACACTGGCGCGTTACGTGTTTACTCACAAAGGATTACCTATTACTACACGGGAAACTCAATGCACTATCGCTGAGATCTGGTGGATGGTTCCGAAAATCTTGCGAACTACCCTCGTATTACTGCACTAATTACTGCGGTGGGACCATGCGTTTCCCTTCCCTTCCTATAATCAAAATGTTAATTATTTAAGTATTTACTCGCTTTGTGTTCTGATTTCCCGATGATAATCTTAATTGCCACTTTAGTTCCGTGCTTAATTAAACCTATTATATCATGGCTTTTGAATGGCACTTAATCGTTTTCTTATTGAATGGATGTGTAAATTGACCTCATAATTAGAGTAATTGAATTGTTCCCTCATGAATGCTTTACCACGAATCAACAGATTTGCTTTGAACTTTTTCGGAGGGCTTATGAGGACACCTGGAGATGTTTATATTGTTTCATCGATCCTACTTCAATTAATTACATGCTTGATACAAATGTTACTCAATTCAATTTCACTAAACACAATAGACCCGTTGTTTCAATTATGTAGAAGGTAAGCAATACTTATTAGCATTTAATTTCTTTAGTGTTTAATGCATCGTGTTGGATAGATTATTGGACATGATTTCATGTGGGTACGTTAATGAGATAAAATGAAAATTTTCTGTAAAATAAAGCGTAAGTAAAAAGCTTGGTAACTAAGGTTTCAACAATATCTTTTAATTTGTTTTGTGAAGATAGAATTTTATTAATATATCTTTAAATTCAATTGCCACACTAGTGCCTTGAATGTCTCAGTTGAGTAGTTTAAAATTTCTCTCGATAATATAAGGGCATGTCTGGCTGTTCGTTCTGTACGAAGGAACGGGCTTTTATCTAGAGTTACTCAATCGTTCTGCCTATGATAAATAAACAAATCACTACCATTATAAAGACAATGTATTTCGAGTATTGACGGTTACAATTTTTATCGATTGCATGTTAATTTTGTAATGGATTTATATCGGCAACAGTAGCATGCTCATTACAGGGCAATTTAAGACGGTACATTAGTGTTTTCCGGAAATAGGGACACAAAGACCCTATCTTAAGTTTATACATTAGTAGAGATACTTAAAATCACCCCATAAAGTTATAATTATTTTTATTTTGAATTTCAGAGGTCTTTCTTCATGGGTATTATGTGCTACACCACATGAGTATCCTGAAAGAACAATACACTTCACTTTTGGCTTACATAAGTAACAAATCAACATTGTTTGACACCTCAGAACGGCGAGAGGAAAGATAAACGGTTCAAATTTCACGTGAACCTTACGACTGCTGACCTGGTTTCTCAAATCTGCACGCAAAAATATCAAGCGCTCAGGGTTATAACTCGGTTTTACTTCCTCCTAGAAACTCGGTTACATTTCCTTCACTGGTACTGCCTGAAATATCCCCAACTGGTTCCTTTCCTTTCAATTATGGCTAGCATATCGATATCCCTCTGCCTTATCTAACTATTGGGGTCGTTATTGGGGTAGCAATTGGGGCTGCTAAGTTTAGCTGGAACTCAAAAAAAATACTGTAGTCCAAACCACGGCGCCCTAGAAAATCAATATTGAGGAATCATTAACAGGATACAAAAGCATGTCTATCATTTTAAACTGGAGCAAGTTTCCTTTAGCAATAATGTTCATTAGCCCTTCGTCACAATACGTGTAGCGTAAAATCTCCTTATTTTTAATTTTCATAGAAAATTGCGAGTAGAAATGCATTTCCTTTGCCCAAATTTCGCCCACAGATACTTTCTGGATATTTTGTATTTTGTTCATTGGTTTCTAGAGGTTGCTTAGGAGGCAATGTAATCAGAAAGCTCTCAATGCCGATGACAGGGTTATTTTGGTTTATTACCAGTTTTCGTACTCTCAAAATGGCGAGACAAAAATGACAAAAAACATGCTCGCTATTGACAATTTTCAAGATTTATATTATTTCTATGCCCTTCACGAATTTATCGAGTACAATTTCTATTTGAAATGTTTTATTAGAGTTTATTTTGGAGAATATGATTCACAACACCATTTTCATTCAATAAATGCTTCGTCACCTTCTATACGAAACGTAGGCTGTCCACAAAACTATCTGTAAATGCAAACTAGTCTCACGATAAGTGGAAAGTGCATGCAACAAAAGCATTTCACCAAAGTATCAGTAAATATACCTTAATAAATTGGAATTTTTATTACTTTGCTTTCCACTTCAGTTTTGTTGTAAATTGCCGACGACGTTAACTGAAAATAGTGAGTTCAACACGGGTTCTCAAAGTATGACACTGATTACTTAGTTAATTCATTACCTATGCACGGTATGAAGGAAAATTTCCCTTCTATAGAGACTAATATTTTTGTATTTATGAATGCCGTCCCATAACACTTTGGGAAATTTTAATGCGTAGTGCTCCAATATTTTTGAACTCCCTGCCATTAAATACGTGTACTGTCATTCAAATACGATCGCCATTTGTGGATGCGATTCTCAGCTCACAGTTAACGCGATCTGCTGATGTTAAGAGCGACATGGGTATACCTTGAGCTGGGAATAAAAGTGGTCAGATGAATCAGTTAGGTGTGCTGGTGGTTTACTGATGTCAGTCAGCCAAGGCGTTACAGTAATTATTGAGTGCTTTACAGGAGCAATGCGAGAGGCATGGGATGAAGAGTATCTTAAAGAAAAATGTGATGAGATTCTTGAGAAATTGGAAGACTTAAGTTACTCATTACGGTAGGAGGGAATAAAATAGTGCTGGTGGAGATGTTCACGTTCTTGGGCAGTAATTTTTTAGGATTAGGGGCATACTACTGAGGACATTAGATGAAACATTGCGTTAGCGAAAGAGAAATTTAAAAAAATAAGAGAATTTATCAAAGGTAAACTTAGTAAAATATATGAATATACGAAGAAAAGATTACCAAACACTTTGATATGAAACCGAGTGAATGGATCAGAAACCAGGTCTTTGAAGCATGTGGATGAGCGTAGATTAGAGGCTTTTGCGTTCAAGGCATGGAGAAGAAAGGAGAAAATAAGTGAGAAAGTGAAAGACTAACGATGAAGATATAATTGTGGTGTTTGAAGAGAAAAACGATGTCAGTTTATTTCCGAAAAAGGCAAAAATGTGGATGGAGGTAATATTGAAACGTAGTGGGATATTGAAAAGGCCGTGATGGAGGGAAAAATGTTGGGTATGCGGGATTGAAGAGGAAAGAAAACAGGTTATGCAAACAGCATTAAGTCGGAGAGAAGTTACGAAGAACTAAAGAAGAAAATAATTTAGGACAGACAAGGGGAAGCTCACGCGACACGTAGAACATAATGGTAGTTATGGACTGTTCAGTTCCTACTTTTAACATAAATAAAAAAAGTATAATACCTTGAAATAACACTCCATCGTCATCGTGAACCAGTCGTTTACAAAATACAGAATACAATGACTGTAGGCTTCGTAGGAATATTCTTGCCCGTTCACAGTTGTCTTCTTTCCAATTAAATGAAGCTTGTTTATTGTCATTGTTATTGTAACCATCGTTACTGTAACAAAATTATTAATAACATTTCCAACACAAACGAAATAGACGTGTTGTGTATAATATACAGGTAGGTAAAATAAGATTTTCATTTGATTAAAATAAAATAGTAATAGAAAGAAGCAAGAAAACCCTTCCAAAAGTGGCCAAAGAGAAAAGTTTCTGGAGGACGCTCAAAAGAAGACTAATTGGATACATTCAGAGGTACGATAGTTAATTGAAGACCGTAAAAGAAGTAAACATAGAGGAAAATACTTAAAAAGCAAGTCCTAAGATGCAGGTAGTGGAAAATGGAAGTGCGAAGAAGTATGAAGGAAATTAAAAAGAGATTTTCAGGTAACTTATAGCTTGTGGAGCTTCTAATAAACTAACTGAAAGATCAATTAGCTGGGATAATGATAACCCATCATCGTAACTTGTATTTGTCCAAATTAGTTTGAAAACCGCTGTGCCAGGTGTTAGGAAGCATTCTTTCTCTCACCAAACCAGCCCTCGCGAACATAAGACTGTGACTGATGATGAGACTAAGCTTGGAATCCTTTATAAATAGCGAGAGAAAAACTGACCACAATAGGAGGAATAATGTATTTACGTGCGTAAAGACTTCCATTACTCCTGCTTCGCTCTCACAGTTTTGATAGATTAATTGGTTAGATTGTACGCACAAAGTACATACATTCATTAGGTTTGAGAAACAGCAGTAAATCGTCTGCTTTAGCAACGATCAATTTAAGCCTAACAGCAAACAACTGAGCAGAAAGTGAGATATTGTTTTATCTTTTTTCAATTTTTGCTGTCATGTCTGTGATAGTTCCAACAAAGTCATATGAAATGTGTAAGGAATATAAATTGTAATATTAACAGTAAACTAACATGGCGATTGAAAAATATTATTGGCATTTATTAAAAAAACATGTGAAAATTTTTGGGTGACGTGGGTAAATTTTGATTGGATAGGTCGATTCGACTGAATAAAAAAACAAATTTTTCTCTTTCGGTGAAATTTTAGAACAATAAGTTTTTCGAATGAAGCGTCACACGTAGTTCTCACGGAAACGCAGAAGTTCTAGAGAATGAATTGAATAGAGAATGATCACGGTATGAACAAGAGCGTAGGATATTCGCAAAGCGCTTTTCACACCCAAGGCATCGGAGCGGTTATACGTAATATGCGACAGAATTTGAAGCGGTCTGAAAATATATCGATCCATGTCGTTAGGTTCAAGGGCACGGGGCTGTTGGTCACCACGGAAACTGCACGAAAATATACCCTCTCGCCCTCTTTCGCAGACGGTTTTAAAACCCGATAAAAAGGAGAATATTATCTAAGTTGAAAATTTGGTCGCTCTGAGCAGCACTTGTCACTTTTTCGTTAGTTTTCAGTAAAAATATTTTTCACCCTCGGAAAGCCTTTTATACTACCATATGGATATAAGTCTCGAATCTCTCATTTAAAAATTACGAGGCTTCTTAAGCCAAGTGTGCTCTCGGGGGATTACGTTGGGGGAGGGGGAGCTTGTACTACCCTGTATTTGTTGGATTCATTTTTTATGTTTAGTGTATTTATAATAATTGCAGTTTTCACATATGAAGTATTTGATAGAAGATTATCATGTAGGTTGAAGTGAAGTGTACTCGTAAAATATTAATAATTTATCACATCAATATTGGTGAAAAAAAGTAATAATGCATATCGTTCTTTATGTTATGCGATTATTGAGTAGTTTCAGGCGCGATGTGGTGGAATTCGAACATAATAAAGAACGGATAGTAACAAATGTTCCACCAAAAAAATTAATTATACGACCGAATTTCGACGCATTACATCATTTTCAGGTCTGACTCTAAGTTCAGGTCTAACCTGAAGTTGATATAATACATGGAAACCCGATCATACAATTAAAATTATTCAGTGAAACATAGTTACTGCCCTCTCTTTATCATACAATAATATTGCTCGCACGCTTCTTTGATTTAATGCGGCCTCGAAAATGAACATAGCTTTCGAAAACAACCCGTCCGCTAAACTTTTTCAACTTGATAAAACTTACATAAATTTTAACTTATATTCTATGATTAAATTGAGACAACACATTTTATGTGACTTCATAAAAAATATTGTTTGTGCATTCAGAGCGAAACCGATTTTTAAGGGGTGGACTGGCAGTTTTCATTTGGTTGGGGTGAGGCGAATCATATAAGAGGGGTTGGGGGTAGGGCACCCATTCTTTAATCACGTATTTAAACGGGTTTATGAAACTGATATTCTAAAGGATATCTTGGAAATGATCTGAATATCGGGCCTTTTAATGATGTCGGTTGCCAATGACAACGCAACGACTCGGAAAAGTCAATATTTTCAAGGGCTTACATTGCAAGGTCACCGAGGACTTCTCATACTTCTATAAGTGTTTTTCTAAAGTATCAATCTTTTAGAAAAATTTTATTCCTCTATCCATCCATTTCGATTTCTTTACATTGGATGTTAACACACATTATACAATATATATATATATTGTGTTCGTCCTTTATATGTGTTCCTTTACCATTTTCCTTATCTCTATTTCAATGTGAATGAATATATATATATATAAATATTCAAACTTGAAAATGCGCCATATGGCGCACAAATATTCATTCAAACATAGAAATAGGTATAAGGAAAGGGGATAGGAAAACACATTCCCCACATGTCCTGTGTTCACCTTTTATGTGTTTTCCTATCCCCTTTCCTTATACCTATTTCTATGTTTGAATGAATATATATATATATATATATATATATATATATATATATATATATATATATATATATACAGGCAAACGAGGAAAGGGAAGGAACAGGATAGGTATGTTGGACGGGATGAAGGGAGGAAAGAAGTACACAGAAGTGAAGAGTGACCCGATGTAGAATAGGTTGCTGGATTGTGTTTCGTTTGGAGGTACAAAATATTTATTTGATAGTTGTGTCCATCCAAAAAACCTACCTTAACCGGTAGATTACCTAAAATATATATGTATAAATATATATATCTATTTATATATATATACACACATGCATTCAAACATGAAATCCCGTCATACGGTGAACAAATATTCATTCACAAGGAAATAGATATAAGGGAAAGGGATAGGATGCCATCTCTTAGCCAAAGGATCGAGATACTTGGTTGAATGAAAGACCCGCAGATCTCAGTGAAAATTTCTTTCATCTCAACGGAACTGAGTTCCATTCCTTCCTTCTCTTGAGGAAGGTGGTTATTCCATCGAAAATTCGATACCCAGTGAATTTCTCTTTTATATGTGTGTCTGTGTTTTTGTCTTTGTCTACTAGTGCTAATTCGAATTACATTATTATTTACGTCCGTGAGACTTTCACAGAAGTGTAAAAATATGAAACGCTTGTATGCGTTATTTGAGTACATGCTTAAAAGTAGACCGTTTGTCTTTTCTAGCAATAGTAGAGTGCTCATTGGACTACGCTCACGGCGTTTTGTTTAACCAGCTAGAGTGACGAAGTTGGGTGACTTTTAAAACTGCGGAGATAATCTCTATTGTAACTAAGGGTTTACGTTGAACAAACTGAAAGCAAACGCCATCTAAAGACCGAGTTAAACTGTTATTATTATAGGTAATCTACCGATTAAGATAGGTTTTGGATGGACACAGCTACCAAATAAATATCTTGTTTCTCCTAACAAAACACAAACCCGCAACACCCTCTACATCAGGTCCCTCTTAATTTCCGTACACTTCCTTCCTCCCTTCATTTCGTCCAACATCCGTATGCTTTTCCTGCCTCTTCCTCGTTCGCCTAATATTCTCCCTTCTATTACAGTCTTCAACACCCCACTGCCAAACTATTGATGGCAGTTAAATTGACAAAACTCTCGAATCGTTCTTGATCGGATCACGTGACTCCACTTGATATAGATCATCTCGACATGTTTCAAATCTAGGCCTTGTGTGAACTAATAGAAATGATTTCTTTAGGGGGTACATAGAAATGAAGTCACTTTGTACATATAATTACAAGCTTAGACATTTAGATGTTTTCGTGGGTCGCTCGCCTCAGTATATTACTCACCAGCCCAGACAGGAGTTACTCTTAGGCCATCGAATGGAAGTGGTTCCCTTCTGTTTCCATCTCAGCGCCCGAAGAGAGGATGACTGCATGCTAAATGAAACCCAAACATCGAGGACTCGTACATTGCTTGAGGAATGTTCTGCCGTGTATTTTGGCGGCTGTGGGGTGTTCTTTTTCTTTTCGAATATGCGCCTGTTAGAATAACCAACCAGACAACCCATGGTAATCAGAAAGGAGGGATAGAGAGAGAGTAGTGAAAGAGTCGTTCATGGGAAGAAAAGCATCTCATGAACGACTGAAGGCCATGGTATCTTACTCATTCCATTTAAAATTTGTTTCATCTTGAATGGAACACTTGGTTGGCTCATTTATTTATCAATTAGTTCTACATGGAATACAATTTGGATGCAAAATAGTACCTCGGGAAAAACAATATTTAGTAATTTGGCAGTTGCTCACATAAAAATCAGATTCAGAAGATACTTAGACGCCCTTTGTAATGGCATAATGAAGAGCACTAGCAAATAAAGTCCTGGAAAGGTTACTGTGTGGGTAATGTACGGTTGCCACCAAGAACACTTGTCCATCTATATTTAGGAAACCAGTTCAAAGTTACGTATAAGATACGATAAAAATTATACCCCAGTGATCTCTCATTCGAAGTTACTAGTTTAAATTAAGTTATATAATTATAGTTTATTGTTAGAAGTAGTCTAGCAGGTTAGAGTAATTTTTTGATTGACCCAAACGTACTGCTGTCCTTCGAAGTCTTGACTAACTCGTCACAAAGTACCCTTAACTGCTATAATACTCGAATGCATAAAAATAACTCGTTCTTTAGCTTACAAACATTCTTTTTCTACTAATTATATCAAAATGCCTACAATTTTCTGACTCTACCTTGCTTTACCAACATTTTAATACCGTGTTCAGCATCCTATCATCTCTCAGTATCCTCTGCATCCACTTGTTTTGTTTTCTTTGAATTACTCCTATCAGACCTCTCTCTACATCTTTCATGTATAGCGGTTCCTCGTTTTCTTTCTTTCTGCCCACTTCACTTTTTATTTCTTCCATATTCACATCTCAAAATCGTCCAAACTACACATCCTTTTTATCAAAGACCAAGTTTCCAAGCTATTAAAATACGCTCCACGTTGAAGTTTTCACTAGTCATTTCTTAACATCCTTACTTTCTTTACTGAAGGTATTTTTTCTTTTTATATCGCTACTACCTTGCTCAACTCCTACCAAAATACTTCTTAATTGAGTGAACTGTTATACATTCTCTGGTTTATTTCCCCGAAACTCCAAGTTTATGTTAAGCCTTTTTTTTACCAATTTTTTAATATGTACATGTATGATTAGTTCTCATTATATGCTCATGTCAACGATGATGCAATTCGATAACCAGTGATGGTAACCTCCTATTTCCCTCGCTAATTAAAGCTTGATTACCTGCGGATTTCATTTCTTGAGTTTTCCACCCATCACTTCTGCCTCCAGTTCTTCTCATGCCTATATTGACCTATTCTCTACAGGTGTGGATAAAGGGGATGGATAGTCGGGATGGGCAGTGTTAGTCAGGAGGAATCGGTATTGTGTATACCTAGGCCTTTTCATATGTGTTGTTATTATTTAGTAGTCTACCATTGAAAGAAGGTTTTGGATGGACACAATCTTAATTATAACCCCTCTACATGTCTTGGCCTCGCCTAACAAGACACAACCTGACACCACACAATACAATTTATCCTTTCTTTATTTCTGCATACATTCTCAATTCATTCTATCCAACATGCCTACCGTTTTACTCCCTTTCCTTAATTGCTTATCATCTCGCTTCAAAATACCATGTTTCCGAGCCACACGCTCGGAAACATGGTACTTTGTCATGGCCAAAACCACGCTCCACATTAAAGTTTTGATGACCATTTTCTTAACATCTTTACTCGATATTCCTATCATCAATGTTCTCCGTCTTGCAAAAACTTCTTTGCCTCAATTAATTCTTCGTCTTATGTCCAGATTGAAGGCCGATCAAAGTTATTCGCAGTTTTTTCTTCACTCTTTGTTGCCCACCTAATATTTTACCCCCTCCTTGTCTCCATCT
Source organism: Hetaerina titia (assembly GCA_037158775.1). Classification (NCBI taxonomy): domain Eukaryota; kingdom Metazoa; phylum Arthropoda; class Insecta; order Odonata; family Calopterygidae; genus Hetaerina; species Hetaerina titia. The sequence goes on along the minus strand of CM073778.1, from coordinate 77,942,841 downwards.
TTTCTCATTCTTCGAATTACAACCACAACTTCGTCTCTTCTCCCACCATACATAAAGCATCTCCTTCTGTGCGTGTATTTTCAATCAACCTCCTTTTTCACTCCATTCTTCTATTACCCAATTCTCTAGTCTAAAAATAGAAGCTCATGTACTCTCTTCACGGACCGGTTTTCGGAATAAATCCTCTGCGTAATTTTTGAAAAATGTCCAGTATTATTTACGCGACGTTTTCTCTTAAAGTTCCTATCGTGATCTCTCTCATCTTTGCAAATGCTCCTTTTACCAATATATTCACCCTTTTCCATCTTTAACCAGTCCATTTTCGTCTAAAATAATTCTGAAGTAGAAAGGTGAAGAGTTTTACTTGCCTTAGTTTATCCCATCTTGCTGTAATACCTTCGAATTGCTTTCCATACCTACCTCTTGGAACCATTGAGAGAATAGGAAGTGAAACACGTATACTTCAACGTCGCAGACGCTCTTATTACATGCATTCTAATTTTTCTCATTTCTATGCCAGTATATTCCTGTTGTTCTTTTCCTTGCGAGTGCTTGGCGAGGCTCCCGATCGCAGGAGTCTATCTAGGTTGGCTGGTTGGTGGAGGATGAAAGGAAGCGAGGGAGGTGGTGTGCTTGCTGGGGGAGAGGGTTGGGAGGCGTAGGAGGGGTTGTACCCCGGAGGGCGAGATGGAAAATTGCTTCCACTTCAACCCCTCCAAGCCATTAGGCGAGGATGGGGAAATGGAGGAGGGAAGGTCGGCGGAAAGGGGTGGTGAGGGCAGGAGGGGGTGTGTGTGGGAGAAGGTAGGGTTGGGATCACTCACGACGCCATTGTAGTGTGCTAGGGAGAAGGGTGGGTTAGTGGGGGTTGGAGGAGTGAAGAGATTCTCCACCCTTCTCGTTTCCCTTCCGTGGAGGAGACGTTCTCAGCTGCCGGAGACAGAGGTCGGCTCTCGTAGGAAATCGAGCCGCGACGCGAAGAGTTTTAACGTCCCCGGTTGAGAATATCGGGCACCACCTGGCGGAAATTTATACAGTACACTCCCCAAGCATTCTTTGTTCAGGCAACAGGTATTCTCATGGTGCTATCAATTTCCACGTGACCTTATCAAAAAAAATAATTTTGGCATCTATTGTCAAAGAAAAGAAAGCAATTTAAAGAATGCATACGGGGTTGAGAGTGTGAAATAATGATATTTTTTAATGGAAAAATGAAAACAATTGGGTATTTCGAACGAATTCCAAGGATTTGCACTAAATAAAAGTCAATCCAGTGCATTTTATTCGTACTACTTCACTTGGAGGGAAAAATAACATAATTTAACATCTTCCTTATGCTATAATAGGTATGTGTCCATGAGATAGGGGAGATTAAAGAGAAATGTTATCTTTCGTTCGTTTAATCTCACTTAGAATATGCTGCTAAATACATGGGATCCTCATAAATTTGGATTAATTCCTGAATTAGATGGCGTGGAGCGTAGAGGAGCCTGATTTGTAAAATGTTATGATACACAGAGTCGTGTACCACAATTATTAGAGGGGTTAGGCTGGGAATCATTCAGGTTAAATTACTGAACAAATATCTTGCATAAATTGGAATTACGATTCTTTAGCAGTAATGTTTAAGATAAGCATATTATTACCCCAATCGTACACCGGTAGGCGATATCATGCTGGTAAAATTTGAGAAATTAATAACAGAACCGATGAATTAAAGATGCCATTTCTTCCACGAACGATAAGGGATAAGAAAAATGTCCGAACGCGTTAGGATCATATTCAAGTCGAAATTAGTCTGGCGGGTATACACCCCTTTTTTCACCCCGTAGCGGTGGCTTCCAGGGTACTAAAAATACTAAACAATATTGAGTCATAGTAATCGGTGTGCTTCGCTGGATTTGAACCCTCAACTCTCCTGCCAGTTGCCGAAAGTTTTACACACTAGTCGGCCCAGCCCCCATTCACCGTGGAAATGTGAAATAATCGTACTATTTTATTTATGCATTATAGAGTAAAAATATAGGGAGTTGCTTTATATTCATAAGGTTTTTACGAAAATTAATGGTTGAGTTCCAGGTTTCCTCTGCCTTCTAACTAACCGCCGAAAAAAATACAAGGAATTTATGCTGATTTAAACCATCTTCGAATTGATTCAAGTCATCTGTAAAGTGCCTTCCTCTGAGTGCGTTACAGATAACTAGGGCACTTTGAAAAATTAAAGGTTTAGTCGTATACTTTAGGAGGTAGTTAAAACTCGATCAAATTATAAAACTCATCTGTTTACGTTTACATTTGTGACTCCTAACAAAAACAATTCAGGAACCTACTCTACATCAGATCCCTCTTCATCTTTGTGTACTTTCTTCTTCCCTTCATCCCGTCCAACATCCCTATCCTGCTCCTGCCCTTTCCTAGTTTTCCCCATTTTCTCCCCTCTATTAGTCTTAAACATCCCACTATCGATCAATACGCCCTTCATCCATTTTTCCTGGCTCCATAGGATTTCTCCCATCAAACCCCTCTCCTCGCCCACTCTTCCTAGTTCTTCTTCATTTGTTTTCCTTTCGGTCCATTTCACCCCTGTCTCGTACGGAACTCAATTGCTTTCTCCCCGCGGTCATTCCTCAAGCCTAAACCGTAGTCCCCCACCTCATCACCATTTCTTCCTTCGCCTACCGTCACATTCCAAACCCCCATTACTATCAAATGTTTCTCTGCAGGAACACAGGCGATCATGTCCTCTAACTGATCGTATATCCTATCGACTTCTTCGTCCTTATGGTTGCTCGGTGGAATGTTGACCTGAACGATGACCAATTTCGTCGGTTCTGCATTTATCTATAATAGTAATATTCTATCCGCTGCTTGTTCTATGTTGACTAGACTTCTTCCTACCTCTTTATTCAATATCATGGCTACCCCTCGGGTGCTCTCGTCCACGCCGCTGTGTATTATTCAACGAGATAACTATCACTCCACTAATCCCCGCTATCCTTCCATCTCACTTGCATAAACCTAAAATATCTATATTTCCTCTTTCTGTACCTCACTTAATATTCCGTAATTTATTTGCCCTGAACATTGTACTAACATTCCAATTTTCTATTCTAACTAAATTGGTCTTTTTCCTCTGCGTCTTCCGTCCTTCTGCTGTCGGTTTTCTTTTGCAAGGGTTTCGTGAGATTACGACCGCGCAAACATTGCCTCTCCCTCTGCCGGGCACGACACAAGGCCGATTGGGCCGAGTCCCGTAGTTGGCAGGATTTATATTCTCTATAGTGCCCATCATTATATACTTGGGAATGATAATTAAGGTGGTTTTCCATTGCCTTCCTCAGTAGTGATTTTAACGTGACACTATCACCAATGGCCTCCCCACTGGGGTCAGACGCCATTGTAGCCGCCTCACTGAGGAACAGACGCTGCGTGGACTAGCTTTCGTCTGGCTCCTAACCTTCGACCTATCTGGCATGGCTGAACCTACCAGGAGAAATTATCATTACTCCCGCCAGCACAGCTCTAGGAGTCGTCGGAACGCACAAGCCCTTCGACCACGTCAAGGTTATAGTCCATGGGAGGGATAGGAATGCAAATTAAGGACAAACACAGGAGAGGTGTGGATGGTGGAATCGAGCAGATCACAAGCGCAAAAATATTTCCTTTACCAGGACTTGAATACCGGACTTTCGACTTGCCGGGCCGATGCTCCAACCACTTGAGCTATCGAGGAGATATAATTTACACTAAGATCTGTGGGCCTTTTCAGCAACCAAGTGCCCCGATTCTTTGGCCTCTTCTGTCACCTGTCCCTCCAATCTTTTCCAATATCCTGCAATGTACTCATTAGTTTTCCCAATTCACACTATCAAGTGCCTTTTCGAAATCTGCGAAACAGGCAAATACGTCCTAATTGTATTTGCTTATTGATAAAGTGAAATAAAAGTTGTGAAATGTGGCAGTCAATAGTTTTGTTTTCTGATGATATCAATACATTTTCTGTTCTCTCTATTATCATAATTTTGCTGGACGAAGGAATCGCATGCTTAAGCAGTGGAAGGTTACGGTCATCAACCAAAGATTGACAGGTATAACGAGTTTATTTTCTGCCCTATATGTGAATATCCGTGTGACCTCAAAACACGGATGAATATATCGTGTTGTTTATGGATCTTTTTATCTTCTATCTGAATCTATTACCTTGATGAATCAAGAGTGACAGAATGCGATAGGTTACTCTTCAATGAATTATTGCATTTAAAAGTAACTTGGGTGTACGGTAATAAGCGGGAGGATTGAGTGGGTGCAGTGGTTAGTATATTGACTTCCCACCCCGAGGAATCAGGTTCGAATCAGAATTTTTGAAAGGCATTCTGATACCAGGCTCAATCCTAAGGGCAGAGAACTTCAAGTGGTATACCATGCGTCGGATGAGACGTTACAATTATGTGATCTCATAGTGGGTTTCGTTGTTAGCGTGGGCTAATTTCGGCACCGGGTTTCTCTCCACCCCATTATCGAAAGTTACCTTTAGAAAACGGTACAATTATCCTAAACGACGTGCATGACCTCGGCTGTAGGTTGCCTTTGCCCTAAAAACAACGAATACTCCGTCACGAATATAAATGTGACTAAATAGAGTGGGATATTTGAGTGTTTTTGGTTAACTCTCAAGGATTACAATGGGTAGAAAGGAAAACATTTGAGGAATTACTAGGCATAGTGGAGGAGGAAATAGCATTGTTAGGAGAAATCCAAAGGAGGCAGGAAAGGTGGATGCAGAGAATTTTGAAAGGTAATAGCATATCGAAGAATATAATAGAGGGAAGGATATTAGACGGGAGATAAATGGGCAGAAAAAGTAAAGGCATGCTGGATGGAATGAATGGGGGAAGGACGTATACGGATTTGGCTAAGGTTTTACATGTATTTAACGAAGTAAGTAAGTTTTAATTGTATTATAGTGTGAGGTACAGGTTTGCCATGTTAGGGAAAGATTGGAAGAGGGGTTGAGGAATGAGTGGGGTGTGTAAAAATGTGGATAGGATGGAGAGTTAAAAGAGAAGTAAGAAAGACGATATGTTTTGATAGTTTTCTACTTCTATTAAAATAATTATTCTCGGTTTATTTTTTGCTTTCTTCCTATGAGAAATACTAGAATTCATAACATGACTCTACGATACTACGGCCACCTTTTATGGATGAAATACAATAAGTCTCCTCTAATTAAGGATTTAAGTAAGATGAACTTTTGCGCTCGTTGGCTTATCTAGTAATCTTAAAAAAATACGTCCATGCCTCTTGTCATAGCCCACAATTTCCAAATAGTACTTTTATCCCACGGGAATACAATGGAGATAATTTCAAAAGTTTTTATAGTGAGAAAGTTATCGTTGAAAGTTGATAACAGGGACGTTGAATATGGAGGTTGGGGAGAGATTAATGAACATTTTTTCATGGAGCGTGCTTCTGTTTCGCGGAAACTTGGTCATTGAAGAGAGACGATTAGCGTAGATTGGAGGCTTTTGAGATGTGGTTGCGAATAAGGATGGAAAAGGTAAAGCGTACCTGAAGGAAAACGATAGAAAGAAGTACTAAGCTTGGTGGATGAAGAGAGAAGATTTTTGGAAGGAATTTATAGGAGGCATGGAAGATGGACGTTGGGCATTTGAACACGTATTTGCCACGGAATGTCGGATACTGTGAAAGAGAGTGGAGAGCGTTGGACAGGAGAGGTAGGGGAAAGGAAAGGGTAGGCATGTTGGAGTGAACGAAGGGAGGTAGAATGTGTGAAGAATCGAAGAAGGGTTGGCTGGTCTGTCAATTTGTATCTTGTTAGGTAAGGCTTGGAAGTGTAGTGACTCTGTCCATCCAAATTTCCTCTCAAATGGTAAAGCCACAGCGGAGCTCATCCGTCTTCCTCTGAAGATTAGTTATGACTGAGTCATAACTAATCTTCTGAGGAACACGGAGCTCAATTCCGCTGAAATTATCAAGAAATAATGTGTGAGTGTTCCTTTTATGTGTTCTTATATTGTGTGTTGCTGTCAAAGCTTTTTATTTAGCACTTACGTGTTACTTCGAAGAAATCATCTATATCTATGTATATTCGTATATATATAATATATGTTTTACATATATAATATATACACTATATATATATATGTAATGTATATTCACTAAATAGTCATAGCAAACACAGAAACTAAAACATATAAAAGAGGGACTCACTAGTTCTCGAATTTTCGGTGGTGCAACCACCTTTCTCAAGAGGAATTAGGAACAGAACTCAGTTCTGATCTCAGTTCAGAGTTCTGTTCCTAATTCCTCTTGAGAAAGGTGGTTGCACCACCGAAAATTCGAGAACTACTGAGTCCCTCTTTTATATGTTTTAGTTTCTGTGTTTGCTATGACTATTTAGTGAATATACATTATTGTGCACGTTCGTGGTTTTTCCAAGAAAGTGACTATATATATTTATGTATGTATCATATGTACATACATACACACGCACAGGTTTATCACATTGGGAGAATGGATGAGATTCCAACTGTCGAAGAGATACGTGAAAGAATGACTTGAATGGCTTGAGAGGAAGGGGTAGAACGAAAATGTAAGGGATGAAATTGGTCGAAGAGACACTCAAAATAGGGGATATTAAGAGTCACAGACGCGGAAGAGCATGCATGTGACAATGCCGTCGTTTTTACGATCGATACGCTCCCCAGAATTTACGTTCACCACATATAAGGCTCAAATAGGGAGATGCGAAAAATGTAGATCTATGAAGTCCGACCAGGGAACGAGTTTCTACAAGCAATATTTGGAATAACCTCTTCAGCAATGTAAGACATGCATCAACACTAAATCCATTTGAATATGTACTTTTCGGACGTCTCTGATGACATTTAAACTGTGTTTTTGTTTTCCTCCTCGTATTTCGCAAATCCTTGTAATATGTGTATATCCTGTGCGTGTTTTTTTAGAATTTTCTACGCTCAAGTTACTGCAGTATAGTATGTTTATCAATCTACATTTAAGAAATTCAGAAATTTAATATTTTCTCGCCAGACTAGCCAAATAAAATATTTATGTAAAAATATGTTATGAATATTTTTTGTAATTCATGTTTAACTGCAAAAAATGTGTTATGTATATTGTAAATAAAGATTTTGTTCTTAGGTGACACTGTCACAGAGTAATAAACTTTAATATTATACATATGGCTGCGGAGAGTGAAAGCAGTGTACTAGGATAGAAAAGTATGAAATAAATTGAGAATGAGGAGTAAGATACCTGGTAAAATACAAAAATCAGCCTGTTTTACTCAACCTACCCCCAAGCGAATGAGGTAAAGGGTGTGTGTGTGTGTGTGTGTTTTGAATGAAGTTTCGCAGTCATGTATCGTGCGAGATATTTTAAAAAATATCTATTACGGTGAAAGCGATACCTTGATTGAAGAAGAGATTAAAGACTGTCGGATATGCCCTCCGCGTCTAGCAATCGACACGCCACCCTGAATGAATTATTCAGCGAGCGCTCATCTCTCGAGCGCTGCCGAGGGAAGTAAGATAGACGTAAGGCTAGGGAGATTTAAGAGATCGTTTTCCATTCGAAATATAGGTACGAGACTCGAATGGGGGAAGAGGAGCTTATGGCGCCGTGAAACTCCACCCACTCTCTCTCTTTTTTTTTGGGGAGTGGGGTTAGGACCTTTAGGGACTGAATTCAGAACCACATTTCTCCCTCGCCCATCTCTCTCTCTCTCCCCTTATCCTCCCCTTCCCTTATAAATAAGGGAGTGCCCGGGTGAGGGGTGCGCTCCCCCATAACCCGAGGTGTGGATGAGCGGTTGGGAAACGCCGACACATACAGAACAACGCGCACCCATTTCCCCTTTTCGGTGCTCCTGAGCTCGTTCTCCTCCACACGAAATGTGTGCTTACCTACACTCTCCTGCTGTGAACGGAAGGGGTGGGTCGAAAGCACGCCCTTTCGTGTCGAGCCAAATCCTTGGATGGGCCTCAGAAACGTATTGGATCTACACGGGACGAGTCGTATTAAATAAAAGTTAAAGAGAGGGCGTTCAAAGGAAAGGCGACTGCTCGCTTCGCGAAGGGCGCACGCGGGATAGGGGTTGAAGAAAATGACGGAACTGAAAACCTGAATATTTTGGGTCTGGATTATTCTTTTAAAAGACAGGAGAGGTATGTACGGGTCAATGTGTACGTGTGAGGCGTAGGCGGGGAGAATGAGGCTTGAAGAGAGATCTTCTTTGGACGGTAGAAGTTAAAGACGTTATTTTTAGGGTTACAACCCCCTCTTTTGGGTAAGAATGAAAATTCGGATGAAATCGATCGAAGTCTTTTAAAAAGTATCGATAAATGCTACGAGTCTCTTAATCTCTCTGCGTATTTTAAGATCATGGGGATGGCAGAGTTCAAAGCAGTAACCTAACAATGCCTGAAACCTCTGCTGACCAATGTGAAATTGTGAATGACAAGATCAAAGTAGTTCGAGTAATATCATAAAATATAAAAAAAATGAAAGTGTATGCAATCACGTGCGTTTATCTAATTTTTATTCAAATACATTTTGCAATAAAATAAAATTTTATTTAAATAAAATCTTTAAATAGATTTTTTGTCCGTAAAATACCGTGAATAAAATATTCTTTGGTAATATGCTATTGCCCCCAATATTTGGTTAAAATGAAAGTTAATATTTGATTTAAAAATCTAGATTACTTATGGAGCTGTTGATTTAGTTTTACCCCCAAGAATATTTGGAATTATTTCAACCGAGATTTAGTTAAAATGAATGTTAACTGCTGATTGAAAAATATAAAGAAATTATTGAGCATGTGAGTTAGTTTTAGGCGTGCTTTTAAACATATAAACGACCAAATAATTGCAATTTTCCACTAGTTAACGAATATTTTCCAATCAGGTTTTGGTTTAGTACATCAAATACCGATGTGGAATTCCATTCTTCATTCTAAACCTAAAGGTAATTTAGAAAGAACTTGGGGACTGGGTTGGTAATGAATTCGTCAACTAGCATGAAATTGAAATTATTTGCTCGCCGACACAATTGAGCATTCCACGACACTCGAAAAATCATCGAAGTTAGCCAAATTTTTATCAACTCGCAGTGTTAGCGACTACTATTACATTTTTAAAGGACTAGTATTATTTTCGGGTGGATGGGATCAATGTGACCGCATATACTCCTTGTCCTTTCTTGGGGTCGGTTAATTTATCAGTCATCGATCAATTTAGGACCACCCCACGCCGGGTGTCCATTCGAACTTCGATTTTCTACGGACGCTCCTCTATAAAGATGGATGGAGGAGAAGACTGTGGATTGGATCGGATTGGGGGAGGGAATGGAGTGTGAAGGGGAGGGTAGGGATACGTGATTGGGAGACCAGTCTTCTTCGTTGGGGCGGGGATGGTGGGGTAGGGGCGAGCGAGAGGGGTTTCATCCCTCCTACTCCGGAGCGGGGGTCGTTGCGTGTCTCGAAAGAACCTCGCGTGCCCTCTCATCCTTTTCATTTCGAACGAATCCTCTCTCCTGAGGATATAAATATGTGTGCTCATGTCTAAGGGTGTGGTTGAGACTTGTTGAAAAGATCGCGGCGTCATCCGCGATGGGATGACGTGAGTGGATGACAATCTGTTGGCAACGTGGCCTGCTAAGTGGCGCGAGGAATGAAGCCAAGAAACTCTATAGGAACTTCTACGTATTTTGGGTGTCGAGCAGTTCGATTGCTATGGTCACCGATGTTCCAATTTACTGGAAAATTTCAGCAAGGGAACAGGTGGATGGAGGGTGTGGCACGTTTCTCCCTGAGGCGCAGGGTTCTGCTTTGAAAATTACTCTTACGCATTGGTACAGGGTTCGTCCGGAAAATAAGTGTACTGAGCTCAGGAAAAAAAAAATTATTGCACTTTTACATATCTTAAGCTAATATTCCTCAAAATAGGACCCTTGTGAGTCGATACACTTGTTCCAGCGGCGTTCCCATTCCTGGAACGCTCCCGCGAAGGCATCATCGGGAACCTCTCGAAGACACGTCGTCACGGCCTCTTTGACGGCGTTCAAAGTCCCGTATCGCGTTCCTTTCAAACTCCTCTTTATCTTCGGGAACAGAAAGAAGTCCGGTGGTGCCAAGTCCTGGCTGTAGGGCGGGTGCGGCAGCGTTGCCACGCCGTGCTTGGTCAAGAAGTCCGACACGACAAGCGCGGTGTGAGACGGCGCATTGCCGCGATGCAGCCGCCAGATGTTTTTGATAGCTGGCCGGACGCGGGCGACTCGTTTTCGAAGCCTGTCGAGCACTTGGACGTAAAATGCAGCATTTACAGTATGTCGTTCAGGTACAAATTCGTAGTGGACGACTCCCCTTTTGTCAAAAAAGACAATGAGCATCATAAACTTATTTTCCGGACGAACCCTGTAATTTCCTGCCCCATCAAATAAATGTAGTATGATTGACATGTTTGCTTCAACGTTTTTGTTGAAGCTTTTCTATAAAGTGGTTTCTCACAGTGAAGAAAGTGTATTTTTAGTCTATGACTCATAAGACGTACATTCTTCTTCCTCTCTCCTACCTAATATTGACGTACTTCATTCGTTCAACTTGTATTCATCAAATTCTTTCACGTATGCTCTGACGGATGGTGATATTCCTTGTATCCGTCACTATCTGGGTCGACAATTTCCTCTCTACTCATTCACCATATGATTTTTGATTTGGTTTTGTCTCATATAAAAACAATCCTAGAATTGAAATACTGATGAATCGAGTCTCATTCATTTTATCGCCAGAACCAATGTAACAAAGCAAGCTCCTTTTAAACACATACATTACCAGAGGATGAATTCCAATTCAATTAATTCTAGAAACTGTAATTTTTTTCTACAAACACTCCCAGTTTTACATCTATTAATTGTGACGAGAAGTACACTTATATGCCTTGATATATTTTTTCACTATGGCGATAATTCATTTTTTAATTTTTTATTCATCCCATATACTACCACCGACTATTCTTTCAGAGAAAAGTCTTTTCAAAACTTTCACAAATATTTAAGATCATTTGAGTGACTAACTTTTTAATTTATCCTCTCGTATATTTGTCCGCCATTTCGCGTATTTATTAAAACAGTCTTTTGCCACTGAATTTGCAGCCTCGGAATTTTATTTTACAATTCCCGGAATAAGATAAAAAAATAAATGTAGAAAGACCAAATTGTTATCTTAATAGAAGTGATGGACGCGAAAACGTAAGGGAGGCATATACGTTTTGGGCTATCCATGTATGGAGGCATCGCGTGGTAGAAAAAGGGTTTTCTTCAGTTTTCAGAGGGGATGATATTTCCACTTTTTCAAATCTCTGAAAAGATTAAGGAATAATCTGACACATATTATGGCCTGATGGATGAGGCTTCGAGGGAAAAGTGAATGAGAAGCATTGTGGAGAAACCGGACGAGATACAAGAAACAATAATGACATAAATAAAATAAAATAAATTTGTTGGATTGAAGGGTTTAGCCTAAAGAATAGGTTGAAGAGCTCAGTCAAACCAGATGATGATAACCAGAGATGATGATGATGATGAAGGGAGATATCCAGGAAAGCGTTAAGTTAAATACGTTTTCTGAACGACTTTATTCGAGATATATCCCGTGAAGGACTAACGGCTTAAAGGATGAGCTAGACTAATGCTCCTTCATGTTATTCAATTAATCCTTTAATGACAAAATCGCTCAGACTTTCTATTCAGAATCACTTTTAGAAAAAAGTGGAGAGTTGAAGTCACATGGAGGATTTTCCAATTCAAATCTCAAGACTGTGAGCCATTTAGTTCTTTTACTTCACGAGCAGAAGAAAATTGACGTATATATATATAATATATATATATATATGTATATAAATAAATAAATAAATATATATAAATATATATATAAATATATAAATATATATATATATATATATATATATATATATATATATATATATATATATATATATATATATATATATATATATATAAGGTTATAAAAATATATATTTATAATAAATATATAAATAAATATATATATATTTAATATATTAGGATATGTATATTATATATATATATATATATATATATATATATATATATATATATAATATTATATATATATTTTGCTGATCTCTGTACCTTGTAGGTGGATGTGTCGTAGTCAAGGACAGATACAAGAAGTATATTTTCATAACAGGAGGGGGAGGTTTATTGTAAGGGGAGCGGGAAGCTTTATCAATTATTTTATCTTACAACTGCGGAATCCTAAGGTTATAATGTTATAATTAAAGGCACAAATATAACCTCTATTAAATACACTTGGAGCACAAATAATTATCATACAAAACTTGGAATTTTGAGAAAAAATGGTTCCTTAAAGTAAGAGGGTTGCACTGTTGCTGCAGGTGGCAAACGAACTACTTTAATTTTGTGAATAATGGATAATGTCAAAATAAAAATTTCTTAACGCACATGAAAAACAAACTTCAAATGTAACCCAGGTTTCACTGCAGTGCAGCATCATAAAGCAAAGATGTTATATTGAGAAGTAGATTTTGACGTTAATCATCATGGAAAAATTACGCAAAGTTACGCCTGAAACGATTGATTATTTGAAAATAATATTGTTGAAAAATGAAGACAGTCGAACAGATTATCGATATACTCGAAGTTGACTCCAGTAAAAGGAGAATAATTATTATGTTTCAAATATCACCCATTGAGAAAAGATGAGGTGAAACATGTGACGCAAAAGGTTCAAATCAAGAAAATTATTCAACAGAGAAATTATTCATTTGAGCTTTGTAAATAATAATGGTTTAATATTAATTTTTTATTTATTCTGCAATATTTCAAGGTTAGCTTGAAGGGGTAGCAAAAGAGAGAGGAAAAGTAGCGAGGAAGGAAGGGGACTTGGAACGCGAATGTTACCTCCAAGGAAACTTATGCAACCAACAATTTGATTGTGCGTCACGCCGTAGCGTGATCGGATACGTCGGTAATCAAGTCTTGTGGACGTCACGCTGACCGGTCGGAATGACGTTAAGACCCGGATAAGGGCGGTGGCGCGAGCGGTCGTCTTTGCCTCCCTTTCGATTCGCCATTGTCCTCTTACGCGAGTCCCGGACCAATCACGACGAATCTCCTTTTCCTTACTTCCCTTTAGCTCCCCCCACTCTTCCAACTTCCAACAGGGTTCTTTCGCTCCACTCCCGCGTATAATTGACGTACGAGAAAGGGGATACTGAGGGCGCATTGTTGGGGATCTCCCTCACAAATCCCTTCCGACCTCATGGCACAAGGAGAAGAATAAGAGAAAAAAAACATCCCCTTGGTCGTTTTGAAAGCCTTCCCCGTCAATACGGCGAGCGACACTCGTGGAGTGGAATGAACCACGTGATGTGCGGGTCGGAACCGTCTCGCACCCACCCACCCACCCCATCTCCCCCCCCCCAATAGGGCGGTTGAGTTGATTGTGTCTCTATGGCGACGGAGACGAATGAAAAGTGAATTGCGTCGGACGGCTGGCGGAAATGAGCATTGAGAACAGGATGCGACAAGGATGTCGGGGAGGAATTAATCGGGCTTCGTCAGGAGCGCTTATGGCCGCAGCGATGACCGCGAGCGGCACGACAGCAGTAATCACTTCAAGACGTCCAATCTTCTCGTTATTAAAGATCGTCAACGGAGCAGGAAAGAATAAAACTTCACGGGGAAAATAAATCTTGTCAAACGCTCAGCTGATTTGAGAACACTCCTCATAGTTCCCGTACTTTGGTGTGAATTCATTTCAATATTCATCAGTGAACCCGAAGTTTACTTCTGGTTGATGATCTCACTCCGAACTTAGCCTTGTAGGAGTTTTAAGTTGACACGTTCATTCAGGAGAGGGGATTTAGTGAAACAAATTGGCATCCCATAAAGTTCAGGTGCCCAGAAAATAGCATTACTAATACTACCTTGATTAAAAAGTTCCCGGAATTTATTCAGAAAATTAAAAATACAAGTTTATTCATCTAAATCTATATTGTCCCCTTCAAAGTAATCCCCATCGACTGCAACACACTTATGCTAGGGCTTGATCCAATCTTCGAAACATTTTTTATATTCGGTTTTCGGTATGTCCATCAGTGCTTCCTGCGATTTTTCCATTACTTCCTCTCGGCTGCTAAAACGCGTTCCCCGTAATGGTTTTTTAACTCGATTGAACAGAAAGAAGTCACAGGGAGCCAAATCAGGTGAATTCGGTGGCTGTTGGATGGTATTTGTTGCATTTTTCGTCAAAAAATTACGAATAATGATAGCACTGTGCGACGGTCTCGACGCACTGTGCGACGATTTCTGGTCTCTTTCGGCGAATTGCTTCACGCAAACGTCTCATAACGCCCAAATAATACTCTTTGTTTACTGTCTGGCCTTCTGGCAAAAATTCATGATGCACTACACCGTTGTAATCCATGAAAACCGTCAGCATTGCCTTCTTTTTTGACTGAAAACAACGTGGTTTTTTTGGTCTCGGCTCATTTGGTGAACGCCATTCACTTGCCTGATGTCTGGATTGCGTGTCGTACTCATAAACCCACGTCTCGTCTCCAGTAATGATCCTTTTGATGAATGTGGGATCGGATTCAGCCTCGCAAATCATGTCTTTTGCGACGTCAACACGGTCTCTTTTTTGCATGAAATTGAGGTCTTTTGGCACCAACTTTGCTGCTACACGACGGAAACCCAAATCTTTAACCACAATGTCTTGGGCGGATCCATAGGCAATGTTCAAGTCCTCCGCTATTTCTCTGATGGTTAATTTGCGGTTATTGACCAACATTTCTTTTACTTTATCAATTTTTTCACCGACTTTCGATGTCGATGGTCTGCCACTGCGTTCATAATCTTCGATTGACTCACGACCACTCCTGAACCGCTCGTGCCACTGGTAAACGACCGTTTTTTTTAGAGAATCGTTGCCGAAACACTTTTCCAACATTTCCAACGTCCGTGCGCCACTAAATCCGTTTTTTACGCAAAATTTAATACAAGTTCGTTGTTGCAAATTTAAATCCATTTCTGCAATTGTAAAAAATCGCCAACACACACAGAGATAGATGTACTCTTGGCTACGTAACTTTTGCAAATTTCAAGTTATGACACTAAGATTTAAAGGGAATATCAACAACAGATGTACCAATTTAACAAAAAAAAAACAGAACTCAAATCGGAACGATGGGAGCGCCACACGGTGGTTATTCCGGGAACCTTTTGATCAAGGTAGTATTTTAGATATGGCATCACCCAGAACACACCGGGAGATACTGAGCCCCTCTACCAACTGAGCTACCACGGCGAGAATTTACTTTGCGTTGCGATAAATCAACTATTTTCATTCATGAACAATGTTGACAGAAAAATGATCATACAGGAATACTCAATTGACATAAAGTCGTAAGTGCATTATAATTATAATTCAATTAACTATTAATTATTTTTTTATACTAAATTTATTGCAATTGATCGGGAAAAATATGTTGAAATTTGTCAGCTTTAAAATAAAAGTTAAAATAGGAGGGAAAAGAACTAGTGCAGGAGGGTAAGATTTTGTGTCATAACCTGGAACAAATATGGTCACGGTAGTAGGGGAAAAGAAGAAGAAATACGTTAGGCTAAAAAGATATCACAATAAATTGAAGACAGGGTCGCTAACTACGGACATTAGATAAAGACGAAGCATGATGATAGGCGTAGATCGGAGGCTTTAGAGGTGTACGATATGTGCGTTCGTGTATGGAGAAGGATGAATGTCGCATTACTTGAAGACCTTGTTTGAGAAACATCAAAAACCTGAAGAATACAGGTGCGGCTGAAAAAACAAATCGCTCGAGTTCAATGCTGAGAGGAAATATTTCTAAGGCTACAGTGGGAGGAATAATCCTGAGACAACAGTGAGAAGTTATAAGCAAAACTGACAGCAGAACTGGTCGTTCTAAGGAATTTTCTCGAGCACAATGCGAGAGTGATACAGTTGGAAGCACAAGTTTTGCTTTAATGAATGATGACTTCCCGCTAAACACTCTTTTGACAGCTGTTATGGTATTATAGATGTTGATATAATTCTGTTAGATCCAAATAGCTGTCCCATCTTATAGGTATCTTATTTTGGACCATTAAAAAAACAAATGATTATGAAAAAATACTGTTTTCACATTTCACTCATTTTACGCTGTTTTCAGGTTTCACAGAATTTACACTGACACACATTTCGCGTTTAAACTGTTTTCACATTTTACAGGATTTCATTTCGCCCGAGCGGTTTCATCGAATAGTCGACTTCCTCAGGTACATCGTTAAGGACTTTGGATCTTAAGAGGGGGATTAGGTGGGTGTTGAGTAAAGGAAGGGATAAAATTCTGTGAAAACCACTGAGTATTTTTTATGATTTCCATGAGACATCAAAATGTAGAGCCTGAAAGCATCGAATAATAATAATAATATTTTCACCCTCCTCCACTTCCATAATGATCAGCCTTTTTATCAGACATAGTCGGTATTAAAAATATATGAATATATCTATAAGAGAGAGGAAATACTGTAAATGGAGTGGGGTTTACGATCCACCAAAAAAATGGTGAAAGCAAATGATTAATACAAAAGCTTACGATCAATCTATACTTGACAATTAAATATTATTATTTACTTGACAATTTACAATTAAATATGTGCTCATCAATAAACAAGAATAATGAAATTTAAATGTTGGAGCTAAGGATACTAAGTTTTGAAATATCTTGTGGAATAAAATTTAAAAAATATGATATGAAATCATACATTTCTCCCTACTCGGAATAAGTGGTGGACAAAAAATAAAATGTATTTATTTTTTTACATCATCATAAAAGGATATAGGTAGATTTTTGATGAACCTAGGGATTAGAAAGTGCAATGCGCGTAAGTACAGTTTAACACCACACCAAACACTTCGAAACCGCATATTGAAAATAAACTATTTTTTTTAACTCCACTTACGTTCCACCCTACTTCCTTCGGTTCAACTTGCCGAATTTTTTCTTGCGTTTACCTCGCTAACCTAATGATTTCCTCTCAATCACACACTTCAACATCCCATTACCCATTCATTCACGCTGCTTGCCTCTTTCGATTTCCTCCCAGTAATTTTCTCCTTCCTCCTATCCTACACTTCAATTTTTCCTTTCACCTCCATTTTACTTTTTCCACTTTTCTTATCACATATTGAAAGTCTCTAATCTACGGCTATCACAATCTCTAAAGGGCCAAATTACGGAGCTATACAAAACTGCACACTGAAGTGTTTTTTTGCCAATGTCTTTCTTCGGTATTAATTTTTCTGAAGATGGACATACGCTGAATGAATATCCTTACCAGAATACAATCGATGTCTATGTTTCGTGCAAAGATCGGCGCGATTGTTTACCATATGTTGAGAGGTATCAGAACCGCCATCAATTTGTCTTCGTTGCGCACGAGAAAGAGCTGAATAGAAACTCACCATGTCCGGATTGCTCAATGAGTACCGGCAGGGGGTATAAAAATAACCTTACGAGATAAATTCGTAAAATATATATCTTTTATGGTGTACTTAATACTTGCAACGCGAAAACTAAGGATTTTCACGAAACATATGAGGAAAAAATACCTATTAGATAACCAAATATGAAAATTTACATCAGTCGTCCACTTTGCTTTTGAGGAAAATCTCCCACCGACGATTCTTCTTTCATCCCTTCCTCTCTCTCTCTCTTAATCTAGACCCATCGCATTAAAAATGGGAGGGCAAAAAAAAACTACCCTCGCTACCCGTTCTCCGTCCTTTGACTCGCCTCCAGCATCCAATTACTCTCCGGGAACTTTAACACCTCTCGGACCAATTAGAGGGCAGCGCCTCGCCTCCGCCGTATCCATGGGAACGAGAGGGAAACTCCTGGGGGAGGTGGGGGGGAGTACACGGTGGGGGAGAGGGAGGAGGATAGTGGGGAGATGATGGGGTAGGAGAAAGGGGCGGTGGAGGTGAAGAAGGCTTGGGTGGTGGAGTCCTCTCCGTTTCTTCCGTTCCGTTTACTTTCTTTTCCCACTCATCTCGCAAACTCCTTGGGGAAACACTATCACCGTGAAATCTTCTCCTCCATTGCCCCCTCCCACCCCTAACCCTTCCCGCCTATTATATTATTGCCTCACCTCCCATAAATATTATCCCCAGCCCACCCTCCCATCACTTCTCCTCACACCCCGGAAAGCTTGTTCATTTTTTTTTCAATTTTTCTAAGTGTTAATTTTGGCGCTCATTATTTTTCTCTCTCCCCCCACCCCCCCACAAAAAATTTTACGGAGAAGGGGAAAAGGTTTATGATTAAAGAGGACACCGCCTTCCACCACCACGACAACACAAGAAATCCTCCGCATTTAGGTACACTGGGATTCCACGGCGTGACTCTTTCCTTTCGGTAAGCTTCTTACAGGAAAGCCGCGTGACAGGTGCAAGTGACGTAAGTGACACGAGTCACTTAATTCAGACCGTCATTCGGGATTCGGTGCAGTCTGAAATTAATATCAAAGGGAAGCAGAAGAAATGCAAGGACGTTGGTGGGTGCTTCTGGATTTAGAACCGTTTTGGGAAGGAAACCGTCCGCGGAGAAAATCATCCCGTGGTTGAAATTTAACCGGAGAAAGTTGGATAATTAATAATTGCCTTAGCAAATATCGAAATTATGACAATTTTTATGTAACTAATTCATTTAAGTCGGGTCGAAACGGGCATTAATCCCATTGGCAAAAACCAATCAATTATGAAATAATTTTGAATGTACCTTTTTTTAATTGGCTAAATGCCATGGATTTTGAATGCTGTCGATTTGCTAATCTTAATTTAAGCCCGCTTCGAGCAAAGTTAGCTGCAATCTCAACAGTTCGCCTCCTAGGAAAGCCAAAATTGAAAGTCGAATTTAGACTTACGAGGGGGTTGGAGGTGCTTTTCCAGAATCTTGGTATTTGTGTTGATTCTAAATACTGTTTAAGTTGACATTGTCGCCATGGATATAACTGGGAGAAAGTGCATCAAAATTATTAAATGTTTCATCAATGAAGAGATAGCTCTGTTTCAATCACCATCACAAAAACGTAGCGGGCATAATATTTGAATGGGACGGGAAGGAGAGGGCAAGGCGGCAAATTATGAAGATTCTTGAGGATCCAATGGGGTCTTTGGACATAAATATTTGCGGTTGATCTGAAATTTTTTGGATCACTATGCATGTCAATTCTAATCAACATGATTCCGTTAACGTAAAATAGATGTACTTTTCACCCATAAATGCTTCCGGAAAGATCCCTAAATGATTTCAGAGGTCCGCAATATTGAAGAAAGACGTTGAAATTTAATTTGCACAAACACTCAACTATGTTTATGGATACTTTTGTGAAATCCATAACTCCCCATGAATTTTAATGACCAAGCTCTTTGTTATATTTTTCGAAGACATACAGACTGTGTCTACCTCTATGTCACGCATCCTCGTGAAGTTAGCTGCAGGCTATATTAGCAAAAATATTGCTTGAGGGATCTCGTCGCGTTCCAAGTTATCCACTAGTTTTGTGCCCAGTAGCACAAGTGCGTAATTATTCTAGTTTGCTTCAAATCTCACTTAAGATTTTTGGGTTTAACGACTCTTAGTTCTCTACGTCTTCTGCATTTTATTTGTCTGTCGAGGTAGCTCTTGAATTAATTGCAAAAAAGAGCATCGAATTAAGAATTCATTATATATTAAAATTTACGACGTGGAAATGAGAAACCAATATAATCGAAACCTTCGTTAGAAAGCGTACCATAGTTATGACATGTG
Source organism: Hetaerina titia (assembly GCA_037158775.1). Lineage (NCBI taxonomy): Eukaryota > Metazoa > Arthropoda > Insecta > Odonata > Calopterygidae > Hetaerina > Hetaerina titia. The sequence goes on along the minus strand of CM073778.1, from coordinate 77,922,904 downwards.
GTTGCTTACCCTGGTCGAAAAAAGACGTGGAATACCATTCTGATGGAGAACAATTACATCAGAAAAATTAAAAAGACCGTAACAAAACATTGAGCGAAAAATTAAGATGTAACAGCATGAATTTAATATGTGAAACACTGTCATCTGAATTTTTTTAAAATTTCGTTCTGAAACATGGATTTTAAGGCAAGAAGACGAACTTAAATGTGAAACTTCCCAGACTTGGCCATGCACACTGACGGAGAAAAGAAGACGGTCGGAGAGGAAGGCAAACGGAGAAGTGTTGGGGAAGCGAGTAGGCTGTTGACAGGGATCCAAAGGAGGTGAAAGTGTTTGGAGGGGATTGCGAGAGGAAGGTGGCGGAATTCCGAGTGCCGAGAAAGGAGAGCGAATTGTAGGTGAGAGCGGACAGGGAAGAAGAGGCATTTCAGAACACTTGTAGGAAATAGGAATGAAAAGCGAGAGCAAAGGGTAAAATAAATGAACGACCACATTGGACAATGCTAAAAGCAACTGTTAGCAGTTGATAAATATTCAAAACTTTTTATTTATCCAAAATTACAGATGTTTATAACAGTTCGTTACGTCTGGCTCTGAACCATGGGAATATTAACACGATCCATATCTACGCTCCTGATAGAAAATAATTCTTTATAATGAACAATTTTTATTTTTCGCCTTATTCATATTTTATCACCTTATATACATTTTTCAGTAGCCACCATGGTTTGGTGAGCATCGAGTTTTTCCCGTAGAAACGTTCTTTAAGAACAATAATAGTGTGGTGGCGACATAGAGGGTGCTATGGTCTAGTGATGAAGCGCTCCGGCTCATTAAATAAGCAACATTTTCGTTACTGGGTGACTGATAACCCTCGCTAACTTCACCCAAGACCTCTTCATAGACCCAAAGTGACAGTTTGATGCGCTGTGTCCCCCATAGGCATCATTGGGCCTTACTTTTTTGAATCTCGAGGTTCCACTAACGGTTACTGTGAATTCTGTGCGCTATTTTGAGATGTTGGAGAACGTCTTACTTGCCACGATGGGAGAATATGATGAGGAATATGGCACAGAAGCCTTTTGGTTTCAACAGGATGGTGCCACGGCTCATACCGCCCGTTGTTCACGCCAAATCCTACAAAAACAATTTCCCGGTCGCCTGATCTCCTTACGAGGGGATGTTCCATGGCCTCCTCGCTCCCCGGATTTGAGCCCATGTGCTTTTTTTCCTTGAGGATATCTCAAAGTTGAGGTTTACAAAGTTCGACCAAGGACTTTGGAAGCTCTTTAAGGAGGCAATTACGGATGTAATCGCTGGAATAACGCAGTATATGCTGAGAAGAGTTTTCGAAAACTTTTTTGAACGAGTCAACACGTGCATCGCTCACCTTGGTCGTCACCTGAATGACACAATTTTTAAAACCTAAATAATAAAACAATAAAATTAGGTTTAACTTTCAGAGATAAATATTTTAAAAAATTATTTTGATTTTTTTGTTACAATCCACCCGTCAAATCAGGGAATCAATTCCGGTCTACCCTGTACAGGTATTTAATAAACTTACCTTATTTAAATTCTTTCGAAAAATCTTGTCAGAATATTTTTGGAATATGGTGGGTTGGATTTAATGTAAACAAAGCAAAGGCTAAGAGGTTTTCTAGTAAGAGAGAGACTTAGTTAAGGTTAAATTACGAGGTCATAAAATTAAGGCAGGTGAAACAGTTGACCTATCTTGAAGGTGCTTTGGACCGAAATGCTCCAAAGTGATAAGGACATGTGAAGAAGAATTGGGTTAGGTAAAGAAGATTTCACAAGGAGGAAGAAATAGACGACAAGTGAATTAGTACGTTAAATAAGTGTATTACCAGGTCATCGTCGTTATTTTGCTGATATTTCCCTCATATTTTAGATTATGCACATATTAAAATGATTAAATTTTTGCCTTAATAATCAGGAATAACATACGCGTGAGTAGTTGTAATTTGACAACTTAAAGTTTACCGCCTCTGGGCAAGCGAAGGTTGAAGTTAAGGAAAAATGAATGTTCTTAATTTTATAGGAATGCTGTAATTGGGTGGAACTGAATAAAAATATAGTATTTTATATGAACAATTGTACTTACAAAGAGAGGTTAAACATTCACTCGCTGAAGTAAAAATACAACTGTCTTGATATAACTGTTATAAAGACCTCGATTCAGCTACTGATTAAAAGTAACTATTGACGCTGTTATTAACGAAAGTCTGGTTGCTAAAACAATAGTTTATAGGCTTGAACAAAAGTGAAAAGTGAATAACGCTATTCTTTTACATTGTTAAAAGTTTGTTTGGCGGTAATTAATTTGGAGGTTTCTATGACAACAGCCAAGCAGCACACGGGAAAAGCACGAAAAATATAACACCTATACTTCAAAATAAATAAAATGTACTTTAAATAAACAAATGTATAACGAAAAACAACTCAAAATGATATATTTTAGAGTTTTGCCCATTTAATGTAGAAAATTGTCATACAATACAGGCAATGTTTTACAGGCAATGTAATACAGGCATGAGTATTTTAATAAATGAAAGATTACTTTGAAAGTGTGAACAAAGGAAAACCGCGTGTTAGTTTATGGATTCGTATTTGCTTTCAGAATTTGAATCTACATTTTTAGTTTACTGAAATAGCTTTAAATGGATTTCATGGCTTGTAGAATTGACTTGTAGTAAAGCAGCGTACATTTTTAACGAGATTTTATGCTTGCGATATTCGTGTCGTGATTTCTTTACTTTCCTACTCTTTCAGAGTTTTTTATCCGATTCCTCCACAGATCTTTTTAACACCCGAGCACTGCAAATGTGTCAAACCTTCTCTTCTCTCCAGCTGTAATCATTGAATAGCACACTCCAAATATACGTTTCAATTAGGCACTTTCCTACCTCCAGCTTTAGGTAGCAGGCAGTCAATTTTCGAACCGGTAGAATCCCTTCTTTGCCTGAACTCTTCCAATTTATCTCATTTCTTCCTTTGCCTGTTTATTTTGTTATTGCTTATTCCGTCGTTGATATAGCAATGAACAATCAAACATTTTGATATCCGCTATGGCTATCAAAAAAATGAATTCTGAAAAGAATAGGGAGCACTTATAGTTCCCTCGGTTCACAATAGTTTTTAAATAACTTTATATAATTTATTTTAAAATAAAATTGTCTACATTTTCTTCAGTCACCAATTGAAATAGCAACCGCAGTTCGCGGACACTCTTATTGGCGTCGAATCATTGACTGTGAACGAACCTCAAGACGACTTGAAATCGGCAGTCTTTGCACACCACCCCACCCGACCTTGTTACGGCTCTAATGGGAAATCGAACTTCCCGACTCCTCCTCATCCTTTAGACAACAAATTATTTACGTAATGGACGGATTTTCCTCCACTCGAGTGCAAAATCGTTGCCCCAATTAGGAAAATTATCCTAATTAGGAGAATATTAATAACTGTAAATAATTGGTTCCCTAAAGGGTGAGGAGTATTCAACAACATTTAATGCTTCAGCAGTCAAGCACTTCGGTCAGCACGAATGACAACTTTGACTTTTGCTTTTGGTACCCTGAATTTCCCCTTCCACCCCTTGTCCATCTCCGTGGGGGAGCCCTCCTCCTACCTGCAGCGTTGGGTTAATTTTCTTAGCTTGGGTAGGAGAGCGGTTTATGTTGCACGTTCTTGTGGTAATGAAATTTCGCCTTGCAACTTACCAAAATCTAGCTTGCACGTTATTAGATACATTTCTTACTGCATCCTAAGGTACAATTATTTGTTAGATTAAAGCATATGTAATTTCATGCGTGTAAATTAAAGGAGGTAGATATGCATTTGCATGCGTGTAAAATGATAGGCTGTTTCTATGAATGCATGCACCACTGTGGATTTGGGTTTTCTTGTGTGTGTTTGTTTTGAATCCGGTTTTTCTATTTTCCCTTTTATGGGTGGTGACCTAACACCCCCCACCACACGCCCTTGCGGCGGATTGCGGGGTATTGTGTAGATGTAGATGACTAGGTCTTTTACAATCTAACGAAAAACATAAATACAGACACTTTCGCGAAATTTCAAAGAAGACACGATACTGGAGGACCCACTTCGCTGTGTCGTGCAGCACTAGGCTTTATTTGCTATCAACGTAACTTTTAAAGTAATGAGGCAGGTGTCATGAAAATGTATCTGTATATGATTTAAAGAGTGTGCAGGTTAATGATAGATTTAGTGACACCGGGTTTACCTTATAATGTTCAAAATGTGAAGCGATTTAACGTCCAAGATGGCGGAATTTCATCGCGCTGTGAAGCGCATCTTCGTTTGTTTGACCATTGTGACGTCAATGACCAACAAAGACTTGAAAACTCAGTAAACAACAGCGATGCGTCGAGGGAGTTATTTTTTTAGCAGACGAATATATATTAAAATCATGTTGCACAAATAATATATTGTAGTATTATGCACAATCCCATCGCTTATTCCGCATCCCAGCGGAAAATGCTTGCTAAATTTCCGAAATAAGAAAAGACGAAGATAATTGCTAAGAGCAATAATAAGCACAATATGCAATTCTGTGTGTTATGATGTACGTATATATCTCCGACATCGAGTTTGTCGTGTTAAAGGCAGCCTGGTGCCTGTAATCTTGCAACATGACAACGCTCGTCCACACACCTCGCGCGCGATTGGAGAGGCTCTGCAAAACTTGAAATTCGAACCGATTCCACATCCACCTTCGTTCCCCCGATCTTGCGCCTCTTCATTTTTTTCCTCAACTTAAGAGGCACCTCAAGGGTAATCATTACACCTCGACCGATGACGTGAAGGTAGCTGTCGAGTCTTGGATTCGGGAAAAGTCGGAAAATGTTTTCATTGATGGAATGAAAAAACTTGTTACACGTTGGGAGATATGTGTTAGTCTTAACGGCGACTATGTTGAAAAATAAATGTGTGATTTTGAAACTTAAGAATTGTACTTATAATGTACTTTTTGCCCGATCTTGCTCTTTGTTTTTTTTCGCACTCTACAAGCATGCGTGCATTAATTTTCAGCCTACCCCCGTATTACAAAACTCGATTTGCAAATGTCATGTAGTATTTTATTTTACTTGTAATCGAAGGTAGAAGTTCCCGAGGATCCTAAAAAATTGTTTTGGATCTTGTTCCTTTATCTTTGATCTTATATCTAAACGCTGCATGGACCACCTTTCGTCTGGCTCCTTACCCTCCGACCTCTATCTGGGTGACCTTACCAACAGCAATTACCATTGTTCCCACCATAAGAGCTCAAATGATCATTAGAACATGCAATCTATCCCACCCGTCAAGGTTGTCTTCATTTAGGAGGGATTACAAGCTATAACTATGCTAATGATGAGATGATTGGTAATTAGCTGAACTCTGACCTCGCGAGTATTTTTAATGAGCATTAAATCAACAAATACTTTCCGAGCGTCCGTTTAATTGTAAATAAATAAATATCTTCAAGAGCCTTTTCACCACATCGGGGGTTGAAGATAAATATTTCTATTCTAAGTTCAACATGTCGAATGGTGTCAATACACATTATGACAAGGCTTTAAGTATTGCCACTGTCTGCTTTTATCTATTGAGAAAACGAAAAAATAGATACAGTGCTTTAAAATGCACTTCATTTTGAAAAATGCGAAGAATGAATTTGTCAATAAATTAGTCCTGTGAATGTTAGGGTGCCGAAATTAATCCAATGGATATTCGGGTACCGTAAATGTGCTCTCTTGTGCCCATATTTAGTAATTTCTCAGTTGTGTTTGTGCCAAAAGTTTAACAGTTCAGTAATATTGAACACAAACAGAGCTGCGATAGACTATTATCGCAATTTGACGCCACATAAGAATAATCCCATCCTCACCGATCGAGAACTGTTATCAACGTCAATATCTATTAGAATTAGTGTAGGAAATATTGATAAGGTGCACTGGACACACTTCACGTTCGATACACTCACTATTATTATTAAATGAATAATATCGTGTGGGGTGCGTAAGGATTTTTACTGTCGTGTGTTAGGAGGAGTAAAGAAGGATGTTCAAGCTTAATCCACTAAAAAAATATTTACAAGGATATTAATGAAAGAATACTGGGAAGTCATAAGGTGATTCACTGGAAAAAGTATTAAATGGCGTAGGTTACATGAAGTACGAAATATGCCGGGAAAAAAATGAGTAATTTGTGTAGCCTACATTCGCCAGGCACTGTTCCGCAAGAGATTCTATAGCAAGCATTCTAGCTAATAGCATTCTAGCAGCAAGGTAATATGCTTGTAGTTCACATCGGATTGATATTTTCAATATTTATTATCAAGTAATATCGATTTCCATCATTAGTCCGTAAGCAATGCTGAGTGAAATTAATGGAAAACTCATGAGAATTCGATGGAAAATAGCTATCGTGGGGTTGAGGGGATATTAAGTGAAGGAGATTTTAGTCAATTAATGACGTCGAAGTGACATGCAGTCGAATAATCTGGTCAATGTCGTTGGCGAGGAAAAATCACTATCTATAAGTCTCCACCATTTGTTATCATGATTTGAATGTTGTCTAAATTCGTAAAACAACCTACACGCCATTTTGACTACTGAAAACATAAATTAGTGATATTTTTCACCCTCAGATCCATTTACGTATATCATTAGCTATTCTGCTATTCATCAATCGGAGCCCTCATTAGTGACAGGGTAACCCAGAAATTGAATATCGAGTGAATTTAAACACTCACAAAACCAAATGGACGTTCTGAACGGCAAATCGAATGCATTTGAAGGTAAATCAAACCGTAAAAAAATTAGTGCAATCTTACCACAATATTCTAACCGTAATCTCCATCGACGGCGTGTTTCATATGTTTTGGAATCCGCATATTTGGAATAGCCAGTGGTGATTCTAGTTTCTTTCTTCGCTACCAGGAGCAACAGATGACCGGGACATCGTCCAGTCGTGACCGGATTATGAGTTTTCTGGCGTGAGACACACTTTCCTGAAATAATATGAATCCCATATTACGCACGCGTCCGTATTTCACACTATCGCGCCAACAAAATCACGTATCTATGTACACAGTTTACACAATTACAATAATTCTCAAAATTTAATTTTACAAAGACGTTATTTTCAGTTTCAAGCAATATGGATGAAAGTCAAAAAAATATTTTGAAATATATCAAAAATACGATGTTGAATAAGGCGAACGGAGTGCTATGGTAATAAATCGGATGACCGATTTGCGATAAAAAATATTTAATTTCTTAGTCGGGATATAATAGGGGGGGGATATGTTTTCACGCATGTATATTTGGGTGTGCTTTATACCAATTATGTAATACTGTCCCCAAAAAAACCGTACCGAGGTCACCAGGGCAGATGGCTTAACACCTAAAAGACATATCATGTATTTATGTAATGTAATAAAAGTTAAACACGATAGTTAATAGACTATAAAGTTTTCCTGCATAATATTCTCAGCTACTGATTAAATTTTCAATTTATCACGTAAGTTGAGGTTGCACTGAATTATAGACTTATACATCCCGGAGATGATTAAATTCCATCGCTACGTGGGTGCTAAGGAAACTAACTTAACTTTGTAACTTAAGGATAGAAATCACTGAAGTAATTACACAGGAATGCTCTGTAATCCCGAACGTTACTTCGTCTCGACGTGAACGTATATGGGTAAATTGACGTCAAAGTTTAATGTCAAAGTGTATCCTTTCCCTGTCAATTACGATGATTAAGACCTTGAACTCCTGACTTTAAAAATCAAAACTTTAACGTAAGATATTAAAAAGTAAACCCTTTGGCGGCCAAGACAGGAGATCGATAACATCATCTATATAGAGAGCGGACGGAAGTGAATAGATGGAATGAAAGCCCGGATGAAAGGTGAAGCTAAATTTAATATAAAAGTAAGACAGGGCTTCTCATTATTCCCCCTAATCTTTAAGGTCTACATGAAGGAGGCAATTATTGAGATCGACGAAACGAGAAAAGGCGGCTTAGGAGCACTCAGTAAAGGGATAAGTATGCTGAGATTGGCGAACTATATGGCTATACTTTCAGCGGAGGGATTTAATCTGGCCAGGATACTTACATACATGAAGAAAGATTTGAATCAGTATAATGGGATGTTAAACCAGGAAAACCTTGGAATCAATCGACTTAAGGTAATAATCTTCAAATAGGAACTTGGGAAAGCCCCAACAGAGTAATTGGAATCTCTTTCTATTTAATAAGTCTATTATTAATTAATATGTAATATTATTAATTAAAATGTGTGGATACAGACACTGTCAGGTGGGACAGAGGTCCCGAATATCGTGATTGACTGTGTAAAAAAATAACAAAACCGATAATTGAAAAAAAATCATTCACAAAATTATTTAAAAAGAACCAAAACTAACCACTACGTGGATAATCAAGGAAAATACAAATTAATGTCACGCGTAGCGTAATATTGCTCCACGTCCAAAATCACGGATTGATCAAAATCACAGGCTATCATAGCACAACTCACTCCGTTCACATCACATACCGTGCACTCCATATATATATCATAAACATATCATACATACGTATGCATATCGTACACAGACTCTGTGAATTTTAGCACCCGATCTTTTGCCCAGTGGCTGACTTACACATGTTCTTGAAACTCCTGAAATTTGATGGGAAGGGTTGAAACAAATCTCTAGGTACATCAAATGAAGAATACAATGTATTTTTCCACTGCTCTTTATTTTCGTACTAGTTTCAACACTTAGGCGTTATTCACAGGTACAATTTAGTAAAGTTTCGGTCCATTTATAGTATTCTTGTTGGGGAAGGGGTGGGTGAAAGAGGGGGGAAGGAGAGGGAGGAGGGAGGGGTGTTGGAAAGGGGATTGATGGGTTCACAGTTGGAAGGAGAGGTAGTTAGGTCTTCCCGTGAAGGAAAGGGATGCTTCCGGGATTGGAGAGAGGCATTAAAATAATAAATAACTGACCACATGACCCTTTTTCAAATTCTTTCTGAGTTCCAACTCTTCCCACTTGTCCATCTTCCTTCATTTTTCCGTTTGGTGTATCAGTTCCGGGTTGAAATCACTCCCATTATTTTCTTCCCACAGATGCTTAGCGAAGTGAGATTGCGTTGGGCCACATTTCCTAAAACAGCGTTTATGTTCCTCGGCTCATGTTTTTGTTGATCTCTTCATTTGGCCTATGTAGATATCACTGCGGTCCTTACAAGATAACTTATAAACGCCACCTTTATTTTGTTTTTCTACTTCTAGTGTTCATGAACGATTTTAGGTTGTCCACATTATACAATGCCCTCCGAAATTGTTCCCTAGGGAAGAGGTTGGCTATCTTTTGTGAAATCAATTCATAATAAGGGAGTCTACACCATTTTTAATCTTTTACATCCATATTGACTGGTTTAAACAAAAGATTGTTTGTTCTAATGGAACGTTTTCTGTGTAGTGTTTTTTTCAATTAACCATTCTTTGTAGCCATTCTTCATTGCAATATCATTTAATGAACATGAACTTCCACAAAGTTGAGTCAGAAATAATCGAATACAAATCTCCTGGTACCTGGTTCCATGCCAAAATGCTTCTCTTCAAAAATGAAAACTTTTTTCTGTATGTTTTTTTTGCGTACTAGTTTTTAATTTAGAACTGTGATCATTATTTGTAGTTGTTTAGCAAGATCACCTTAAGAAGATAGGGGAAAGTTATTAGGAGAATGGAAATTGGGAAGAACAATTTCTACCTGACGAAACAACTAACGACTCAAGGCTAATGTTTGTTGTATACGTGTACTTAGTAACTCAAAGTACCTCAAAAAGTGAGTGTTGAGAGAGAATTACAGAATAACGCATGTGCTATAAGAAGAGGTGGCCTAATTGGACACACCCTACAGTAACGAATACCATAATTGAATGAGATGTAATGGGAAGGAATCGCAGGGGAATGCCGGAGGATGACTAACGAGATCCGGCCGACGGAAGACGTCAGCGCAAGGGACTATGAAGAAATAGAAAGATTGGCGGGAAAGAGGGTATAGATTGGGGAGCTGCTTGGAGCCAATCCCAAGATTGATAACTCATAATGATGGCTGAATCACTCGCTCAATAATGGTGACGCAAACGGCCTCAGCTGTCGGCGTCTGCCATACTGGCTTCTATAATATACTATATACTTTTGAAAATGACTCATTGAGGCACTTCATTATAATCTGTTTAACGTTGGATTTTTCTATCAATAGAAAGGGACAGAAATAGAGAGAAAAATTTAAAATATTGAACTTAGAATACCATTTCAGAGCACTTTAGTGCCTTCGTCCTTTAGGCCTATGGCAAACAGAAGGGTTAAAACTACTTGAACCGTTCCCGAGGCACGGTAGTTCATCGAATACCATCAGTGGAAATGACATACGAGGGGAAATCTGGGTTAAGAAGGAAGAATTACGAGAAGCAGATGACAGCAGACGCCAGGTCTAGAAACTATGTACAAACAGGGAGACTCGAGGATATAAAAAGAAAACAAAGGAAAGAGACTACTTTTATCTTGGTCACCTTTTTACAAACCAAACCTCAGATTTGAGATCCTCGTGATGATGAATATATGCACTCCTCGACAGTCAACCTTTTATTTCATTGAGGGAAATATTTAATAAAATATGTTTTCAGGTGGGCTAGATCACAAAGATAAGATAATATAAATGGACTCAAGCACTGTGTTACGGTAAGGAAACGGGTATGACAGGTATTTTAGAGGTTGGGAGCCGCTTGAGATGTGAAACGTAAAAGAAAACTTGGACTTTTAGCCAGGATCGCAGTACAAGAGTTTAAATATGGTACAAGAGGGATTAATATTACTACACTATTTGGGTAATGTAGACCGCAAATATAAGATAATGTAATGGAGATAGACTCCAGTACAGTGAGATATATATATATGTGTGTGTGTATATATATATATATATATATATATATATATATATATATATATATATATATATATATATATATATAAACACTAACACAAAAAACACCACACACATAGAAACATAAAAGAAGGACATTTACATTGGATATTAACGTTTCGACGGCACGGCCGTCGTCATCAGAATGCCGTTGTCGGGGAAGAGCGGAGAGGACATGTGCAAGAGAAGGGTGACGGGAGGAGAGGTAAGGGGCCAATGGGAAGCGGACAAGGTGGGGGAGGGGGAAATGGCAGGGGGCGGTAGAGTTGCCGCGGTAGGGGAAGAGCTGGAAGGTCCCGGTCGTGAAGCGGCCGGGCCTTTAGCGGGGGACTTGGTGACCGATTCGCTCAGAAGAGTGAAGCGGTTCTAGGCAGCTTTGGATAAAATCCTTATATATATATATACAAATGTATATACATACATATACATATATATACATATATATATATACATATACACATATACATATATACATACACACACTCTTCTACATATATACAAGGAGGAGGAGAATTAAGGGGCCAATAGGAAGCGGACAAGGTGGGGGAGGCGAAATGTAGGCAGCATTGGATAAAATCAGTGGGCTTGGTTCAGCCCGGGGGGTTTAAAGGACTGGAGCACCCAGATATGTGCCATCTCGCGAGTTCTCACCTCTATGTTACTAGCGGAATTGGGAAGGATTTCAATCACTGAAACGGAGAAGCAGTCATCAAAAGACTGGTTGTGGGAAGCAGTGTGAGTAGGGATGGGATAATTAAGGAAGGTGGGAGATTTGGTGGAAGAGCGGTGGTTATTCATTCGGAGGGAAAGGGTGGTCGTGCATTCACCCACGTAAAAGGCAGGGCAGAAGTTACAGGAGAGGCGATATATAAGGTTTTTAGAGGTGCAGGTGGCTATGGGTTGGGAGTTGGTAATAAGGGACGTGGAAGGTCTGAGGAGATGACAGCATTTACAGCGTGGGCGGTTGCATGGTGCGGACAGGGGTGGGGAAGAGACAGGGGTGCTCGTAGGTGGTATATATATAGTTTATACATATATATATATATATATATATATATAAGTAACACGGAAGTGTTGAATAAAAAACTTAGACATCAACACACAGCACGAGAACACATAAAAAGAACACAATAATATCTTGATAATTTCGACGGACTCGAACTCCGTCTTCTTCGGAAGATAAGATGTGACTGTCATGTGTGTCATGTGAGAGTCATATCTTATCTTCCGAAGAAGATGGAGTTCGAGTCCGTCGAAATTATCAAGATATTTTTGTGAGTGCTCTTTTTATGTGTTCTCGTGCTGAGTGTTGCTGTCTAAGTTTTTTGTAATATATATATATATATATATATATATATATATATATATAAACCATAAACACAGTAATCAATCCGAAGGTCGGTTTAGTAGGTGATGGTAGAGCTCACCCATGTACCAAGCCCGACGGCGTGTGAATATTCACACATCAGGGTAGGGGGGCCAGTTCCTTTCCCTGTGCCGGTTATGGTTTCCCAGGAAGACCTGGTACCCGAAAAATCAACTAGCTTGGGTGGAGCTGCAGGTGCCCAAAGTGCCTTGCCCGGGAATCGAACCCGGGACCCTCCGGTCAGTAGTCCAACGCTCTACGCGCTAGACCACCACGACCCGCCATATATATATATATATATATATATATATATATATATATATATGCATATATGTCATATTAGTGAGTTAGTAAGAAATCAAAATAATAATAGAAATTGTAAAGACATTCGAAAAACAAGCAAAGACAACATTAAACGCTGCGTAGACACCAGGTATATTCGTAGGTGCATGTACTTGTGTCTGATAGCTGCTAGTATTATTATTATTGTCATAGGTAATCTATCGATTAAGGCAGGTTTTGGATGGACACAACTGCCAAATAAATACCTTGTCTCTCCCAAGAAAACACACAAGCCAGCATCCTACTATACGACAATCCCCTCTTCATCTCTGTGCATTGCCTTCTTCTGTTCATTCCGTCCAAGATCCCTATCCTATCCCTGCCATTTCTTTGTTTGCTTAACATCCTCCCCTTGCCAAAAATTGCCAATCAATATGCTTTGTATCCATTTTTCTCTCTTCTTAGGGTTTCTCCCAGCAATGCCCTCCTGCCATACTCAGTTGAGTTGCTAGTTGATGGATTAGCATGTGTGTGAGCTAAAATGGATTTTTCAGGAATATATGCATGTGCTTCTCTGTAGGTGTGCATGGGCACGAATTTGTTAATTTTTCACATGGTTTAATTAACTTTAACGGGTTGCGACTCAACAATTCCCGCCATACTCCCTTGTGGTGGCTTTCGGTGTATTTTGTAGATGTATATTATGCATGTAATTGTAAAGTCGTGAGGGAATTGATTTCATGAAATGGCGCACGTGAAATTTCGTCCCGACACATCTTCTCGCGTGAAGGTAGAGGTCGCCGCCACTCCCTCAAGCGCGGTGCATCCACATCCCCAGTCCGATGATGGTATAGGGGTTACCTTCTACGGCCAGATCCCTGAATTATAGAGGGGCTTCTGGGACAGGGCCGGTGGGAGGAAATATATTAGGATGGAAAGAAGAAGTGAGGGTGGGTAAGACGTATGTATATATGTGTGTGTGTGTATATATATTATATATAGAGAGAAAAAGAGAAGGAGGGAGAGGAGATGGGGAGCCAGGGCAAAAAGAAAGGAAGGATAAAGAAAAAAAGGGTGCTGATCCACCTTACAACTTCATGCTGAGGTTATTCTGATTAGGTTATCCTGAAAGGAATAGGAATGGATGCCCTGAGGTGAAGTTCTATTACAGGTGAACGGCGACGATGCGAAAAGTTGGATAACGAAGATGGAGGAAAATTATCGTGAATAAAAATCTTTAAAGGTGCAGGGTTGGAATATTTGTGAATACTAAGGGTTTAAAGGAGAGCGGTAAGGAGCAGTGAGGGAAGAAATAAGTATTAACATTGGGGATGAGAAAAATAATATGCATATAATTCAGATCACATATATATATATATATATATATATATATGTATATATAAAACTTAGACAGTAACACACAGCACGAGAACACATAAAAAAAACACTCACAATAATATCTTGATAATTTCGACGGACTCGAGCTCCGTCTTCTTCGGAAGATAAGATAGACTCCGAAGAAGAGCTCGACTCCGTCGAAATTATCAAGATATTATTGTCAGTGTTCTTTTTATGTGTTCTCGTGCTGTGTGTTACTGTCTAAGTTTTTTATTTAACACTTCCGTGTTACTTCGAAGAAATCATCTATATATATATATAGTCACTTTCTTGAAAAACCCACGAACGTGCACAATAATGTTAATTCACCAACTAGTCGACACAGACACAGAAACTAAAACGTATAATAGAGGGACTCACTGGTTCTCGAATTTTAGGTGGTGCAACCACCTTTCTCAAGAGGAATTGGGAACAAATCTGTTCCTAATTCCTCTTGAGAAAAGTGGTTGCACCACCGAAAATTCGAGTACCAGTGAGTCCCACTTTTATATGTTTTAGTTTTTGTGTTTGTGTCGACTAGTGAGTGAATTTACCTTATATATATATATATATATATATATATATATATATATATATATACATACATGTATATATATAAATATATATAAAATAAACATATATATATATATATATGATTGGAGGGACAGGAGACTGATCCTTAACCTGTACATGTCTCAGACTGCTCAGGTGCGAATGGGGAACGGAGAGTCCGGATGGGCAGTGTTAGGAAGAGGGGTAATGCAGGGTTGCCCATTGTCACCGGTGCTGTTCAATGTATATGTGGAGGAAATGATTAAAGAGGCATGGGAAGAACTGGAGGTAGGAATGAAAGTCGGAGGGGAATCCGTAAAATCGGTTAGGTTTGCTGATGACCAAGCATTAGTTGCTCAGTCAGCGAAGGGGTTGCAAGCGTTGCTGAGTGCATTGGAGGTTCAGTGCGGTAGATATGGGATGAGAATCAATATTAATAAAACAAAGGTTATGCGATTTTCCAGAAAGAAAAAGGTTAAGCTAAATATTAAAATAGGTGGGGAAAAAATAGAGCAGGAAGAACAGTTCACGTATCTCGGAAGTGTTTTGGACCAATACGGTCAAAGTAGTGGGGAAGCAAGGAGAAGAATTGCGCTAGGCAAGGAGGCTTTCTCAAGGAGGAGGGAGTTGATGACGGGGACGTTGTGTAGGGAGGTTAAGACAAGACTCGTAAAAACTCTGATATGGAGCGTAGCTATGTACGGCGTGAAAACGTGGTCGCTGAAGCAGGAGGATAGATGTAGATTGGAGGGTTTTGAAATGTGGGTGTGGAGAAGAATGGAGAAGGTGAAATTGACCGAAAGGAAAACAAATGAAGAAGTACTGGAGATGGTGGGTGAGGAGAGGGGTTTGTTGAGAGAAATCCTATGGAGGCAGGAAAAATGGCTGAAAGGCGTCAGGAAATATTAGAAGAAGTGCATCTATTGTTATAGCTACGTATTGAGCTATTGAGCGGTAGTGGAATGTTGAAGAAGGTAATAGAGGGGAGAATGTTAGGCAAACGAGGAAAGAACAGGAACAGGACAGGGATGTTGGACGGGATGAAGGGAGGAAGGAAGTACACAGAGATGAAGAGTAAGTTGCCGGATTGGGTTTTGTTTGGAGTTACAAAATATTTATTTGATAGTTATGTCCATCCGAAAACCTACCTTAACCGGTACATTACCTAATATATATATATATATATATATATATATATACCGACCTTCGGGTTGATTACTGTGTTTATGGTTTATATATATATATATAATAAACAAATGAGGAAGTACTAGAAATGGTGGGGGGGGGGAGGGGTTTGTTGAGAGAAATCATATGGAGGCAGGAAAAATGGATGAAAGGCGTATTGAGCGGTAGTGGAATGTTGAAGAGGGTAATAGATGGGAGAATGTTGGGCAAGCGAGGTAAGGGTAGGAACAGGATAGGGATGTTGGACGGGATGAAGGGAGGAAAGAAGTACAGCGAGATGAAGAGGGACCTGATATAGAGTAGTTTGCTAGGTGGGGAGTCACAAAATATTTATTTGATAGTTGTGTCCATCCAAAACCTACCTTGACCGGTAGATTACCTAATAATATATATATATATATCGATGATGCGAAGTACTCACGAGAGCAATATAACTTTTGGACGGCACAATATAACACAGAATAAAACAGATAACACGTAAAAGGACACTCACACTGTAGATGATTTGAGCTTTCGGCCTACTCCGAGGCCTTCTTCAGGGCAGTCTGACCTGAGCACGCCCTTCTCGCTTTTCCATTCCGGAGCTAGCAATGGAGAGTAAAGACACGTTTTACATTACGAAAGGAAACATATTCTCATTCATTAGTTCTGTCCATACTGCCCTATCCTTATTGAAATTATTTAGCCTTTGCCACAAATGGGTTTTGAAAGAATCAATTATTTTATTGAAGATTAAAAATGAAGAAGTGTTGGAAGAGGTGTATCTTTTGTTATGGCTACGTAGTTAAGGGTTTCCGAGCCTATGTTTATGGGTAAAAAAAATTAAATTGAAATTTCCTGTCATCTTCAAAATTATCGCATTTTTCTACTAAATCAAACAACCTGTAAAATTTGTTTAAATGTATGTATCATGTACGTTTATTAGGTCATACCATATTAATACAGTAGAGGTTGTCAAATGAAAACCGAACACCTGCCATATCACAGTCCGCGCGAAAGGTGGCAATGGGACAATTTGTCACCCATAGATAATGCCATCGCTGTGGCAGAAGAACTGCATAGGGGCAACTCACAGGCGCAAGCATTTGTTGGGTTATGTCCTTATTGGTGCGCGGTCTGGTTTGGTTTTCATTATATTGCCCCTCATAACAAAATTCAACTAAGGAAACACTTTTTCAATATTTTTTCGTGATCCCGTTCACTGTCATCAGGGTGAAAGTAGGTTCAGCTCTATTCATGATAGTCAGTAACTATTTAAAACCAATGAAGGCGTCCAGGGGTTACGAAAGAAAATTAATAAAAAAGTGGTGCTTTTCCTTCGTATGTCCTTGTTTGCTTCGTGTATCACATACTTCTGACGAAAAACATTGTATATCATTTAGTTGTTTTAATATCGTTCGACGATATTAATTAGTTTATTATTAAAATATGGGCAGTTAAAAAGCAATGGTTGATGCTTTTTTAGCCACAAACTTTGACGAACTTCATCATTTTTCCTAAAAATGTACATATTTTTTTACAAACAAGTTCCTTGCCAGTTA
This sequence comes from Hetaerina titia, assembly GCA_037158775.1. NCBI lineage: Eukaryota > Metazoa > Arthropoda > Insecta > Odonata > Calopterygidae > Hetaerina > Hetaerina titia. Next base: position 77,905,574 of record CM073778.1, on the reverse strand, counting down.
CATTCCGTCACATTTATACGTTAGATTTGATTCATCAATATATTTTTTTATATAGAACGTCCGTTAAAAATGTTTTGCGGGTTATGTCCAAGCCACCTCGGTGAAGAAGCAACTGTGCAGATAGAAATGTAGAGTATATTTAGAATTAATTCAAATATATTTGGAAAAAAAGAATTAAATGCGAAAGATGGCAGATAAATATTATTTATAATGAAGTGTAAGATAACTGTCATATCATCAGGGATAAAAAACATAATCAGGAAAAAAATAAATTATTCCAGCGTGTAATACAATGCAATTTGCTGGAGAGATTAACACACGAGGTCCGTACATTAAGTAATGAGATTGATTTTTAAAAATTTTTTCATTCAAGTAGAATTACAATTTTATATTGTCGCCCTCAAAATAACTTCCTTCTGAAGCTACACAGCGCTGGAGACGGTTTTTCCACTCATAGCAGTGCTGGAACTCCGATACTGGAATATCCTTCAGCTGGTCGGTTACAGCCGTTTGAATGTTTTCGACTGTCCACAAATGAGTTCCTTGGGGCGATTTTTCAACTTCGGGAAGAGAAAAAAGTCACAAGGATTCAATTCAGGCGGATAAGGAGGTTGAGGAGCCAGAGGAATGTTTTTACTTGCCAAAAACTCGTTTATTAAAATTGCTTTGTGGTAAGGAGCATTATCGTGATGCAACACCCAATTGTTCATGATGTTTGGTCTCACATGAATGACCCTTTTTCGAACTTTTTCAAGAACCTCTCGGTAAAATTGTTGATTGCCCGTTTGGCCTTGAGGTAGAAACTCTTTGTGGACGATTCCGTAGGTATCGAAAAAACAAATCAGCATGCATTTGATCTTCGACGTCCTCATAATTGATTCTTTGGGTCTTGGAGAGGTTGAAGTGTGCCAATCAAAATTCAAGGCATCTTTCCCTCCTGATGTCCTTTTAGTCTTGCGAAAGGTTTTTTGGGGCCATTTTTGCGCAGATTTTTCACATTTCCAATTCATTGTTCAAAATCTGATGAACGGTGGTGTGAGTCAAATTCAACTCTTCCCCGATCATTCTATCAACCGACGATCTGCACGCACAAGATTCCGGGTTCTGTCGACATTTTCATCGGTTCTTGAAGATGAAGGAAGGTCTTCCATTTCATGACTCATCTTCAATCATCTCTTTTCCATGTGAAAATGCCTTAAACCACCGAAAAATCTGGATTCTTGGTAAAACTGTACATATCTCCGTAGGCCTGCTGAAGTTTAAAAAGAGTTTCCGTTGCACTTTGCCCAAGTCTGAAGCAAAACCCGATAGCACACCGTTGCTCGAAATTGATGTCACTCATTTTTAGAACACAATAGAAAAAACTGTTTTACAAAATAAAAACGCTAAGGACGACCAAAAGACTCGAGCGAGTTCAATCCGTACTGAGGGCGGATTACATACTCCCCTTCCGTCTATCCAAGCCCAGCGCCTCCAGTGTTGCCAGATCCTACGCTACGTTGCCAGTCTCATTAATTAATTTACAGGTCTCGTTAACTCGAAGGTTGATGTCATCGCAATTCAAATACACCTGAATCTATTACTATTGACCCAGAAACTTTGCGATGTCTTCCAAATATTTTTAAAGTATATATCGTCACCGAAAAATATTATAAATCAATAGAAAATATTATAATAATCACAAAGATAAAAATTACGGTTAGATCGCTTTTCTTCGAAAGCGACGGAAATAATTCGGGGTTAATGGGTCACACAGTGGGGGAGTGCATTATGGGAAGAGGGAGACGGTATGGGTCTGAAGGCAAGTGCGAAGGGGTGGAAATTACGCGATTTGATGGTGATACGGGCGTGTGTGTGTGTAGATGGAAGACGAGGATGGGAAAGGGGTGGGTCACGCTCGAACCTTTTCCGCCGTTCAAAACGATTTACTGGGAACCGAAAACATCTTCCTGCCGCTCAAAACGAGCAATTAGGCGTGGAAGAATAAAATTTGCGATGATCGACGATTATTTACCATCACTGGTTTATCATAATTGATAGCAGGAATCACTAATAGGTGAATTACGACCCGAAAAAGGTCGTCGTAGTTCTCAGAAACCAACGGTGAAGGGTTGGTCGTCATTAAGAGTGATCATCAAGCCTAAGATTTGATTTTTTCGGAGCTACTCCACACTTAGTCACGTCTGACCCTTTGACATCTACCTACGTATTCATGCCAGACGATATATTAATTTCGTGAACCCTATCCACAGTCTTTTATTCTCTTGTCTACTCTCGTGAAATCTTCCCTCGACAGTTCGCCAAAACAAGTTATCATGTCTAAAAAAAAGATGCCCGATAAGATTCCTTATTTTTAGTTTTTTCGATAAACTTTCGAACAGTGCTTTTTTGTCTTATTCTTCGTTTAACTACTAACATCACTCGTTTTCCCTGAAACGTCTAAGTCGTCTTAAAGTTAAATGACTGTATATACATACAGATAATGACCATAATAGTCACCTCAGATATCCCGAGCATGATGCGAGCAGATATTTATACCAAATTTGTTTGGTATAAAATACTGAATATACCAAATAATTGATCAGATGATCTTTGAATGATTGAGGCTTGGTTTATGATACTTGGGTTTAAAAAAACGACGAGCTTTGACAGTATCACCACACTCACTCTCATGAGCTGAATGTCAGTGACCTGTATCTAATTTAAGTTTGGCTGAAGGTTAAGATGTGGTCGTCCCAGTGATAGCCAAAGTTGTGCAGGTGATTTGAAGCAAAACAAGTCCATTGTTTCGAAATGATATGACTGATTAAGATTCTATCACATTTATTTTAATAATTAATTTGGAATATTACTAAGATTCATTAGAGCTTATATTGGCCAGTATTATGGGTAATCTCATCATCATTTCTCTCATAATTAACTTCTAAATGAGCAGGACATAAATTCTGAAATAGAGGATTCAGTGCTAATTACGACAGATCATTTAGTGTTTTTGGGGGGGGGATTGCTCTACTACCACGTCTTTCATGGGGAGCACACATATGTCTAAGGAGAATATGAGGATCCATCTTAAAGGAATTCGACTTCATTTAACGGGGATCGGGAAAATGTGGTGAGAAAGTTAAAGAGAGGTGTTATTTCGCTTTAGTTAGGCCAAATATGGAATACGCCGAAAGTATTTCGGATCCTTGTGAGAAAGTGTTGCTGAAAAAAGTAGATAAAGTATAGAGAAAATCCTTCATATTCGTAAAAAATTGTTACAGTAATAAGAAGACAAGCGTAATAGGCGTTTTAGAAGAATCAGTATAGATAGATACACATATTCGTTCTTTCCACGGACAATCAGGAATCAAAATGGTAGGAAACGAAAGTCATAATAGAAATAGTAACGATATTCTAAGTACTGATTAAACTCTTTGTAAACGTATGAAACATTCGTAGGTGCATGTGATTGTGTACGCATGTTAGTTACTTATATGTATTTGCATCTGCCTATGTTAAAATGGGTTTTTCATGAATATATACGACTGTGTGAATGTGAAATGGTATTCATTTTTAGTTTTTCATGTGGTTTAATACTGTTTTGCGAGTGGCGTCCTATCATCCCCTGCCACACGCCCTCGTGGCGGCCAGCAGGGTGTTATGCAAATGTAAATGTTGAATAAGTGTCTAGTTTATCGTTGCATTTTAAAGGCTACTAAATACGGTACATGTTTGCATGGAATCATTGATTTATTCATTGAACCAGAAGTTATTCGTATTTGAATCAGGCTTATTTCATTCGAATGGCAAACTTTTCTGAGCGAACATTTCGACTATGGGATGCATTAATTATTGAACATATAAGAAGTTTCACATACATATTACACGGTGTATCTAACCTGCCCACATTTTGTGGAATCTTAATTCTATTCCCTCTCGTATTGCTGAAGTAAGCTCGAGTAAACTTTTAAAGACCTCTCAAGCCTAGTTTGCCCTCCTCCGAACTTCTCGTCTGATATATTTACTAGTCTGGCCAGCCAACCTCTGCCGTCGAGTCCTGTTTGCTCAGCTGGAAATGCGCTTGAAGACGGAATAAAAAGAAGATAGGGAGAGAGAAAGAGGGGCGTCAGGGAGGGAAATCTAGAGCATCCTTAGGGCTGAAGGGATTTTAACCCATCCCCAACTAAATGTAGGCCAAACGAGTGGAAAAAAAAGATGCAGGAAGAGGACACCACGCACCATCAAAGACTATGGCATGGAAAAAGGCAAGGGGGTGGAAGAGCGCGCAGGGGAGGGTGAAAGAGCGGGGTCGTTGGGTGGTGTTGGTGGTGAAGAGGAGGGGTTGGGGAAATCACGGGCTAAGCGTCTGCGAGTTGCTGCGATTTATTTTTTAAAATTTCCCTTTGCATCGACCTCGTGTCGAGCGGACTCCCATAGGTGGGTGGGCGGGATAAAAGCCGTCTCCGGGAGAGAGAGAGACGGGGGTGGAGGCTGCGTAGGGGTGTGTTGGGGGGGAGAGAGGGTTGGCGGGAGAGATTTTTCCGCAGGGCCGGCCGCGAAGTGGCACTTCGCAAGGGGTCAACTCCACCGCCACCGACCGAAATAGAGACACCAACCTCCTCTCTTCCGATCGATGTGCGACACCATTCCTGCTCCCGCACATCAAGGGGGATGGGGGGGGGGAGAGGGACGTTAGGAAGGTTGGCGTTGTGTGGTGAGGTTGGGAAGGGGTGTTTTTGCTTTTCGCTTCTTTAGGTCAACACTCTTGAATCACAGTCTCCTCTCACAGGCTACCGCTGTTGACGGCTAACGGAGGGGGTCATCCGACGCCATAGAGAGACCCTAATGGGGAAAATAGAGACTAGCCTCTTTGTTTGGTCGTTATAGTTGGTGTAAAGATTAAAGGTAGGTGACGATCGGTCCCTGAAAACAAATGCACGCTTTCTTAGCACTCTAAGTCCTTCCTAACACCCTAATATTTTGCTTGCATGTATAACTTCGGGTGTATGGGATATTCACAAGGTAGGATTATCTTTAGAACTAGATCGAGTGCAGCGCAGAGTATCAAAGTTTGTGAGCAATTTTTGTGGAGGACGTAGCAGTGTCACAACGCCATTGGAAGAACTTGGATGCGACCCACCAGTAGGTTGAAATACGGGTTAAATTTACTGCTTAAATTTGAGTCAGGTTACTTATCTGAGGATGTTATAGACATATTGCATGCCCCGAATTATTTTGTTAGATGAGATAGTGTGCGTAAAATATGGGAGATAAGTAGTAGAACGGATGAATTTAAAATGCCGTTTTTTGTTGTGCCATTAGAGATTAAAATATATATGACCGCAGGCGCGAAGGGGGTAATTAGTGTTGGTACTGTATATGTACAAGTATAGTGTCGATGTCCTGCATGATATTTAAATAGACCCATATTTATAACATTGTACCCGAATTATTTGAATATGTCCTGTTATTGAATATTCTTTTATGAAAGTGCCTTCTTTCATGTTTAACGTTCATCCAGTACATGATTAAACTGATATTTTTGTAGAGTTGTAGTGATTGTGATCGTGCATGCGTGTGCTGGTGATCTAACACCCCCCGCCACACGCTCTTGTGGCGGCTTGTGGGGCTTAATTTAGACCTAGATCACTTTCTACTCAATGTCTCTACACTTTCCATCGCCTACATTTCATTCAAAAATGTTGTCATCTACTATTTCTACGTCTTAAGCATGCTAACTGCCACACGTACGCGAATTTCTGTGAGTGCTACGTCATTATTGCAACTGGTGACGATTGGTATTCTTTATAATTTCAATTTTGGGGAGTCTAAAATTGCCACACGTGATTTTTCATACTATTGACGTCACGGATATGGTGGGAAGAAAAGGATTGAAATTAAACTACTCGCAGAGGAAAAAGAAGACTTTGGATGGATGCAAGTTGGTTTACAGGAGAGGGTGAAAGAGCACAGCTACAAGATAAACAAGAACACTCAAACGTGCTTGAACTAAGGCAATGACCTCCAGTCAACATAAGAAAAGTAATATTCAAATAAGAGAAGGGAATGACATACTTTAACAAGCGGTGAAGTTTTCATAAATTAGACCGCAGGATTAGTAGCGATAGAAGAAGCTTGGGGGGTATAGTAAGCATGAAAGTATTGGTGAAGAATGTTTTCCATCAGATGAGGAAATTATAATTAAATTATGCAAAACTGCATGTAAAGAAAATAGCAAAGGATTATTCGAATCCACTCCTGAAAATGTTTCATCTCCGAATGCATGAATGCAATCTCCGAACCACCTTTACTTGATCTACAAAATAATTTCATATAGAACAATACGTTTTATTACACATGTAGTTAAATTGGCAATTAGGATCGTCAACGAAAGAAAAGAGAGTAGGGAAAATGATTACTTGAAAGGATGATCAATTTGGGCTCAGGAAGTGGAGAGGCACGCGTGATACCATTGCCAGTAATGAGGCCACTAATAGAGATGAAAACAATCAGGATGCAATTGTTTATTTCAATATATCAAGAAGGCGTTCAATAGAGTAAATTGGGTCAATTAGTGAATCTTTTACAGAAAATAGGAGTGGATTGGAGGGATAGGCGAATAACTCGCAACCTGATCATATCTTAGACTGCTCAGATGCGCTTACAGGACAGAGTCGGGATGGGAAGTGTTAGGAAAAGGTGTAAGATAGGAGTATCCATTATTAGCCCTGTTTTCTTTTAACGTATATGTGAAGGAAATGGAGGGGCATGTAAATACCTGGAGGTAGAAATGAAAGTGGGCGGTAAATGCATAAAATCAGTTTACCGGATGATTATAATTTAGTTTGCCAGCAGCCCCTTGAGTCCATTAGAAAATCGGTGTGATAGGTATGGGATGAGAATAAAAGCAGAGAAAAACAAAGATTGTAGAGCTTTCGAGAAAGAGAAAGGCTAAAGTTAAATATTAATACAGAACTTCATAAACTTGAGAAGGTGGATTAGTTAACCAATCGCAGAAGTTTCTTGTTCCAAAACGGTCAAATTATTAGGGACATGAGCAGAGGAACAGCTTTTCAAAAAGGATCTTGCACAAGGAGGAAGGAAATTGAAAATGACAGGGACGTTGAATAAGGATGTAAAAAATGGCTCGTTAAAACTTAGTAGTTATGTACGGAGCGGAAACATGGTCATTGAAACAGGATGATAGACGTAGATTGGATACTTTCGAGTAGTGGGCTTGGAGAAGGATGGAAGAAATCAAATGAACGGTTAAGAAATCAAACGTAGAAGAATTAGGTATGGTAAGGGGGGGTGAGGATTGTTGGGAGAAATCATAAGGAGACAGGGAAGATGGGTGCAGGGCATTTTGATTGGCAATGGAATGTGGAAGACTGCGATGGAGTGGAGGATATTAGGCAAGGGGGAGGAAATGGATATTGACCATGTTGGATATAATGAAGGGAGGGACAATGCATGGGGAATTGGAGGACAGTTTATTGTAGAATTTAGAGTTTATTGTTTATCATCAGATATACTATACACTATAGAGGCTACTTAATGGAGCGATGTCCAGTAGGCTTAGGATATTTAATCACCTATCTTATAGGGTAGACGGTAGAAGGGTATCTTAAAGGGTAGAAGGGTAGTAAATAGTAATAAGGTTATTTCGCAATCAATTGTATTCACCTGAGATTTCACCTTTAAGCAATACTACTTTTTGTTTTATGATCACGAATAAATATTTTGAAAATAATTAATTTGGCCATTAAGATAATGATTTCAAATTTTGACATTCCATATTTACCATGTTATGGTTTTCTAGGTCCGTATTACCCATTGGATGACGTACGAATGGAATAGATGGGAAGATGCTGTAAGAACCATCCGGTAGTCTAGTGACAGAAAATATAGTTGAATGATCGCATCCAATCGCTTGGTTCACATATTTAGAAGCGAGGTACGATCATCATCGAGAGAAATAGAAAAATTTATCCGATAATTAGAGTGTTTCGGTTAGCTTCACTGTAATCTAAAAACCTGCGAAATTCGCGGCATTTAATTACTCATGGAAAGGTTTACAGCATCTACAAACCTATGATTCCGGATTTGTAAATTTAAACGTAAAAATTTTTTATTCTTTTCATATTCGAGAATTTTTTAAATTTATATAATTTATAAAAAATGAATTAGAGAAGGATTTGAAAAAATAACCAAGGAAATCGTTTTGGTTTGCTAGTTGTTACATTAAAAAAATGAACACCATTTCTGTGCTATTGTGATGGGAAGTATTACGAAACTTAGAAATAATAATAATTATTACTTTTTATAATAATAGCAATAATTATAATTGTGTCTGCGAAATCTTTTTACTGAGAAGAATTTGTTGCAATTAGTCATGTGCTTAGAAAAAACCTGCCCTGGTTAACAAACCATCTCGTTTATCTGGAATGCCATAAAAATTAATATTTTTGGCACGGCTACGAAATATTAGTTGAGAAGTGAAATAGTGATTACAAATTTCTAAAAACAAAATTTATTTGAAATGCTCCCCACTTTGGTGCTAACAAAATAATGTAATGTTATTGACTCGTCTTATTTCGATATTGATCTGGAATTTACATTCATTCATCTTGAAATATGAATCTTAAATATACTGGATACTTATTGCCATCTTTATGAAAAAGAAAACATAAAATTATTTTTTGGGGGTGAAAACTTAAAAATATATATAAGTATACAGGAGGGAAAAGGAGTTTTATGGTGTTGAATTTTGTGGAGGTGTACCGAGTTTCATTAGGCTTGAAAATGATGGAATGGCGACTTTTAGTCTGTCAGCCAAAACAAAACCTACCTTAAATGTTCAGAATGCATTTATAGTTATAATCCCTTGTTTAATGAGCAAATCTAGTTATTCAAGCTAATATAACATTAATTCAAGTGTCTAGGTCCACCCTTCGTTATGCACCAACCACACGTCCATTTTCGAATGAACATCTTGCACGTTTTCAAGACGGATGGAGTAACAAGGAAGTGCAGATGGTAACTATGTACGGAATAAGCTTGACTAAAACATTTCTTTACCTGGTCGTAACTGTAACCTATGGGAATAATCGATATGATTTTTAGCGAGGTCATAGACTTGGTAACATTTAGAGCTCCGTATCGCTTTTACTTAGGTTCATCTACACAATATCATTGGTGGATATCCTGACACTGATGCAACCTTCATAAGTCAGCAGAATGACCTTACGAGCTAAGCAAAATGATCTATTTGAGGGTCATGCGTAGTCTGAGACGTTCATTACCATCTCGTTGAGCCTTATTCTTCACGACCTTCACTGGGTCATTGAAAGACACAATTTTTTAAGCGAAGGCATGATTTTACCCGGTGGAGTACAATGAAGATCGTTATTACTGTGACAAAACAAATGATTTCTAAAGTACCATACCATTTTCCGAAAGAAACAAAAGCATTAACATATGGATTGTATGGTACTAATAATGGTTTCTATATAATAGCAATAACAATTTTCTTTGAAATTAAAATTAGGATATGATCTTTACATTCCTTCATCATCAACTTACCCCCACCAATATTACACAGCTGTATGAACAAATTGAGTTTAATTGTCTCTTATCCGTCAATGCGTTGCGGTAAACACTAGTGTGACACAATTTTCACGAAATTCATTTGTCATGAAACATAGTCTCCAGGGGAAAGCAAAGATTGCGGCTATTAGTGCGACCGTAGGAAAACGGATGAAAGAATATATGGCGTAAATTGGTTATTGAGAATTCAGGGACGGATCCATAAGGGCGACCTCCCCTCTGGAAATATATTGAGCTTTCATAAAAATCAAAATGATTTTATTATATACCGGTAAATGATCATGAATATCTCTTTTCTTCTGGGAATAAAATGATCAATTAAATGGTGCATGAGGAGCTCTAGGTTCGTTCACTTGGTTTACATTTTTTAAATGACATTATCTTTAGTAAAAAAATTCTATAAAATTGCTTACATATGTACCTCATACCTTCATACAGGTGCCAGTTCCAATATCCTCAAATTTATTGTTTTTTTTAGACCGATACTGTGGGAAATAGAATATTTTGACTTTAATATTTTTTGTATTATTCATGTTAGGCGTGCAATGGACAACTGTTTTAGTTTCTATGACAACATCATTCTATTTTCAAGTTGATAAGATGTGTTAACATTTCATCGCTAATGCTATAATCGAAATGAATCATATATGCAGAATGCGGCAGCATAACCTAATTTACATAGGAGCTAAAACGATATATTATGTATTTTAATCTATGAATGCCTGAAGTGGCTGAAATCGCATCTCCAATTCCTTCCTTGGACTCCGTCGCCGTGGAAACACCTTGCACTAGCCCCCGTGTCAACAATGGAAGCTTTACCCCTTTACCTTCATCCCCTCCCATCCACCCCACCGAGTTGACATTCACACCCCCCTCAAAGACCACTCTATGGAAAAAACAACTCCATTCCCTTGTTTCGCTCACAATTCCTGTCGTCCTGCTTGATCCCGGCCCTCGTGTCAACCCCCCTGGCATTTAAACAAAGGACAACGCGGTCGGCCTCTCCCCCCCTCCTCATCCCGCAGCGGGGGTCACCTTCGTACATTACATAAGCGGTTTTACAAAAGAGGTGGGCAGGGGGAGGGAGGGGGTGGGTGGGTGAAGGGTGGGTGGGTGTGTAGGAGTGCGTTTGTGCTAATGTTGCACTGCGTTGCTCTACGAGGAGTGAGAGAGGGAGAGCCTGACGCTTCAACGGAAGTCTTAAGTGACCCTAATGCGTGTGTGTATTTCTGTCCGGTTTTCTGATCACAAAAGAAAATTTCACCGATTGAGAAAATTAGATGATGCGCGAGTGAAATAGATTAAATTGAAATGATCGCAAAAGAATCTGATTAATGAGACTCCTAGCCTAAATTTGTCTTATTTATAACCTTTTGCCACGTGAAAAATTGCACAAATATTGATAATAACAGTTATTTTTGCTGAAAATCTCAACAGAAAGTTATTAAAAATTACTGATGACATTTACTCTCCCGATTTTGCCTTCTCATTTAGGTTCAAAGAAGCACGAATTAAAAGTTGCAAACATAATTTCTTTCATACACATTTTAAAGTTAACGCGCAATAGAAGATAATTATATAGTCGAGATAATAACACTCTAGTTTCCTGTTTCTTTCAGGGAATAGTTCAAACAGCAAGCACAAGCATCGAAACCAGTTCCTATAATCTTTAATCAAATGATGGAGGGTTGGATTTCCTTCTGTTGGGCTCTGATCTAATCTCTGACAGTTTGATTGAATTTTTGAACTCATTACCAAATGTAAAGAAAGAAGTAACAAATATATCCTAATCGGTGTAAACTAGTGTGAATAAAACGTATAACTCGAAATATAAGAACTTTCACAGCTGACTGCTCAAAGGAGGAAGTTAGGAAAGACGTCCATAGTGCAATTAATATCGGGAAGTTAGTTCTACAAAAACGAAGTTTGATGAAGATTTGGAAAAAATAGGAAATGTTACATTCAAGACTAATTGTACCGAGAATTGGCGTTTACCCCCCTACCACACATATTTTTGGTGGATCGCGGAGTGTGTATGTTGATACGTTGTTCTCGTATATTTGAGAAGAACACCCGCAAAAACTCCCTATAAAGTATATTTAATGGAGGAACGAGTTAAATAAAAACATCGTGAAAGTAAGAACAACGACTCGAAGGCATGCCAATATACATTTCAATGCAAAAATTTCAGAGTGTAAAAATCATTCGCCTTGACCGGGATTCGAACTCGGATCCCTCGATATTCGATCGAGTACTTACGCCTACTAATGCTTCTAGCCTAAAGCATTCGTAGGTTAAAGCACTCGGCCGGATATCGAGGGATCCGGGTATGAATCCCGGTCCAGGAGAATGATTTTTGCACCCTGAAATTATTGTACATATTTTGTTTCATAGAGCGGTGGACGAAACTTACCCGCCAACAGGGATCCACTCACCATATAAAAATTCTAATGTTTCCATGAGAACCACTATCGATATTTTTTCGAGCCTTTTCCCTGCACGGAGTCAAACTTGAATTTTGCCGTCCCTTTTGTTATCGCCTGGCGTGTTGTTTTTGCCCACCTCCCAATTCGACGTCGGCTGCCATCTCGCTTCCGAAAATGCATGCAGGCGTCAACTCGACCGATTTGTATGAATCCTTCCTCCTGCCTTGTCATGTCACGCGTCGATGTTTTGGGCTGGATTTCGCATTGACCTCTGCCCTTTGACCGGTGCCCTTAAGCGGAATGCGCATTGACCGCTGTGACTGTTCTCCGCACTAATGGAGACTTTCAGTGCGCTCCATTGAGCGTTTGATAAACACTGGACTGAGATTTTTTTTTGGTGATGATTGCTCTAATGTTTCTTCTAATTGAATATATATATTAATTCATGAACTGCTCCATAGAATACCACTTAGTTCACCTTGTTTCGAAACAGAATTTTCTCGAAGCGCTTATGGAAATGTTTATTGTATTTCAAAACTATAGATACTTCATTATAAACCATCAAAATATAGTTTTTCTTTTGCCGTAGCTAATTTACCCTCTGCACTAAGTCCGTACGAACTAGCAGTTCACTGTAGATACATATATATATATATATATATATATATATATATATATATATATATATATATATATATATATCAGATCAGAATCAGACAGTCTGATCTGAAGAAGGCCTCGGAGTAGGCCGAAAGCTCAAATCATCTACAATGTGAGTGTCCTTTTACGTGTTATCTGTTTTATTCTGTGTTATATTGTGCCGTCCAAAAGTTATATTACTCACGTGAGTACTTCCGCATCATCTATATATATATATATATATATATATATATATATATATATATATATATATATATATATATATATATATATATATATATATGTAGTCACTTTCTTGGAAAACCCACGAACGTGCACAATAATGTGAATTCACTAAATAGTCATAGCAAACACAGAAACTAAAACATATAAAAGAGGGACTCACTAGTTCTCGAATTTTCGGTGGTGCAACCACCTTTCTCAAGAGGAATTAGGAACCGAACTCCGTTCGTGAGTTCTGTTCCTAATTCTCTTGAGAAAGGTGGTTGCACCACCGAAAATTCGAGAACTAGTGAGTCCCTCATTTATATGTTTTAGTTTCTGTGTTTGCTATGACTATTTAGTGAATTCACATTATATATATATATATATATATATATATATATATATATATATATATATATATATAGAGAGAGAGAGAGAGAGAGAGAGCTTCATAAAATTTATATATATATTATAAAACTTAGACAGCAACACACAATATGAGAACACGTAAAAGGAACGCTCACACGTTATTTCTTCATAATTTTGACTGAATTGAGCTAAGTCTTCCTCAGAAGATTAGTTATGACTAACTGTTGAACTAAGGAAGGTAAGGTATGTGAGAGAGACAGAGAAGGGGAGAGATCCGGTGTTCAAGTCCCGGTCGAGGAAGATATTTTTACACTCGTGATCTCCTCACATCCGCCATCCCAACCTCTCTTGTGTTCGTCCTTTATATGTGTTCCTTTACCATTTTCCTAATCTCTATTTCAATGTGAATGAATATATATATATATATATATGTATATATATAGCTATTTGATTTTTAGGGTACCAGATCTTCCTGGGAAACCGTAACCGGCACAGGGAAAGGAACTGGCCCCCCTACCCTGATGTGTGATTATTCACACGCCGTCGGGCTTGGTACATGGGTGAGCTCTACTAAACCGACTTTCGAGTTGATTACTATGTTTATGGTTTATATATATATATATATATATATATATATATATATATATATATATATATATATATATATATATATCGAGAGAGAAAGAGCTACATACAATTTACACAGTATTTGAAGGATGAAGGACAGTCATGCTCATCAAAGTATTTAGTGCGCAAATATTTTCCACATGGACATCTAAAACAGGACAATATTATTTTTAGAATGTATTTAATCAGTAATCTGAAGCAGAAGACCAGGGTACATAATCATTGTCAACATGGTTAACATTCTCATCTTTGGTAGGCGATGTATTTCATGTTTATTTTGAAGGTATTTACTAAAAATTTCTAGGCCTTATGTGAAGAATATGTGAATACGCGAGATGAAAATTCAGCCATTCATCGTTATTGTCATTAGTTTAGGTCTATTTCCCAATATTAAGTAATAGCTTGGATCAAAATTTACTCGATTCCGTGGTCTCCTAGGGAATTAAATTCTTAGCAGCACTCAATATCACGAAAAAACCTTTCACGACGAAATAAATGAGTCTTCAAAGGTTTAGTCTTTTTGCCACCCTGTGCGCTGCCCAAGTTTATTTTAATTTTCTTCGACCTTTCCTCATTTATTCATTATTATCCCTTTTAGAAAGATGGAGAGAGAAATTAATTCCCTTTTCTTAGTTGGAGGCTGACATTGAGAGGCAATGGAATCACCTCACTGCCTCTCAATACATTCCTCAATTCACTTTTCTTGCCTTTTTCAAAATTTTCTCAAGAGCTTTCTTTCTTCTCCCCATTAGGCTTAGCTCTTCATTTTTTTCCTTTTGATCTTTATATTTTCCTCATCTTTCTCATCGAATTTATTTAATGCTCTCAGGGGAAAAAGGTAGGGGCATTTAATTTTAGATGCTTACGTTTTTATTCCAATGTCATTTATAAAAAAAATATTCCGGAACACTGTGATGCACGGTGAATCGTAGGTAAGCATATTTTTTTCACTTTTTACAAGGTCTTTTTAAATTCTGAAGGGAAATAAACAACGAAGTCATAGAAGTAATATTGCGGGTTCTGGTGAACACGGGAAGAACTCGTTTTGGGACAAGTTCAGTATTAATCTTCACCGAAGACTGGCTTTCCAAGAGACATCAAGAAAGAATTTAAGCACTATTCACGCTTAATATGGAATGCGTACACAACTGATGGTTCACGGTCTTGAAACTTCGTTCCCTGCAAGAAAATTAATGTCTTCTATGCTACAATGCAATTTCGTTTAAATATTTCTTTCCCTTTTGCGATTGGTCAGCATTATTACATACGATATAGTATTGAGTCGTAGTAATGAAGTAGAAATACGGTTCGACATAGAAACGGAATGGGCACCTCGAAATCTATTGCAAATTATCTGAAAATCACCAACAGTTCACTGTTAAAATTTTAAAAACCCTAAGAGTGATTGTTATATTAAATTTCAACAACCGTTGTCAAAAAGGGTTGAGTTTCATCAAGCGAGTCAAACCGAAAATCATTGCATCTGGCTAAATGTTTACTTCTCTTTTTGATGTGTAATAAATCACTCTGGAAGTAATTATTGGTAATGATCCCGCTATTTCACCGAGTAAACCTTTCCAAGCACGATATGATCCGATTTCCGCTTTTATTTCTCTAATCATTCAACCCTTTGGCGAAAATAAGTACTACTTTATGATTTGTTTATTGCCTATATCCCTAAATACCGAGATAGCACTACTCAAATTTGCTATCCCTAAGGCTTGTAAAACTTACAGAAACACATTTGTAATCGGTTCCACAGGTACTTCAAGTGAGATCGCTCAGTTCACTACCCGCAGCAAGAAACATTCCGCCACCAGACCTAGTTACTTCATCATCTCATTGGAGGCTTTGCTTTGATTCTATCGAAATATTTACCGTTCAGTATATTACTTGTAATATGGGAGTCAGGACGTAAAAGATCGAACTCTGATTGAGAAAAAAGGTAGAGTTTGAAAATAATCATAATTACATTTTCCAATTTTTTCTCAACACTTAATAAATTGTCACCTTTTTCAAATCGAGCTCTCTCTTGCTCAAACGAGCAAGAAAAAGTGAAGATGTGAAGGATCTCAGGTTTTCCCGGCGTATAGTATTCTAGAAGTTCTCACGGGTTTCTCACCGGGTCAGGTTGAAGTACACCGACGTTTCTATGGCTGGCAGACTCTGCCATCGTCTTCAGGGTGAAGTATATAAAAGTGTAAAAAAGTGAAGACGTCCAGATGTAAATTAAGGATCAATGTCGAGGGGAAGATAGGTGATCAGTTTCATATTGTTTCAAGTTTTGGAAACCTACTTCTACCAAACTGAGACCTCGAATGGAGAAAATGACCACAGCCGTCGGTATCATTCCCTCATAACTACTAAAAATATTCCAGCTTTTCTCCAACTTCAGCGATATTTGAAAGGGGCCCCTTTAGCAACCCTCCAATGAATGGGGAATGTAAGGAAAGAAAACGTCTTAAAGGAATAAATAAAGAAATAAATCAGCATTCATTTATTTGCACACTTCTTTATCTATTTGGTCATTTGCCAAAATCGACCGCTGCTATGGAATTTTTTCTTTATTCGTTTATAATTATTTGATATTGTGAGTAAGCCACTTGATCCATACTTTTAGTTGTAATCGCTGCGCAAAAATTTTAATTGAATGATGAAGTGAAGAAGAAAATTATTATCGCTCTATTAAAGCGATTAAATCAGTTTGTTCATTGGTGTTCCACGATGGAATTAAAAGAAGAGAAGTCGGTAATAATAAGGAAGATGAAGTTCTTTGTTTAATCACGGGCACTTGAACGTGGTAATATTAACTTTCCGATCAAAGACTGGAATAAATGTATAAAATTCTGTTATAAATGTTCAATATAGTAACAAAAATATTATTTTAAAAGAGGCTATACAGACATATTATTGTTGAGTGTTGTAAAACTACAATTATTCTTTCATCGTAGCATGAATGTCATCGGAGCGAGCAAAGTGAGGGCAGTTGGGCTTCCACGAGCCAAAACTCCCTTTTTACATGTAACCTCACTATTGCCCTTTGGAATTCCACCAGTTAATTTAAAAAGTACCTGCACAAAGCTCACGTATCATAACATAGCGTATGATTATATATACGCTATACTTTAACTCTTCAGCCAGAGCGTTTTTCTCTCTACTCCTCTTCACTCCGCCAAAAATGGCTGTTCTTAACCATCTTCTCCTCGCTCATCTAATATTCTCTCTCCCATCGTAGTCTTTGAAATCTCGCTGCCTCTCAAACTCTTCAAGTAACTTCTACTTCATTCCTCGACTTTGCCCTGGCAACTCCTCTCTTCTCCTGCACCTCACGCAACACCTCAAAGTTTCATTGCCTGAATCCAGCTTATTTTCACCACTCTTCTCCGAAGTCACACATCAAAATTCAGCCATATAAAAAAAGTCATACCCATTTACTTCAAGGCTAGGTACTGGAACATAAAAAGGTATGGTTCACAACACAATCTTAACTGATATCTTCTTTTCGTATCAACTAAGAGTCCCGAATTTAAGCATACGTTTTCGTTTCTCGGTGCCAATGATTTGTACACAGTTCGTGTTTCATAAAACATTGTTCGCCAATCGGAGGAAATTACAGTGGTTCGCAGAGGAATTCCAATTATATTGTAACGGAACATGATATGCTATAAACTAGGATTAGATTAGTTTATAGCATAGGAAATTCCCTTGATAGGGAACAAGATAGCTTGGAGATCTGCTATAAATCAATCATATGTACAAAAACCCATGAAAATATAATATCAATGGAATTCCCTTGATAGGGTACCCTGTTCCCTTCAACCCCTCTAGGTATATTATACATGGCACTCCCATAGCCCCCACCAGGGTGTGTGGCAGGGGGTATAGCTCACCAGGCTACATTTGACACAAAATTACTATGAGAACTTTTCCCATTTAGCGCAGTCGGATAAAGTTATTATGATCCCCTATCGTTCATGGAAAAAAATACATCTTAAACCTATTTTTTCTACATTTAATTTCTCTAATTTTATTTACAAGATCTCGCCTACTGCTGTAAGATGGTGCTAATGATACATTTTTAACATCATTGCTAAGGAGACGTCCTTCCCACTTATGCAATAGATTTAAATAAATAGTTTAACCTTTGCTTGAGTGAATCCCAAAATAGTTCCTCTAATAATTTTAATACGCCACTCAGTACATCGTAAAATATTTTTTGTAAATCTAGCTCCTCTTCGCTGCTTTCAACTTCATGAGGATCCCATATACTTGCAGCATATTTTAAATGAGACCTAACTAACGAAAGATAACATTGCTCTCCAGCCTTTTCTTCACGTTTACCCAATACTCTTCTATTTAATGCTCATTTTTCGCCAACTTGTCAACGTATCCTCTGTATGCGTTTCACCCCACGGAGAGGTCGTGAGTGAGGGTAACACCTAAGGATTTAGTTGAGTTTGCACTTTCTATTTCGGTTTTTCTGATGAATTAGGCCCTTAAGAAGGAGGTATTCTTATTGCAAAAATTCTTCGCTAAATACTTTTGCTAGTTTAGTTCTGATTTTCGAGTGTCGAACGAACTTTTTATTGCGATAATGTCAAATGCAAAAGCCAGGATTACGAATATCATTGAAAACCACTACATAATCGGAAAATAAGCGTACCTTACTATTAACCACAGAGTCAATTAAGTCGTTAACGTAAAGAAGAAAAAAAGGGGCTTGATAACTCATCCCTGGAGATGACCTGAAGTGATTTCCACTGTATTAGAGGTAGAACCATTAATATTACTTTTCAAGAAACTGCGGGAGATGCCGCAACAGTAACGTTTAACGGAGTCATCCGCTAACATGCATTTCAATGCAACAATTTCAGAGTGTAAAAATCATTCGCCTTGACCGGGATTCGAACCCGGATCCCTCGATGTCTGGCCGAGTGCTTTAGCCAATTAGGCTATCCAGGCGTCCTCTTAAACTCTGAAATTTAGTTAATGAGTTTAAGAGGACGCCTAGATAGCTTAACTGGCTAAAGCACTCGGCCGGATATCGAGGGATCCGGGTTCGACTCCTGGTGAAGGCGAATGATTTTTACACTCTGAAATTGTTGCTTTAAGATTACCCTTTGTACTTGACCATTCAAAGAGTTTAATCCAGCCCATGATGTTTTTATCTACGCCATTTGTCGCTAGCTTCGTGAGTGGTTTACTGTGAGGTGCTTGGAAAGAAAGCTTTTTGAAAATCTAGAAAATTCGCCTCCGCTGGATCCATACCCTCTCCCGAACCGAGGGCATCATGAACAAAAAGCGATAGTTGTGCCTTGCTGGTTTTACCCTTTAAGAAAATGTGCTGTTTTTTCATCAATAACCCTTGACTATCGAGGTATCTCTCAACCAAACCAACAATTGTATTTTGATTAGCCTTACATAATATGCAGCACTTTCATACCTCCTTGCGTCGACATTTTCTGTTACTTTCTTAACATAGTTCATCCATAGTACTCGTTCCTCTGGAGTACTTCCCCTCCATATTTCCTTCAATGTTGGTCTTCACTAAAATTATCTACAGGATTCGTCCGGAAAATAAGTTTATGATGCTCATTGTCTTTTTTGACAAAAGGGGAGTCGTCCACTACGAATTTGTACCTGAACGACAAACTGTAAATGCTGCATTTTACGTCCAAGTGTTCGACAGGCTTCGAAAACGAGTCGCCCGCGTCCGGCCAGCGATCAACCGTATGACTGACAACCTGAGCGACAATGCGCCGTCTCACACCGCGCTTGTCGTGTCGGACTTCTTGGCCAAGCACGGAGAGGCAACGCTGCCGCACCCGCCCTACAGCCCGGACCCTTGGCACCACCGGACTTCTTTCTATTCCCGAAGAGAAAGAGGAGTTTGAAAGGAACTCGATACGGGACTTTGGACGCCGTCAAAGAGGCCGTGACGACGTGTCTTCGAGAGGTTCCGGATGATGCCTTCGCGGGAGCGTTCCAGGAATGGGAACGCCGCTGGAACATGTGTATCGACTCACAAGGGTCCTATTTTGAGGAATATTAGCTTAAGATACGTAAAAGTGTAATAATTTTTTTTCCTGAGCTCAGTACACTTATTTTCCGGACGAACCCTGTAAGTATATGCACAACCAATTTTCCTCTTCTTCTAGTATGTGTACCACGCTGGATTCTTCCTGCATCCTCTTCGAACTACTTCCTCATTTGCCATTCTATTTAATTTCCATATTTCAACAGAAGGACTACATTTCCTATGTCTTCAATCTTCTAGTCACTGCCTCACCTTTTTTCAACTATTTCCCATGGAACAAAAATGTATAAAATTTTTCTCGCAGACCTTCAGGCGTGATGCGGTGGAGCTGGAACATATTAATGACGACACGAAAACTCTTTTTAGCATGGATAATAATTGGATGGATTCAATAATTATTATTATTTAATCGATGGTATTCGGTGTAACTTTGTGAAATCGTTTCATCTTTTCATTTCCAACATTATTAATTGTTGGTATGATAATCCAACAACAATTTTTACCACCGGAAATGCCTGACTATAATATAATGCATTGATATCTTAGTCACTTAATTTTAACGTACAACTAACAGTAATAAATATCACAGCAATCATTTTGTTACGCTAACACAAGCTAAATAATGTAATGGAAGTTTCAGGACCATTATTTTACAGATGCTTGTAGGAGGATATTCGAAAAGTAAGAGCCGTTTTCTTGTACAATATTATATAGTGGTTTGGAACAGATTTCTCACATGCCGCGCCATTTATTGATAATTTTCAAAGTCACTGAAGTTACCGTTTTGATTGAGTCATAGGTTCAGTGCTTGCTGGTGAATAGACGTAAAAATGACCGTGGAAATCATTGCCCCCGCCAGATACGAAGTGTGCGGTATGATTCGGTATTTGTGTGCGAGAGGACCAGGGGATTCATCAGGGGATGTGCCTAGATTGAGACCCTATAGCAATGAATTAAGGGCTGCTTTACAGTGGTGATGGACCGCTATCTTCGGCCTAAACCTTGCGTTAAAAGTATTTAGAAGTGAACGGTGACTAAATAGAAAAGTGAAGAAGGGTTGTAGGAAATTAAAATCGTCAATGAAAACTTTTTATAAGGATATTTTTTTAAACCTAACGGCTCTTTCTCTTTGAATATGTTATGTGCCGTTTTTTTAAAAAAAGATATCACGTCATTAGTTCGCGAAATTCAAAATTTTTGAGTTTAGTGGTGCGTGCGGTCTAAATAATTGACGAACAGTGTCATAGAATGGGACAACTGCTCCAATTACGTCGCGTCCTTGTGTGAATCGAACCTGTGATTTAACTATGAAATGAGTGGAATTACTTTTTTTTGTTATGCACATGGGAGCGTCCGCCCACTGTCTCCACTGTGCACTGTTAAACTCTTGCGAGGGTTATTGCTGTCGATAAGTGACCCGTCACACGATCAGCGCCCGAGAGTTATTGGAAACAAACGGTGGTCGCTTAAAGGCATCAAGACCATGAAGATGCAACATTTGGCAACGATGGATAAGTCTCTACTCACAAATCATGGCTGAAATGGAAATTATCGACCAATATTTATCGTACGATTTAGAATCCACTGTTATCACTCTTCTCCGTTTACATCGATGTACTCCTATGAAGAAAAAAAGCTTCGAGGTCCTAAATTTGGCAACACTGGACCATACTTTTTCTCGAAACGAAACGAAAAATTAAATTCATCCAGAATATGAGTTGTTCCTATGACAAAATTTTGTAAATATTTTATTATTTTTACGCACCGTAATCATTTTTATTCTTCCGTGAAAAAACGGACACATGAATTTTTAATATTACCCATAAGTGACCTTTTTTGCTTGCAGCGCTGCTGCCGGATTTTTACCAAAGTTTTATAACCTCTTGATCGAGCTGTGATGAATATGTGGCCATCCTTTCTCGTCCGCCATTTGCCACCGCAGAGGGCCGAACTAAAATTCGGCACCCAGCATTCACTTCGGTGGAAAGAGTAACCACGCGAATCCAACCGTCGCGGGGCGACTGCAACAATGATATGTAATCCCACGCTTTGGGGGTTATGGTGATGATGGAACTTCTTTTCACGTCTTTTTTCGTCCCGTTGCTCGTTGAGATCTTCCCGCTTTCGCCTACCCCCGGCCCCAGCCCCACGCCCTTCATCATATTTAAACCCCCCTTTCTCCTCTTTCCCCTAAAATCACTTTCCCTCTTCACCGCAAACCCACCCCCGTCATTCTGTATTCACGTAGACAACCCTACTCTTCTCCCCCTTTCCTGCCGTTCCCGGGATCCAGCGGCATACCTTTTTGTTATTCCTCGCTCGAAGCCCTCTCACCCGGCGCACACCAATTCCTTTCGCGTTCCATGTTGGGACACTTTCGACCCACTCCGCGAACAAATAAAATAAGGACGAGCACGGGAAAGAAATGACCTACGTACCGTAAAGCCCTTTTAATATTTGAATCAATTTATGTCATCAATTTTACGTCTCTCTAATCCTCACTATTTCGACACACGCTCTTCGCGGGAAGGAGGGGGACAACGGAAGCGATGCACAGGGTCGGCAAATAGATGCAAATCCAATCTAGTACGGCAGCTGGGGCGATGACAGTATCTTCAAGGGGTTCGTTTAATCCCTTTGGACCTAATTTCCATCTCCCTCTCTCTCTCACACACACACAAAATACAAAACCGAATCAGGAACGGATTAAGACGCAAAAGAGTCTGCCTACCTCCTAAAACTTGGTCATCACGTATGAGTTAGGCTTCCGAGATGAAAAGACAAGAAAATTATCGAAGTTTCTTTTGTGAAACAACATTTCAAGCACGTAAGCCCGAAGCCGATTTATTTTTTTTATATACGTATTGCGTGATTTTATCGGAAAAAGAATTGGATTAGGATAACTGCCTTTTTATTTTAGCATCCTTATACATGAGACTTTGAAATGAGGCGTGGTTTTGCAAGGGGTATGCATAGTAACCTAGAGAATTACAAAGCCAAAGCTATTAGGCAAAAATAATTCGCAAAGAAGAGAGAATTGATGACAGGCATTTTGAGTGAGGAGGCTGAGCAAACGCTCATTGAAACTTTGATATGAAGCGTAGTTATGCACGAAGCGGAAACACGGTAATTGAAGCAGGATGATGGGCGTAGATTGGAAGATTTTGAAATGTGGGTTTGGAGAAGGATGGGAAAAGTGGAGTGGACTGAAAGAAAAACAAATGAGGAAGAAATAGGCATTTTATTGGAGGAGACAGGATTATTATAAGAAATCAAATTGGATGTAAGGAAGATGGATGCCGAGAATTTTAATTGGAAACGAGATGTTGAAGACGCTGATTGAAGGGAGAATGTTGGGCAAACGAGGAAGGGATAGGGTTGTTGGACGGAATGAAGGGAGGAAATAGGTGCGTAAGCGGAATTGAAAAGAGGCTCATTATAGTGTGCGATGTAAGGTCGTGTTCCGTTTGGAGGGACATGGAAATGAAATGCGTCGTCTTGCCGTTGTATTGGCTGCGTCCATCTAAAACTCATATCAATCAATAGAACGACAGAATACCGATAGTAATAATATCTGATCGGTGATTCTCTCTGATGCATGACTGTGACTGAGCCAAAGCAATCGAGAGCATTCTTTTCTTGCTTATTTATTGCCGATGCTGAAAATCTCATTCTTTCACAGTCAGCTCATTCTGTCAGTCCCCTCTCCCTATCACATTCTTACGAATACCCATAGCATTTCATTCCTATGATTCAGTTAAATTTCATTTTTATTCTAAAATACAATAGTTTCACTTCTATGCTACAATCATATGGATAGGAATACACTTTTGACCATTTACATATTTGCGGTGTTGGTCCAGCGTTATTTACATAATACTTGAAGATTTTTCATGAACTAACGCACACTTTCTGCTGAATTTCACAAACGTTTATAGATTTAAATAATACGTTCAATAAAACGTTTTAGATTTTATAAGTTTATAAATAGAAAAGAAGATTATAATAGTTTATTTAATCGTTATCTATCACTCTAGAAGTACACGTTTTTAAGCTCATTTCAAATTACCTAGACGCGCCACATACGACAGACCAACTCGAAATGGCACCATTACTTTGATTTAACCAATTTTCTGCACCGTGGGTTCCATACATGGCTATTATATATATATATATATATATATATATATATATATATATATATATATATATATAACTTTTGGACGGCACAATATAACAAAGAATAAAACAGATAACACGTAAAAGGACACTCACACTGTAGATGATTTAAGCTTTCGGCCTTCTTCAGGTCAGACTGAGAGGTTTTGAGGGAAGAGTGCCTGGGGAGGGTAGGGGGGCGGAAGGTTTAGGGACTGTTGGGAAGGAAATTAAAGATGGCGGTTAAGGGTGGGAATTTTAAAGGATCGGAAATATAGGATGTATGCGGATTCGCGAGTTCTCACCTCTATGTTGGTGGCTGAATCGGGTAGGGATTCTAGAACTGTTAGGGAAAAGCATTCGTCAAATGATAGGTTGTGTGAACTTGCGTGTAAAGGGATAGGAAGAGAAGAGAGTGAAACAGAATTACAGGAGTAGCGGTGATTGTTCATTCGCATGGATAAGGGGGTAATTCATTCGCCTATGTCGAATGAAGTGCATTGTTTGCACGACAAAAATAGCATTAGTTGCTCAGTCAGCCAAGGTATTGCAAGCATTGCTGAGTGAATTGGAGGTTTAGTGCGATAGATATGGGATGAGAATCAAGATTAATAAAACAAAGGTTATGCAATTTTATATAAAGAAAAAGGCTAAGCTAAATATTAAAATAAGAGGGGAAAAATAGAGCAGGTAGAATAGTTTACGTATCTCGGAAGTGTTTTGGACCAATGCGGTCAAAGTAGTAGGGACGTAAGGAGAAGAATTGTGCTAGGCAAGAAGGCTTTCTCAAGAAGGAGGGAGTTGATGACGGGGACGTTGAGTAGGGAGGTTAAGAAAAGACTCGTAAAAACTCTGATATGGAGCGTAGCTATGTACGGCGCGGAAACGTGGTCACTGAAGCAGGAGGATAAACGTAGATTGGAGGCTTTTGAAATGTGGGTGTGGAGAAGAATGGAGAAGGTGAAATGAACCGAAAGGAAAACAAATGAGGAAGTGCTGGAGATGATGGGTGAGGAGAGGGGTTTTTTGAGAGAATCCTATGGAGGCTGGAAATATGGATGAAAGGCGTATTTAGCGGGAGTGAAGTGTTGAAGAAGGTAATAGAGAGAAGAATGTTGGGCAAGCGAGGAAAGGGCAGGAGCAGGATAGGGATGTTGGACGGGATGAAGGGAGGAAAGAAGTACACAGAGATGAAGAGGGGCCTGATATAGAGTAGGTTGCCGGATTGGGTGTTGTTTGGAGAAACAAAATATTTATTTGATAGTTGTGTCCATCCAAAAACCTACCTTAACCGGTATATTACCTTAATATATATATATATATATATATATATATATATATATATATATATATATAATTATATATGCATGTGTGTGTATGAAAGTAGGATTAATAGCACTCATGATCCCTGTCCAAAAAGCCATGTGCGGATGAGTTGGTACTGGCGTCGCCACTTTGAGGCGGAGGTTAAATTAGTTTGAAGGCTTGCGGTAATGAAACGGAATGGAGAGGGACGGTGAACCACGGTAGCACGAAGGCCAAGTAAATAAACGAAGCCAGCTTTGACCTGCGAGAGAACGGTGGTCCATAGTTGTCTATTTGGTGGGGGGAGTGGAAAGGTCAAAAGGTCAGTCATCTCCACAACATGTACATATGCTTTGAATTCGGTCCAGGCCGACCAATTCCCTCACTGTGCATTGTGCATGAAAAGACGCGCGAATTTTGAGCTCCTGCAAAAATACATTTTCTACTTAAATGCCCCAATAACTTTGGAGGTCATTAATTCATTAAATAAATAATATGTGATAACAGCGTGTATGAAAATGGCATAATGATAAATGAAATCCTTAGTTATATTCCCTCTATCTAAATTTTTATTTATAAATATATATGGTTTCCCAGGAAGATCTGGTACCCGAAAAATCAACTAGCTTGGGTGGAGCTGCAGGTACTCAGAGTGCCTTACCTAGGAATCGGACCCGGGACCCTCCGGTCAGTAGTCCAACTCTCTACCCCCTAGATTACCGCGACCCATACGTTTTTATATACATACATATATATATATGTGTGTGTATGAATATTTGTTCGCCGTATGGCGGGATTTCGTGTTTGAATGTATGTATGTATGTAAAATCCCGCCTTATTAGATGGGCACAACAATCTAAATGGAAGGTAATTCCTGTACCAGCTATTGAAAAATGAAAATAAAAACCTGAAAATGGCCACAATTCGATGACTACTACAGACAAATCTGAGGATTCATCTAAATCTACACAATACCCCGCAAACCTCCGCAAAAGTGTTTGGCGTTGGGTGTTAGATCACCACACGTAAACGAGAATAAAACCTCATGAAAAACCAAATCATGTTACCTCTACGCAAATATTAGTTTGTTCATGCAATCGATAACTTTAATCACACGAAAGAAAGTACTTCCATAGAACAATATTCAATAACAGGGAACTTACATTCAAACCCTGCTGTATAATAGTTAAAAAGATTGGTCTATTGAATAAAAAGAATAAAATGCCTGAAGAAAAATGCAAAATATTGAATAAATATATGCACTGTCCATTCTAATTATTTCCTACCCGATTATTGCCATGTCTATTATAATCTGTAATGGTTCTAGGAAAAAACGACAATTTAAATCTAACCGTTCAACAATAAATCTCCATAATTTTACGTTCGTGATTCTGATCTGCCATATTAAGTGGGGACCTGTAATATTTTCTTTACATCCTCAGATAAGTAAACTGCCGCAAAATTACGCAGTAAGTTTTACCTCTATTTATGCCTACGGTCAACTGGCGGCTTCCATTTTAATATTTCCAATAGTGTCGTGACACTGCTACCTTGTTCGTTACAACAGTTCACGCAACTAAGGAGAAAATTTTGAAGTCATTGCTTCAGCATTAAAATTTGATGTTGGAGCAAAGACTTCGAAACGCAGGTCTTGAGAAAAATTTCTTTGGTGGGAAAAATTTCATCATTCAAGAAAGTATTTTAGCATCCAAATTTTTAATGTGGCATCCTTCATTATGATCACGAGTTCGTCAAAATCCATATATGACGAATGAGCGTTTCAATTTACGTGCACCTATAATTCATCGCTAATGATTAACCCAAGGACCATCCCCAGCTTTGCTGGAGCAGATGGGCATAGCAACGTTTCATCTTCTTCAACTCGGTATAGTCACCGCAAGGGGTGTGACCGGGGGTGTTATGCTTGGTCATGTCTTAGTTTTTCCACTGGTTTGAGGATCGTCCCAGTGTTGCGTATTGGTGAAATTTTTCGAACAAACAGATAACGTTGCCATAGACTCACCAATCTCACCAGTAATCACCGGAGAAACTAAGAAGCAATCTCGTACGTGTGAAGGACCATCTGGGACTCTGGGAGTTTATTGCATTCCACGTGAGCGCCGAGAATCTTATATCGGAGAGACGGGGGTCCCATGGTGAACACAAGGCTCATGGAACACAGTGGATGCATTAGACGAAACTACCCCGAAATACCATCCGTTGTAGTACACAGCCTCGGCCAGAAACATCGGAAACCCTTTGACGACGCTAAACCTATTATCGGAGCAAAGGGCAACTGGGTCCGTATGACAAAGGAGGAGATAGACATTCGTCTGGAGGAAAAAAACTCCAATCGAGATAGAAGATACACCCTCAGCTAAACGTGGGAGCCTGTGCTCGAGAAAACACCTATCTCCGTGTGTCTATGGTATCCGAGGCTGCCGTGAGAAGTGATCTCTTTTTGTCGCCGGGCACTTGGAAAACATAGAACTAAATATCAGGAGAGGACAAAGGGCGAAATGGGTTTTTTGGGGCGAGAAAAAAGGGACGGCGAGCAAAAACTCTCTTTCACATGCATACACGTACATATGAGACACGCACAAAAACACACCCTTCCTTCCCCACTGCTCTCGGAATTCCTCTCGAAGGGAAAAAAGGCAGAAGAGAGCCCAATCCCCAGCCACACCCCTCTTCGCGAAGCCTTTCGCTCCAGTTACCGCGGTTCCGCTCCGGAAACAAAAACTAACTCTCCCTCCCTCCCCCAAACCACCAACTGTATCTTTTGATCTTGCCGCATGTATAAAGGTTGAAAATCGTATTTGGAAATGATGCTGGTGGAATCGAGTCGGTAGAAAATGATAGGAAGAAGGAAAAGAGAAAGATATATTTTTATATGTTTTTACGTTAATATATATGTGTATATATATAATGTATCGATACTTTACTAGGTATCGTTCATTAGAGCCATCTACCGAGCACCGAGCGATATATATATATATATATATATATATGTATAAACCATAAACACAGTATTCAACCCGAAGGTCGGTTGGGTAGGTGACGGTAGAGTTTACCCAGTACTAAGCCCGATGGCGTGTGAAATTAACACATCAGGGTAGGGGGGCCAGTTCCTTTCCCTGGACCGGTTATGGTTTCCCAGGAAGATCTGGTACCCGAAAAATCATATTGCTTGGGTGGAGCTACAGGTGCCTTGAGTACCTGGCCCGGGAAACGAACCTGGGACCCTCCGGTCAGTAGTCCAACGCTCTACTCCCTGGACTACCGCGACCGAAATATATATATATATATATATATATATATATATATATATATATATATATATATATATATATATATATATATATTTATATAAAAATATCTGCAAAAACAACTGTTTATATATATATATATATCTGCAAAAACAACTGCTTTTTGCTCCGCAAAAATATTATCTCGGGAACGAAATTGCATGCAGCGAGATGAAACCGAATTAAAAGAGCGAGCCATAAGCTCCGAAGGAATTTTTTTAGCATTTCCATCTTCAATATACCCAGGTTGTTGGCCCAAAACCACACTCATCTTGTGCGTTATGAAAAAAATGATTTGAAATTTTTTTGCAAAGATAAGGTCGTTTCCCCAATTAGAGAGAGGTAGGTAGATTTCGGGGTATATTTGCTGGGGGGATTCCAAAATGAAGGAGATTAACAACTTAACGGGAGGGGAAAGTAGGGGACCGAATTGAATCGGAACGTATGTTATAAAATAGCGAAATACACCCTTGAATTTATTTTTGAGAGAAACTTTCAGGGACATGGACGATAGGGGTTGCATAGGAATGAAAATTAAAAGCGGAGGTAAAGTGGTGCTAGAAAAGAGGCATGAAAATGAAATTGATATATAGGGTAGTAGATGCTGGTGTTCTTCGATAAGGAGTTGGTAAGGGAAGCCTATTTAGGTAACATTGAAGAGGTGAGATTTTTATTTCACCTATGTGGAGTCTTGCAAGGCACCGCTAGGGCGTGTCGCAGGGGGTGATTCACACCCAAGCGTTCGGCATTCGAGTTAAGTTCTTCTTAATGTTAGTTACCAATAATATGTAAAATAATTTAATTAAGAGAGATGTTATCTTCATATACACAGCACTACGGTATCTAAGAGTTAAATGCATATCTTGGCATGCGATACGAGTTTCTAATAACAAGAAAGACAATAAATAAATATTAGATTTAATGATGGAAACATAATATTCTGCTTATAATAGGCAACATTTCATTTTGAAATTGAAAAATAAACAACTTAGTTTTTCCACAAAGAAAATCTTTATTTACTACCTAGGTTTTGTTATGGTATAACATCTTCAGGTCTCAGACCTGAATAAAAATTTTCTACGTGAAAAAGCCAAGTTGTTTATTTTTCACTTTCAGAAAAACATTTTTCCACCAAGTCACGCCAGAAACTGTTTAGTTTTTTTATTTTAAATTTCATCATTCCAGAGTTCGGTCCCTGAGTTCTTCCATCTCCTTGTCGTTCGCGGGAAAAAAGAAATCTGTCGGTTCTACACTTGATCTCTCTTATGTTTATGATATCTCCTAGCGTATAAAGATGGGTGTTTTTTTGGACATTATCGCTGAATAAACCTGTTTCCAACTTATGCAAGAGGTTTAATCTGTAAATTATCCTTCGGTACGCTAGTGATTCCAAAACTAGTTCTTTCAATAATCTAGATTAATGAAACACACTTTGAGTCGCGAAATTTCGCTCAGGAGAAGTAATTATAAGAATCATTTACGGGAAGATACAAAAGAGGGAGAACGAGGAAAATTACTAGAAACAGATCGCGTTAGGCGTCCGAGTAAGGAAGAAATGAAAAGATAGGATGCAGAATAGAATGGAGAGCTAATGTAAAACATATTCTCGGATTGATGTGTCAAGTGGATTCTAGAGCCACGAAAAAGTTGGAATAGCTCTACTAATTACTCTAAAGCACAAAAATTTTAAGGTACAAGTTTATGACTAACATTCATATTCTTCTCGTTAGTCCATATCGGGGTTGTCGATATTCAGGCAAGATTTAAAATATCGGTTAATGGTTTAATCTGTGATAATGTTCCATTAAATTGAACTTTGACATAATTTTATAATACACCCGACTAAATTTAGATGCATCTCAGTTCTAAAATAAAAACCATCCAAAAAGTTAAAAACACTATGTCATTGATTACAGAGTCACAGTTTGTTTGGATATTGAAAATGATGCATTCTACCAAATAATAGCCTTGAAAAAAATTATCATTTTGATAGATAATAGTTTGTCATTTTCAAAACACATTATTTGTTAAAAGAGAAAAATCTAACTTTTTTCCTCATGAAATATATTAAGACCACCTTACCTAGATTTATTTATAGTTTCCATGACGAAAATGAGGTCACAATTGTTCTTTTGAAACACTAGAGAGTTTCACCCTGTTACACCGGATAGAGTCAACCAAACTAGAACTCTTTTGTGATTACTTCTTTCATTCACTAATTTCTGCATACTTCATTAACCTCTATCACATTTATTCATCGTCTTAAAATTAATTTACTATTCCTGAGACTTTAACACGTACTATCTTCATCTTGTGTACGCAAAATATATATTATTCAATTGTGGAAGTAATCCTCTATTATTTTCTATTTCTTTCTCTACAAATTGGTCTAATGATAAGAAGAATACCGCATTTATAAAATCTGAGAACTCCATTCAAAGCTATTTCAGTTCCGTTCAAGTACGGATTTAAATTCAGGAGGCAAATAGCATCTCATAAATCAACACGCGGTTGTCTATTTTCCACAATTTCTTATTCTTCTTCTATTCGTTAAATTACTTGAATTACGGACGATTTCTTTTGAGTTTCCTATATTCAATGCACACAATTCTAGTATAGATAATTTAACATGTTTTGCATTATGATGTTCAGTTTAAAATATATGCAATTAATCTTGAAGCATAGGCATCTAATGTTTCGTGCTCTTCCCTTCGCTGCTGATTGACTGTCGTAATGGTTGCCCCCGATTCAAATGCTGTCAATCATACTAAAAACAATGGTATAACGTTTTTTCTCTCTTTTTTTTGTTTTCGCATCGAAACTATTGCTTTAACGACCAGAGCCTTGTTGATTAGAAAGTTAACATAAGTAAATTTATTTAATTTACAAATAACGTTTGCAAATTTTAATTTGGATTATTAAGGAGTTCCCTAGGAAGTATATTGAATACCTTTCCTTTTATTTAATAAATAATTATTAAATTCATGAAGAATAATATGAACTGGAAGAAAACATCTTACTTTCTATTACAAATCTTCAATGTGATTCAAATGGGAATATTTTGATCCGACGAGATTCCATATACCAGCGTTGAATTGAATTTACGTACTTGCATGTCTAAAAAATAAACTAACAGAAATAAGTTGA
This sequence comes from Hetaerina titia, assembly GCA_037158775.1. Classification (NCBI taxonomy): domain Eukaryota; kingdom Metazoa; phylum Arthropoda; class Insecta; order Odonata; family Calopterygidae; genus Hetaerina; species Hetaerina titia. Next base: position 77,873,742 of record CM073778.1, on the reverse strand, counting down.
CACAAAGAACAAAATCCATTGAGATTTTGCAGTTAAATATCTTTTTGTATCAGAGTAGTTAAGGGATGTTTTTAACACTGCAGCTTTATGAGTCGGATATGATAGCACGACTATATTTTTACGACTTATAAAGTGATAGACGGACTTCCTTAAAGGCGCTCCGTATCTCCACTGGGAAACGCTACTGTAGAGCTTTCGGATTCTCATTGCAATCCATTATATTTGGCGGAGAGATAAGATTCAAGCTTTTACACTGATCTTAATAAATAGTACATTTATGTTTGAAATGATAATATTTTACTATGCCATATCAATTGCAGTTCATCACAAAAACCTTGGATATAATGATTGAGATGGTTGCCTTCAACAATTGGAATTGGAGGTTCAGTGCGATAGATATGAGATGAGAATCAATATTAATAAAACAAAGGTTATGAGATTTTCGAGAAAGAAAAAGGCTAAGCTAAACATTAAAATAGGAGGGCAAACTCTGGAGTAGGTAGAAAAGTTTACGTATCTCGGAATTGTTTCAAACCAACGCGGTCAAGATAGTAGGGACGTATGGAGAAGAATTGCACTAGGCAAAGAGGCTTTCTAGGAGGAGAGGAGTTTGTTGGAATATATCCTATGGTGGTAGGAAAAATGGATGAAAGGCGTATTGAGTGGCAGTGGGATGTTGAAGAAGGTAATAGAGGGGAGAATGTTAGGCAAACGAGGAAAGGGCAGGAATAGGATAGGGATGTTGGACGGGATGAAGGGAAGAAAGAAGTACACAGAGATGAAGAGGGACCTGATGTAGATTAGGTTGCTGGATCGGGTTTTGTTTGGAGTTACAAAATGTTTATTTGATAGTTGTGTCCATCCAAAAACCTACCTTAACCGGAAGATTACCTTATAATAGATCAATAGCAGTAATTTTGATTGTGCTTAAAAGTGCTGTAACAAATCGATGTCTCCATTAAAAATATTTTACAATTTATATCACTTTGCAAGCTTACAAGACAAGATTATCGCACATTCAGACGGATTGCATTCGAAGAAACACCTGTCTCTTTAATATCGAATGACCGTGAAAATATTAGTGTCATTGCCCTTACGCGAGCATGCGTACGAGAACAAACAAATGATTACAACTGCTGATAAGTGAAACGAAGATAAGGAAGGAGTGGATGGGGCCATAAAAGGCAAAGAACAAAGCTGAGGAATAGCGAATACAAAGAGGAATGGATACGTATTAAGGTCCTCTCTCTATTGTGGTTGCCGGGCGTGTTCTGTTTAAATGCCGATGCCCCGTTATTGCGTGCGTTCTTTCTGGTCCTCACGGGAACACGAAACAGATATTCCAAGAACCCACATGGGTGGAACGTACGTGCAGGGACTCCAATGAGTAGAAACTATAAGAATGAAATGAAATTGATGGTGGGCGTGGTGACTTTGTGAAAATTCGAATGGAATACGGGAAAAAATTTTCTCTAAATCCCGAACTTTTGTATCAAATAAACTCCAACAAAAAGTTTCGCTGCATTTACACGAACATCATGAGATGACAGAATATTAGTTCTAGATGACGATATGAAAATGCAGAAATCGGTTTCAGGCTTATTTGGATTAAAAGTGCTAAATATTATCATGTTCGTATGGTTTTTTTGGTGCAATAAATACGGCGCTCAAAATGATTTAATAATCGCTTTTATAGTGACGTGAATAGGAAATTTGAAAAAAAAACAAAATTTCAAAACGTTGACGTGATTCCCTGTACACTGTTTCAGTTTATTTAAAAAGAATAAGGGTTGAAGGAAAACGATTCACTCACGGAAAATCACAGCCGGTTCTAAATGGGCAACCAGATTCCTATAAACATGATGAATTGAGGCTTAACTCGCGGAAGTTGTGTGCGTGTGTGTATATATGTATATCGATGATGTGGAAGTACTCACGAGGGCAATATAACATTTGGACGGCGCAATAGAACACAGAATAAAATAGATAACACGTAAAAAACACACTCTAATTGTAGATTATTTGAGCTCAGACTGCTATCTGGGAATTTGTAAAATCGGTTAGGTTCGCTGATGACCAAGCATTAGTTGCTCAGTCAGCCAAGGGGTTGCAAGCATTGCTGAGTGAATTGGAGGTTCAGTGCGATAGATATGGGATGAGAATCAATATTAATAAAACAAAGATAACGCGATTTTCCAGAAAGAAAAAGGCTAAGCTAAACATTAAAATAGGCGGGGAAAAAATAGAGCAGGTAGAACAGTTTACGTATCTCGGAAGTGTTTTGGAACAATGCGGTCAAAGTAGTAGTGACGTAAAGAGAAGAATTGCGCTAGGCAAGGATGCTTTCTCAAGGAGGAGGGAGTTGGTGACGGGAACCTTGAGTAGGGAGGTTAAGACAAGACTCGTAAAAACTCTGATATGGAGCGTAGCTACTATATGTACGGCGTGGAAACGTGGTCGCTGAAGCAGAAGGATAGACGTAGATTGTAGGATTTTGAAATGTGGGTGCGGAGAAGAATGGAGAAGGTAAAATGGACCGAAAGGAAAACAAATGAGGAAGTACTAGGGATGGTGGGTGAGGAGAGGGGTTTGTTGAGAGAAATCCTATGGAGGCAGGAAAAATGGCTGAAAGGCGTATTGAGCGGTAGTGGAATGTTGAAGAGGGTAATAGAGGGGAGGATGTTGGGCAAGCGAGGAAAGGGCAGGAATAGGATAGGGATGTTGGACGGGATGAAGGGAGGAAGGAAGTACACGGAGATGAAGAGGGACCTGATGTAGAGTAGGTTGCTGGATTGGGTTTTGTTTGGAGTTACAAAATGTTTATTTGATAGTTGTGTCCATCCAAAAACCTACCTTAACCGGTAGATTACCCAATAATAATAATATAATATAAATACATAAACACACAAAAAAGAAAAGAAATGCTCTTTTTTGCGTTTCTGTTTTCCTGTCGAAATGTTCGTTGACTGCCCGAACGGGTAAGTACAGTTACCCGTTCGGTACCTGTATATACCGTCCCGGTGAGTGAAGTCTCACCTTTACCGGTCATTGTACATAAGAAAGGCATGGCATTGAAGAAAGAAACATGGTTGAAGTGAATGTGAGGCTTGCGAGAAGAGGAAACTTAAAACTTAGAATCACCTATGAAATCTTAACCTAACAAGAAAGGAAAGCCGACAGGGAACGGCTTTTTACAAACAAGTACAATATGAATGCAGTTACAGCACTAACTGCCCACCGGCGCACTCTGAGCATAGAGCGGTACAAAAAGGAAACGGAGGCAAGGAGCGCCCATTTCCCACAGCGGGAAATCACACTTGGGCTAGAGGGTAGTAGCGAGACCGAGAAGCGGATATTTTTCTTTGTCTACTAGTGCTAACTTCATATTCAACTCATTGTTATTCATGTTCGTGGGACTTTCACAAGAGTGTCATATATGTATGTGTGTATGTATATACATATACATACATATATATATATATATATATATATATATATATATATATATATATATATATAGACACAGAAACACACAAAAAACCACTGATCATTATTTTCTTCTGAGATTTATATTTTTCGTGATTATTGATTTTACAAAGATCATTTAATTCTGACAACAATCAGGCCATTCAAGTTATCGTAATAGTTATAGACTCGCCACCCAAACCTGAAGTAGAATTACCATGCAAACATTTCAGAGTGTAAAAAATCGTTCGCCTTCACTGGGATTTGAACCCCGATCCCAGGATGTCCACCCGACTGCTTTAGCCAGTTGAGCTACCGAGGTTCAAGGGGTTCAAGGGTTCAAATCCCGGTCAAGGCGAATGATTTCAATACTCTGAAATTATTGCATTGTAATACACATTTAGCGGATGACTCCGTTAAAAGTTACTGTCGCGCCATCTAACGCAGCTTCCTCGAAGTTGAAGTTGGACATTTTTACTTTAAAAATCTCTAGCCGTCGTGCGAATTTCCAATTCTCCTGGAGTTGAAATGGCTACTGCATTCCCCGTAGTTATGTTGAAACCATTCAAAGTGACACTTTGGGCGTGTTAGGAAGTATTATACTTTGATCTCGCGGATCATTTCGATGAGTGAAACGAGACCGGAACGGTGTGGCATTTTACGGTCAGCTTCACCAGCATTTGAGACTTTTTTTTATGTCGGTGCGGTCCCGTGTTCGAAACGTCGTTCCTCTAAAGCCCGCAGGAATCCTCTTCGATATGGGAGAGGCGTCTTGTTCACTTAAGTGCCTCCAAATCACACGACCGGAACTCTGAGAGTGGGGATCCTTGCCCAGGTCGCGGTCGAGGCGAACGATTTTCTACACCGCGAAACCTCCACACTAGACTGGGATTACTTATGTATCAACCCGGGGTTTCGGGCCAGGAAGGCCCCAAAAAAAACCGTTTCGCCGAGAAGTGGAAAAGAAAACGCATTCCCCAGAGGAATCTACGTCTTATCCCCCCTACGGGCCGGTGCCTTCAATTCCAGGGAGCAATTCGCTGCCTCACTAGAATGTCCCTTCATCTCCATCCTCTCCCAGAAGACATACCTTGCTGCTATTGCAACCTCTTCCCCCTCGAGGCATACCTAGTCAAAGATCTCTCAACTCCATTACTCCGTACAGGACACGTATATTGCTACGCACGAGGCTTCATATAATACTACGCGTAGTAATACGCATTAATACGCAGAGTAATACCTCTAACACCAAGAATAGCACTCAATATTGCGCCACAAATAGTAGATAGCACGAATAGCACCAGAAGAACGGTAAGAAATGACTACCCGAAAAGAACTGCGAAAAATGTCACGAGTATTATGTATCACGGGGATAGGCTACGACCATGGTACGAATAGTGTTAGGAATGATGTTACAAATAGCCACAAGGGTATTAGGTAACACCAATAGCGTTGCGAATAGCGCCGCGGCCATCACAAAAAATAGCACGAGGAATGGTACCGCGAATGGTACTGGTATATGGGCCACGTGTACTAAGAAGCACCTTGTAGTCCGACCAATTGCACCACTAACATGATGTTACATCCCAACGGATAGTAAGGAATAGCAACAGAAGTGGTGCTACGAATAGCCCCTCTAGTATTAGGTGCATAGATAAAATTGGCGTTAGAAAGAGAAAGGTGTATGATACGTACATCGAACAGCGCCACGAATAGGTTTTGCGTGGCACGGTTTGGCCAACTAATAGAATAACGTCACGTTGAGCGCTAGTGGCTAAGATTTAATGTTAATAGTACTCTGATGAGCAGTGTGGATTTTTGCAAAAAAATGTCTAAAAAAAACATCACAGTCATGCAATTAGTCTTTCACATTAGGGAACGATTGTATTACAGAGACGGAAGGGCTCTGCTCATGGGCAGAAAGCCCACCTGCCAAACTCACAAGAAGTCTCTAAAATTGTTCCAAAACTTTAAAATGTTGCAATGTTTGCACAATGACTCGAACGTGATGTTTAATCATTACCTCATTTAATAAGAAAATATATAATCCAGTCCTTTTGAATGCACATCCACATTTAAAGGGTAGCAATAGAAGATTTTGAGGTGGGAATAGGAGTGAGTGGCGAGGTGATAATTTCGATAAAGTTTGAATATGTTAAATAAATAATTATTCAAATACCCAACGATATGGTGCGGTTATTATTTAGTGCTTTTAAAAACTAAATGCGAAAAGTATGACATGATATCGCCATAAATCAAAATAGACAATATTCCCGAAGAGTCGGAAGACTGAATTCTGACCTAAAATAGATGGAAATAAAAACAGAGCACATGGAGCAATTCACGCTTTTTCACATATTATAATTTGTAAGAGTGTGATGGTTTTGACGAGGAGAAGGGTTATAGATGAAGGATTACGTCGGCAAAAGTTGAATTCGCGGGTAAAAGGGATTGATAACAGGTACGCTAATCAAAAGAAATAAAGAGTATATTCAGTTTGCTTAAATGTGGAGCATGCTACTGTACGGAGCCAAAACCAGACTTTTGAGGCGAGTGAATGAGCGATGATCGGAGGATTTTGAGTCGTGAATATGGAGATGGATAGAAGAAACCATTTAGACAGAGAGTAACACTTAGGACGAAGTTCTAAGCATGGAATTTGAAAGTAGAAGTATTCAAGTGAAATCCGAAGAAGGAAGAAAAAATTGGGTGGAGGTAATATTGAGAGGCATTAGACAGTACTTTAAGGGACCATCTCACTTAGGTAAGCTACACATGAATTCAATAGGTAAGCTTCAATAGGTTAGCTAAAGTACACATGGATGAGTGAATCCGCTCCTCCTATTGGTTATAAAGAAGGCCCCTTCTCTCTTCCTTTTCTGCTCTCTTAACACTTCAATCCTCTCCAATCCTCGCTTCAGCTCGCGCCCTCAGCATCTTCCAATAATCTCTCTCTTTCAAGAGGAGAAGAAAATCCGTTCTTAGCTTTTCCACTTTTTTATTCATACAAGTAGTGCATGTCCACCAATAAGAGCCTTCCTTTTATTCTTTTGTTCGGGAATGTGGTTCCATTTTACATGCCCAGTGGGCATTAACCCCAAACCAGGGTTAGAGGTCTCGAGTAAACTTTCGAAAAATAAAATATTCCTGAGCGTCGGGGGATCATTTTCCTTTCAGTTTTAGTGCTGCTTTTTTGCTTTCATTAAGTAGGAGGTCGTTTAGTCGCCGTAATCTTCTAACCGTAGACTTTGCCAGCCTTGGAAGCCGCAAGTCCGTGTTTATACAAGGGAGGGTCGAATGAAAGCCTTAAAAAATAATTTTAAAAAATCTCGCAATTAACGTAATTAAACACAATTTTCTCCCTTATGTGGTTTTCATGTGTGGTCCCCATGGATTGCAATATTCCAACTCTTTGAAAGTTGGCGGATACTTGGAGAAAAATTGTGGTTTTAAGGAGGTTGCATCGAATTCACGGCCGAACATAATTTTGAAAGCAGTTCCTCCATTTATAGCCCGTCGCACATGCATACCCCTCTCTGTATTTTTGGGATATTTCTAAATTTGTCAGAAAAACAACAGACGAAGTCGCATAGTTTCAAAACTTGGCGAATCAAAAATAATATAAAACTAATAATAAAAACACGCCTGTACCCTGTACTGATACAGTGATCGAGAATTATCACTAAGCTGAAACAATGAAATTCACTGAGTACCCTATGTATTCATAGCTTATCGGACGTGTTTTTAGGCAAGATACCTGAAGAGGAAAATATAATGGAGAATATGAGAAGATATAAGACCCTGGATTCTATTCTATATTTTACAATGTACCCTGAAAGCCATCACAAAAGTGTGTGGTAGGGATTGATTCCACATTATACATGAAAGATCATAGTTAGGTATATCTAAAACATTAGATATCGATAATTATGCCATTTATTTCCAATAAAGGAGATAATATTAATTAGAGCAACACGCACTTCCGTATTTATTATTATTAGGTAATCTACCGATCAAGGTAGGTTTTTGGATGGACACAAATATCAAATAAATATCTTGTGACTCCAAACAAAACCCAATTCAGCAACCTACTCTACATCAAGTCCCTCCTCCCTTTATCCCATCCAACATACTTATCCTGTTCCTACCCTTTACTCGCTTGCCCAACATTCTCCCCTCTATTACCTTCTTCAACATTCCACTACCGCTCAATACGCCTTTTATCCATTTTTCCTGCCTCCATAGGATTTCTCTCAACAAACCCCTCTCCTCACCCACCATTTCCAGTACTTCCTCATTTGTTTTCCTTTCGGTCCATTTCACCTTCTTCATTCTTCTCCACATCCACATTTCAAAAGCCTCCAATCTACGTCTATCCTCCTGCTTCAGCGACCACGTTTCCGCGCCGTACATAGCTACGCGCCATATCAGAGTTTTTACGAGTCTTGTCTTAACATCCCTACTCAACGTCCCCGTCATCAACTCCCTTCTCCTTGAGAAAGTCTCCTTGCCTAGCGCAATTCTTCTCCATACTTCTGTATCTCATACTTCTGTATTTAAGGGTAAAATATTTCTCCTCGAATGCGAGACGAGCTGCTACAAGTATTAACGAGAAAAATAATAAAATAAGGGTTAAATAAAGTAATGGTAACAGGATAGGTTCCTGACAACAAAACCTGACAAATAATAACACTCCTAAGCGGTCGTTTTCATTTATTCCAATCACATTATCGCTCGCGGGAAAACTCACATCTTAAATCTATCGATTCTAAAGTTGATATTTCTAATGTTATTTTCATGGTCAACCAATACATTTGCAAGATCAACGCTGAAGAGTCCTATTTTCAATTCATTCAAGAGATTTAATCTGAAATTTAACCTTCGCTCAGTGATTGATTCCTAACCTAGGTCCTCAGATAATATAGATAAGCCACTCTATCTCAACAACGATTGGCAAATCTAAATCCTTTTTGCTGCACGCGATTTAGTTCGGTAATCAATCCAACTTAATGAGGATCCCTTGCATGAAATAGCAGCAAATTCCAAGTGGAAGTCTGACTAACGAAAGACACATCGCTCTTTAAACTTTTTGTCTCATATTGGCAATATTATCTTCTAATATTTTGATATTTTGAATATGAAAGCTGATCAAATGGATTAAAACTGTATAAAATAAAGGATTCAGAAGGCCTTGCAACATTTTGTGACAGATTTCAAAGATATGGAGTATGAAGGCATGAAGTGGTTAGCCGGTAGAAGAATAATTAGTTGCATCAAAATAATTCTATGATCAGTGAAAAGTACCAAAAAGGTGTTGGCAGGGGGTGAAAGCACCAGTTACGTACGGTAATGGATGGGGGAGAGATAGGTTGTTTAAGAGGCTAGGGAAAGGGAAGGAAATTAGCACTTAAGTGGTCACTGAAAAGGACATGCAGGGTGTTTTCACACAATATATATTAGAGTTAGCTGTAAATGAATTTCTAAATGAGTGTTATTTTTACAATTTTTCAGATCAACTTCAGGAAGTTTGAACATTAAAACTATTGATATTTAAATTGAATTTTCTAACGAAAATTTCTTATGATTTAGTTCCATTCCCCATTTTGTGTGCATACAATTTATTAAAATTATAAATAATTTATAAGCGCCTTTTACCTCATTGCCCATGTAACACGTAAAAAAATAATATAACATATATTTTTTTAAATAAAAAAGAACATCGGATCCGTGGCTACCAATATAAAGTTGCTTCAGTCTCCTACCTCCAGCCATTTGTAAATTAGTAGCCACTCTACTAATCTGAACATAAAATAGCAGACAAAAAATTAACAGGAAAATGTTTGCTAAAACATACCTAAATCAAAACCTAATGCCAATTTATGACAGCTTGAGCATCAGTTTAAACTGTATGCCCAGTAGGGACGAGAGAACTACCATTTTTCAGCATCTTATGCTAAAACCAATCGATGTGTTTGCCGAATGAGGGCTTATTTATTTCCCATGGCACGTATACCTTCATGGGGGTGAAACTTTCGTGGTTCCTGAATTATTCATGTCATAACTTCATCGATTAGCTACACGTCGTTTAACTTGCCAGATAAATTGCTACACCCTTAATTTTATGTTTTTTGAAATTTTCGCATTGAACGAACTGTGCATTTCGCGATTTTATTCGCTGCTTTTACAAAATGGCATTTTCAATACGTTTTTGCGCCTTTATTTCCCCAAGTTTAGGAATAGCTTCCTGCCTTTTTTGTGTAATATTTAAGATCATGCTTGTGGCGGAACAAATTCCAGCGTTTTGCGACTCAAAGGAACAAATTCGAGACACATTTTTCCATGTAATCTCAAAGAGACTGCTTCGCCAAAAAACACAACATTGCAGCCTTCAACTATTTTCACTCTGTCGTTGATGCTCAGTTTTTCATTTGAAATTTTAAGTTCATATTTTGTATTAATCCTGTGACTGTGAGTCTGACCTGAAGAAGGCCTCGGAGTAGACCGAAAGCTTAAATCATCTACAGTGTCACTGTCCTTTTACGTGTTATCTGTTTTATTCTGTGTTCTATTGTGCCGTCCAAAAGTTATATATATATATATATATATATATGTATATAGCCAGTATTCCAATGAATGATTTTTACTCTATAAAACATTTTCATAGTGTGAGATCGTTAAGAAAACCTTTACGAGAAACAGTTTGGACAGACTCCATGCTTTCTCTTTCCCATGAATTTTACAGAACTACCAAACAGAGGCGGCCAGGGTGTTATGGCACGTATCATTGTTAGTAAAAATAGCAATATACCAACGGTCGACAACATTAAGCGCATGAAAGTATTAGGTGGAATGAAGATGAGATGAAAATTTCAGCGTCCAAGAAGATGGAATATTCGTCACCTTACGAGAAAACATACAGTTATTCCAAAAAACCTCCCAAGTCGGCGAGTCAAATTGTCTTAAAGGAATAATGCAACAATTTCAGAGAGTAAAAATCATTCGCCTTGACCGGGATTCGAACCCGGATCCCTCGATATCCGGCCGAGTGCTTTAACCAAGCGTTGATTAAACCAAGATTGGTTAAAGCGCTCGGCCGGATATCGAGGGATCCGGGTTCGAATCCCGGTCAAGGCGAATGATTTTTACTCTCTGAAATTGTTGCATTATAATGCACACATAGCGGATGACTCCGTTAAAAGTTACTGTTGCGGCATCTCCCGCAGTTTCTTGAAATTTATATTAGAGGAGTTTCGAGAGAATGCGATCCGAAAGCTGAATTGGATTTGAGTCAGCTAGGTAATTTTCTTCGATAAAAAAGACTGACCTTTGACACGACCTTTATCCTTAAGTTTACAGCCATATAATAGCGGCGGTTACATTTATACAAATACGACCTGCTGCTTTAAAGCCACGACACGCCTACGGTGTCGAATGTTTTGGCGTACCACAGGGTTTAAAATGTAAGAGAAGTCTTGTCAGCTTACTAGGCCAGTTTTCAAAACTCCGATGACTAATTGCCAATGAAACATCGACGGTTAACTCTTTGTGGAAACAGAAACCCTTTGCCTGGACCATAATGTTAACCAGCGTCTAACAGCTTTGACATCAAACTAAAGCGCGCTGGATTACTCCAGTATTTAAGTTAGGAAATTAGCGGCTAGGTTCCACAAAAAATCCCTGAAAATCGGGAAGTGCATGACATTACTCGTTTAAACACAGCAAATCTAATCCTGGCAGTATCATCAAGTTTTGAGAATATTTGTCCAAGCTATCGCTTAAATGAAAACCCTGCTATTTTGAAATTAATGACTCTGGTACACCACAGTACCTCTTGGCGTTTAAGGGGATCCCTTTAGGAACACGAGTATCCACGGTATGGTGGCAGTGCCCTGAATATTTGACCCCCTTCATCCGACTGCACCAAACCCCCTCGGGGATCGACGATTGGGGGGCGGGAGGTTGTGAATGGGGCGAGCCGCCGAAAAAGCATGAGGCGAGGAATGAAGGGAGGAAGAGGGAGAGAGAGGGGGGGGAGGGAGGGAGGGAGGGGAGGGAAGGAGAGAGAGAGAGGGGAAGTGTAGAGGGATGGAGAGAAAGGAAAGAAGGAGAGAGAGAGAGTGCTTGAGGCAGGTAGAGAGAGAGGGAGGCAGAGAGGAAATCGATACCTCGCGGAAACTATGGGATACTGAATGGCAGAGCGAGGGAGAGAGTGAGTCTGGGACGGAATTGACGGAGGAGAAAGGGATATTTCTCGAACGAAAGTAAACGGACTCACTTCCTAAATTAGAGTAAACAAAGCGATCAAACATTTTGCACGGCGTAGAATTCATCTTTACTTTAGCTCAGTTAAGCAAATAAATATGTGTGGAATAAGATATCCTAACGGAAAGACATCATTCATCACGCCTTGCAGCTCTTAGAAATGAGATTGGCTGGCGTGTCTTCCAACGGATTCTCACTAAACCCCTTCTTAATCCCCTCTGAAGAGAAGAAGGAAGGGACAGTTAAGACCTCGAGAGGCTGCTGTCCCCTCCGAGAAACCTCTGTAAGAAATAGACTAAAGCAGTACTCTTTGTGGCCTTCGAAAGAGATCTGTCGTTTTAACTTACCAACCCTTCACCCGGGACCGGCGCCAAAACTCTTCTTCTGCAATTAAAGTACAATCCCTCGTAACTTTCCCATAAGGCCTTTATGAAATTCCAAATTGGAGCTGTTCTTCATGCGAGAATTGTTATAATGAAAGTAAGTTGAATGTTTTAGCGCGGCTTCTACATGCTCTCCCAACAATGAACGATTCTTCATTGCTATTTATGGATATCACACAAAAAATTCGAGATTTTCCTGAATTCAATCATCAAATAAGCGTTTTGGCTGATTCAACATGAGATGTATTTAATACTGAAATCCTAAAATTATTCTCAACGTTGTCGTATCTTACAGTCTCTGGACCTGTTAAGCTTTACTGGACGTCCGTGAATCGTATGCATCCTTTTGATTTGTGAACATAAATGAGTTTGGATATGCATGTGTCTTCTATCAAGTAAAGATGCTATCCTAGTTCTCTTATTTTATTATATGTAATCTACTGGTTGAGGTAGGTTTGGAAGGACACATCTACTAAATAAATATCCTGTCTCTTCTAAAAAATGACAACACAACATCCTACTTTACACCTAATCTAACCTCTTTATCTCCATGTACTTCATCCCTTTCTTCATCCATTCCAGCATCCATATCCTATTCCTGCCCTTTCTTAGATTGCCTTACATCCTCCCCTCTATCAGAGTCTTCAACATACCACTGACGATCAATATGCTTTACACCCACCTTTCTTGCCTCCTTTGGATTTCTCCCAGCAATCCTCTTTCCTACCCCAATATACAAAGTACTTCCTTATTTGTCTTTCATTCTGTTCACTAAACCTTATCCATCATTCTCCACAACCACTCTTCAAAAGCCTCCAATCTACGCCTATCATCCTGCTTCAATGGCCATGTTCCCCCGCCGCACAGAACTACGCTCCATATCAAAGTTTTAACAATGCTTTTCTTAACATCCTTACTCAACGTCCCTGTCATAAATCTCCCTCCTCCTTGTGAAAGTCTCTTTGCCTAGTGCATTTCTTCTCCTTTGGTCGTGTTGGTCCAAAACACTTCCGATATCCGTAAATTGTTCCACCTGCTTAAATTTTTGCTCTTTTATTTTAATATTAGGCCTTTGTCTTTCTGGAATATCGCATAACCCCTTTTTATTAAAATTGATTCTCATCCCATATTTATCGCACTGAACCTTCAATTCACTCAACAATGCTTGCAACCCCTTGGCTGACTGAGCAACTAATGCTTGGTCATCAGCAAACCTAACCGATTTTACGAATTCCCCTCCGACTTTCATTCCCACCTCCAGTTCTTCCCATGCCTCTTTAATCATTTCCTCTACATATACGTTGAACAGTACCGGTGACAATCGGCAACCCTGCCTTACACCTCTTCCTAACACTGCCCATCCGGACTCTCCGTTCCCCACTCGCACCTCAGCAGTCTGAGACATGTACAGGTTGCGGATCAGTCTCCTGTCCCTCCAATCCATTCCTATTTTCTGCAATACACGCATTTGTTGGTGGTTATTCATTTTTGCCTTAATTTAAATTCGTGAAAACAGCATGGGAATTAGAATTTTTTTACATGTGTAATATTTTTCTATATTTAGTAATATTTTCTCTATGTTTAGTAATATTTTATTATAAATCTTAAATTTTTACACGAAAAAACCAGAGTTGATAAACTTAAAATACTTGCCATTTTTCTGAATAATGTCCCCGCTCTTTTGGCAGCTCTCTCTTGAGTGTTCTTCTCTATGCCTATGCGCATTCTTCCGTTTAATATTCCACTTATTCGGAGACGGATTGCATGTCTCCAATGGTCTTTCTCGTGGGAATTTACCTCCTATTCTTCCAAAAAATCTAACATGGCTTAATGTGTATCCAATTCATCTGTTTGTCTTCAGCAGACTTATATTCAATGAGGAGTAGAGATTCATAGTTATATTAAATGATTTGTAAAATTCTTCTATTTAGGCCACACAAAAATACAGGTATATATATTTTGTTTTCTCTCCTAAGGAAAGACAAAGTCATGGTCACATCCAAAAGTGGTAGGACTAATTTTTTTACAACAATTTTATTGACGATTTACTTACATCAACTGAATAATCTTCAAAGTATGCTCCTTGAGCTGCTACACACTTAGTATAACGTTGCTCCCATTCCCCGTACGCCCGCTGGAAATTTTCTATGGGGATGCTGTTGATGACCCTCGTCGAAGCCTCTTGAACGACCTTTATCGAGTCAAAACGTCGTCCCTTTAGCTGTCTTTTCATCAGGGGGAAGAAGAAGAAGTCCTGTGGTGCCAGATCGGGAGAATAGGGCGGGTGCGGCAACGTGGCAACGCCATATTTGGCCAGGAGCTGTCTGACGACGAGCGCGCCATGGCACGAATTTTCGGCACCATCTTGGCGCACACCTTGCGCATGGCCAAATCCTGTGAAATAATGCGTTGGACGTTGGATGCAGACAGACCCAACTGGTCTGCAATTTCTTCACTGGTTAAGCGTCGGTCTGTGTTCAGCAGTGTCTGCACTCTGCCCACATTCGTGTCTGTTCTTGCCGTCGACGGCCGTCTCGGAGCGATGGTCGTCTTCAACGAGCTCCCTACTCTCTTTAAACAACTTGTGCCACCGTGGAACGGCTTAAGGCAGTGTCCCCATAAGCCTGCTTGATCATATCGAGGGTCTCAGTTGGCGTCTTCCCGAGTTTCGCACAAAACTTCACGGAATAACGTTGTTCTAAATTCAAATTCATTTTGTTTTTCGACGCGGTCAAAAAACTTGATTCACTAAAAACGGTGTCCTCACTCAACGACAGACCGCAGGCAACTGAGGTTGGTGGTGACTGTTTCTACGAGTCCCCTCCACCTTACCCTGCCAGACAGACCCCAAATTCAGCAAAACATGAGGCAGTAAGAGAATCTGGTTAGTTCAGAGGCTGGTGTACTGGCTTTCCACCCAAAGGCCAAAGTTGGAATTCAGACAGAATTTTTCAAAAGTATCCTAATTCCAACTTGAGGAAGGAGTCATGTGGAGAGTATATCAAGAGAAATAGACCGTCCAAAGGATGGGACGATGTTGTGGAACCTTTGGCCCCTATCGTTCAGCGTAGGTTAACACTCTAACGTTTCTCTCGGAGTGATGATTAAATTACAGATTAAATCTCTTGCACAAATTGTAATGATCTCTTTTTAGCAATGATGTTTTAAAATTATTATTACCCCAATCGTGTTTCGGTAGGCGAGGTCATGTAAGGAAAATTAGAGAGATAAAAGTGTATAGCTGATAGATTCAAAATGTCACTTTTTTCACAAACGAAAAGGAATTAGAATAACGTTGATCGACCGCGGTAGGGTCAAAAGTAGCCTGGTGTGTATTCAGCCACATTTCCTGGCGGTGGCTTGCAGGGTACTAAAAAAACATTTTCTAAAATGCTGAAAGCTGGTTTCCCCCCACCAATCCCTCCTTCCCTGGAAATTCTACCTCTCCTAAATTACCCATCTATCCTTGATGGTGAAAGTTACCTCAGCTGTCGGCTGCCTCCCTTCATAACCACCACTGCTGATAAGAATTCAAGATGTGAGCAAACTAAACTAAACCCTGTTATGATAGTCAAGGACAATTTAGGTAAATTAAAAATAGAATCATATTTTGGATGCTCTACTAAGTTTTCCAAAACAAAGTTCTACGAATCTAGCTGTCCTACGCTGCACGCAAAATCCAATATGGAAATCAATCCAACTTCATGAAAATCCCATACATCCGCAGAATATTCTTAAAGAGACTTAACCAGCGAAATATCCTTTCCCTTTTAATCATATTTACCTAGTACCCTCCTAATATACCGAAATTTTTGTTAGCTTCTCCGCATAATCCCCGTATACCTTTCACCCAAGAAAGGTTGTGATCGAGGGTAGTTAATCGAAAGTACACTTTCTATTATGGTATTTCTGATCATTTGATCTGCATTTCTGATCTGAAGCATTTGGGAGGGAATTGCTCTTATTTCAAAAATTCATCAATACGAACTTACTGTCGTTAACGTAAAGAAGGATTTAAAGGAAATGTGGAGATAACAGAAAATTTCTCCCCAATGTTGGTTACCCATTTTACCGTTTTTTTCTCAAATCACACAATAACTTCAAAGAACAAAATTTAATCTTAAAAATCTACGCGTAAGCTATTAAAGTCTGCGAGTATCGCATGAGGTGAAATAACCAATCAAAAGGAAATACGTACAGAATTAGTTATTTTGAATGGAAGTATAACGACGTTTTAACGCCAATAATGTATCCCTTAACTAAAACTAATTGCAGGAAATACACGCATGATATCACCTAGACAACACTTACTTTTGTAAAGACTACGTTAAGGACCAATTTTCCATGTTTACATTCGTCCGATAAAATGTCTAAAAAAACTATTACGCGATACTATATGCCTCGTGGCGTCCTTTGACAAACCTGAAAGTTTAACCGGTTCTAGTAGCTTCATGGATGGCGTTTTCAAATCTCGTAGCGATAATTAACGGGAAAATACGGTTCATTTGTGTGTTCACTATGAATTTGCATGCATCGCTTGTATTTGAATATTCTGCATTAGCATGCAGCTGCGTAGCATGTGCTTACGGCGCATCTGCAATTAAAACGAGGCATATGCACGTGACATGAGTTGACGTGACTAACACTTGCCCGGAAATTTCCTGGCAGCGTGGTGGAAAACATAGTTGTCATTAGTAGATGAGCAGGGGAATTCCTTCATGACCTTCAAGAGACTCCTTACATTTATTTACAAATTTTCACTGCGTGCACCAAGATACGAGTTTATGTTCCGCTGGAGTAATAGCAAATTTTGTCGGTTCGTCGAAGGCAGCGGTCATTTGATAATGTTGGCAGTCTAATTATTAGAAAAGTCATATTTCTATTAGAACCTGTTATTTTCACCAAAAATACTTTAAGGTTAAAATCTTAGAGTAACAATTAGTAAATTGAATATTATATATATACATAAAAATATATAATATTTATATATTTTCTTATAATATATATATATATATAAGAAATTTATAGATAATATTTATATATATATAATATTTTTTTGTAAATATATGTATATATATATATAAGAAATATATATGTAATATATAAATATATATATTTTTAATATTTTTATATATATTTTACAAAGACCGTTTAAAAAACATCATACCTCATGTGGAATATGCTACTAGCATATTCTCATGAACCTTAACTAGAAAATTTGTTTTACTTTAGTTTGATTACTTTTTTACTGGTGTAAAATACGAATCATTATTTTAGTAAATCGATCAATTTTAGAATTTCCCAACTATTATAATACTACTTGTCGCTGGCATAAGCACCCTGAGTCATACGCTATGTATTTTTTCAAATCCTTATCCTTTCTGTCTTACGGCAAAGCGCTCAAAATATGAACAAGGCTCCCCTCCTCCACTTGCCTTCTCCCTCCTATTAGGGCCCTCAACGACCCAATAAATCTCAATACATTCTCAATCGCCTTTTTCCTCCACCCAAACAACTGTCTCTCTTCCCACAGCACATGTAACACTTTCTCATTCGTCTTCCTTTCAGACTGGATTATTTTCTTCTGCCATCTCCCCGATCGTCTCGCCAAATCCCCCGAAAATCCGCATCATCCCTTCCTAATGGCTAATTCTGGCTTTCAACACGCCGTGCCCTATTGATGTTTACAGTAACCCCTCTTTTTCTATCGCAGTCGCTCTCCCAATACTCTCTCTTGCTACTGGTAATTTCTCAAAAATACTTTACAACGACATGAAATATTATGCTAACTAATCATTTCTCTCCCATCTTTTATGAGTTATCGCAATAAGTCTGCTTGAAAAATATTATATTAATTTTATTTTCTTATAACCAGAGTGAATACATTTCAAGTTATTTATACGGGGAGAGGTTTTTAAAAAAAATGCTGAGTCTCAGAGATTAAAATACAATGTAATGCCTTCTAAAAATCCAACTCCTTCGATATTATTATCATCAGAACTTGGTGAAGAGGTCTCAGGGGAAGGAACAGCCCTACCTGTAATTGTGAATTTTTACGCCTTAAAGAAAAGGAATTTATTTCGGGGTGACCTCTATTAGTACAAAAACCAAGCTTCTACTGTTGATTTGTGTCAATAGATGGGAGCAAGCAAACTCGTCGCGCTACATTTGTCATTTCCTTTATAATATGACTTGAGTGAGCTAGCGTAGTTTGTAATACACCGTGTTTGAGTTAAAATAATACGTACACCATCGGCAAAATGAGTCATAGTAATTTACCTTTGGTCAAACCACCCACAATGAATTTCCATTGCAAAAATGGGAAGGTCAGTTTAGCAGTGATATTGAAAATGTATTGTTACCCCCAAAGTAATACGGCAGGAGAGATCATGCCAATAAAATTAGTGAGATTAAGTGTAGAGCATGGCTTAAGATGCCATTTTTACACGAAGGATAGGTGAACATAATTACATTATTCGCCTGCGATAGGGTCATGTTTGGTTAAACTATTCTGGTGTGTATTCACCCCCTGCCACACACCCTGGTGGTGGTTTGCAAGATATATAAAGAAATGAAAAATAAAAATAATATATTATATATATATATATATATATTATTGGCCAATGGTGCGGTATCATAACTTCTTTTTTCATAAAGCAAAACCTCTTTAGAAAAGGAAGTTATGTTTCCCCACCCTGTGTGTGTATATATATATGTATAATATGTATATATGTATATATATACATACATACATACATACACACACAGAAATAGAGAGAGGTTATATCTGATCCAATGTCTAAGTAACCAGAAGTACGAGTAGTCTTTTGTTCCTTCATTTTAATGACTGTCTAAATTTTACTACAATGCGTTTCACATGTGATGGTTTCATAAAGGCCGCACCAACCTTTTCATAAATTCAGAATCACCGTGTATAAAAATAATTAATCGTATTCACATCATGAGTGGCCGCGCGGTTGCCCAGCGGGCGGGGCAGCCACCTCGGCCAGGTCGGCCATTGTTTGACCGGTGCTAATCCTGGTATGCCGACTCCGGAACACCTCCGGCTGAAATCCGAGCGGTGTGATTTTCTGGAAATGAGAATTTTGTGTGAAACCACAGGTGGAGCGGACAGGGGGTTGCTGGGTCCCCTATCTCTCTCTCTGCCCCTTTCCCCATCCCCGCTCTGACCCTAACTCTGAATTTCACACGGTGTAAGGCTTTAGTACGAAGGGAACACCTGTTTCACTCAGCGAATCAGATCCATGGTCGCCTTTTCGTGTATGGTGGATTTACAGTCCAACAAATGGATTATTTAATTACCAACAATGATGCTCTCGTTATTAACTCACTTAAAAAGTAGTTAAGTGTTAAGTTATTAGGTTCTTTGAAAAAAAAGTTATTTCGATTTTGTGTAAAAGGATAAGGCAATGTTCAACGTCCTTTTCGTTTTTTATGCTTTTTTAGCTGCATTGTGACACAAAGTTGCTTATCACGTACCGGTTTTCCTTGTGAACGTACGTAGTAATTCATTTCCAATCTTCGCCTTGTTAACTCACGTTATTATTGCCCGTTATTCCTTCTCTATTGTAATTTTCTCATTACTACCGTCAGTAATTAACTTTTATATTTATATACTTGCTGGCAGAAAACTCTTATCTCTTACCCAAATGTGTCTCAAACGACATGAGCTCTCGTCTAGGTTGACCAACGGTTTTCCACAGGAAATTTATGAAATAAAAATTTGAATATTTAATCAAATTAAGCTCGTCAATAGATCAAGAAAAGTAAACTTTGACCCTTAATTACTGCACAGGTTTGACAGAATCATTCAAACATAAATGCAATACGGAAATTTAATGACGCATCAAAATGGCACCTTTTGACACTTCACTAAAATTGGGTGGTAACCTGTTTCTATTTACTCAAATAGTATTCAATCAACGTAGCATTTTTGGAATTGGATGGCTTAATTTATTTTATTTAGGTAATCTACCGGTTAAGGTAGGTTTTTGGATGCATCGGAACACACAAGCCCATCCACCACGACATGGATGACTTTATCGACATCTAAATAATGTCTTCCAAGCCCCCGGGATGGTGTGTGGCTTGGGATGTATCCATTTCAGGAACACACAGAACGTGATCCATAAATTCCTTCATTCATGTTGTCGGCAAGATTAGGACACTACTTTCATAATTTTCTGTTGACTTTTTTTTAAACATTTTCATCCATCCCATATTTCATCCCTATGCTATTTTTAAAAAAATACTAATAATATCCCTTCTATTTTTAAACCCATATTTCTCAAGTACCCCTAAATTCTCGGTTTTCAATAATTTAAAATGATTATCCTGACATTTAAATAAAAGAGGAGGGTGAAGGCATTTGTTTGAAGGTGGTCAGTGAGAGATTGTGTAATGAAGGGAATGGTAGAAAGCGGGAGAAGAGCCCCCTCATTTGGAACACTCTCGTCAAATTGTGAAGGGACGAAGAAGGGGGGCTGTTATTAATATATTGACAATAATAATAAGACCTTGCATACTTCTGAGGGACTTCCAAGGGAGAGGGTTTGGGAAGAGGAGGCGTTGGTCTCATCCGGAGCGCAGGTGTTAGGTAGTGGGAGGAATACAAAAATTCGTTTGTAATATTTTCCTCCTTTGAGTGAACATTCAATTTTCAACTGTCCTAAATCGTCCTAACTCATTTCTTTGCTTTAAACAGATCAAATTTTAAATGTGAAATCACTTTTCCCGACGTTTTTTCATTAAACGTTTAGAAAAATTTGATGTTGACTTGCCTTTTCAAAGCTTGGCACGCATGCGATTTTTTTAATATTATGGGTGGTGCCCTAACACCCCCCGCCACAGGCCATTTAGGCTGCTTTTGGGGTATTAAGTAGATGTAGATGTACTCCTTCACTCGATCTTGATATATATTCGGCCCGTTAGGCGCGCATACACTTCGTCACACTCACGCCTTAACTCGTAAACTCCACTTTTTTCCCCATTTGGAATGTCTTCTTCTGTTTCTTTGGCAAGTAGGTTCCCTGAGGCTTAATTTATTATTTTATATATTTATATATGAATTTTATCTTTTGGTGTTTTTCATACGTTACACCCACTCGTTTTAAGTTCGCAGCCTCCCGGGAGGAAGGCAATCGAAGACCATGTGGAGTGAAGCAAAATTTCTCCGAGCTGAAGCATTCCGGTAGGAAGCAAAGAGCAGAGCATGCACTCGAGAAGAGGGGCGTGGCATCGAAGAGAGAAAGAGAGCTTCGGGAGGGACTAATGAGTGGAGTCTCATGCAATCGACGGCCACGGCGAAGCACAACTGCAAACAAGGCAAAGCAGCGAGGAAGAGGGGAGATAAGGGCCATAAAAGGAAAGGCGGTGATAAACGGAGCCAATGGAGAAAGGGAAGGAAGCGAAGGGCACACAGAAAACAACCTCGAAACGGGTCGTCGGACGGAGGAACGAACGGGGGCGGAGGGAGGGAGTGTATGGTGGCGGGGGACGGAGATAACATTTAAGTGCCTTGTCCAAACTTCTATCTACTCGCTCCCCTCTCGTATGGAATTCCACTGCGGGTTGAATTGAAAGCCTTTCTTAAAACAAATAAGGAGCACCAAATTATTCAACACCGACCATGGACTTAGAAATGATGAAAAGGAAATATTGGTTTGCTTACATCCCTCCACTCTTAATTTTCCTCCTCACACTCTCCGCTGAATTTCGGGCTCCAGCGATTTTGGGGCTACGCAATTGCTTGTAGTATTATTTTTAAATGGACAGCAATATATAAATCAATTAGATAAAATTAATATATTATAAATGGTTGGTCATAGAATGAGAGTTGGTACTCTCTCTCTCTCTCTCTCTCTCTCTCTCTCTATATATATATATATATATATATATATATATATATATATATATATATATATATATATATATATATATATAGAGAGAGAGAGAGAGAGAGAGAGAGAGAGAGAGAGAGAGATTACCTAATAATATATATATATATATATATATATATATATATATATATATATATATATATATATTATTAGGTAATCTACCGGTTAAGGTAGGTTTTTGGATGGACACAACTATCAAATACATATTTTGTAACTCCAAACAAAACAAAACCCAATCCAACAACCTAAACTACATCAGGTCCCTCTTCATCTCTGTGTACTTCTTTCCTCCCTTCATCCCATCCAACATCCCTATCCTGTTCCTACCCTTTCCTCGCTTGCCCAACATTCTCCCCTCTATTACCTTCTTCAACATTCCACTACCGCTCAATACGCCTTTCATCCATTTTTCCTGTCTCCATAGGATTTCTCTCAACAAACCCCTCTCCTCACCCACCATCTCCAGTACTTCCTCATTTGTTTTCCTTTCGGTCCATTTCACCTTCTCCATTCTTCTCCACACCCACATTTCAAAAGCCTCCAATCTACGTCTGTCCTCCTGTTTCAGTGACCACGTTTCCGCGCCGTACATAGCTATGCTCCATATCAGAGTTTTTACGAGTCTTGTCTTAAACTCCCTCCTCCTTGAGAAAGCCTCCTTGCCTAGCGCAATTCTTCTCCTTACGTCCCTACCACTTTGACCGTGTTGGTCCAAAACACTTCCGAGATATGTAAACTGTTCTACCTGCTCCATTTTTTCCCCGCCTATTTTAATATTTAGCTTAGCCTTTTTCTTTCTGGAAAATCGCATAACCTTTGTTTTATTAATATTGATTCTCATCCCATATTTATCGCACTGAACCTCCAATTCACTCAGCAATGCTTGCAACCCCTTGGCTGACTGAGCAACTAATGCTTGGTCGTCAGCAAACCTAACCGATTTTACAAATTCCCCTCCGACTTTCATTCCTACCTCCAGTTCTTCCCATGCCTCTTTAATCATTTCCTCTACATATACGTTGAACAGTACCGGTGACAATGGGCAACCCTCCCTTACACCTCTTCCTAACACTGCCCATCCGGACTCTCCGTTCCCCACTCGCACCTAAGCAGTCTGAGACATGTACAGGTTGCGGATCAGTCTCCTGTCCCTCCAATCCATTCCTATTTTCTGCAATACACACATTAATTTTTCCCAATTCACTCTATCAAACGCTTTTTCGAAATCTACAAAACAGGCAAAAACATCCTGATTGTATTCTATATTCCTCTCGATTAGTGATCTCATTACTGCGATGGCGTCACGCGTACCTCTTCCTACCTAAACCCAAACTGATCCTCCCCTAAGTAGTCATTTATATATATATATACACACACTTTTTTGGAAAACCCACAAACGTGTATGTAAATTCACTGATAGTCATAAAAAACACAGAAACCAAAACACACAAAAGAGGGACTCACTGGTTCTCGAATTTTCGGTGGTCCAACCACCTTTCTCAAGAGGTGGTTTTCATCATTCCTCTTCAAAGGCTACCAGAGAAGCATTTCATGTTGAATGCTAACATTGCAATACCTCAAGTATTTTGTGAGAGATTCATGTATATATATATATATATATATATATATATATATATATATATATATATATATATATATATATATATATATATATATATATATATATATACATATATATATATATATATATATAACTTTTGGACGGCACAATAGAACACAGAATAAAACAGATAACACGTAAAAGGACACTCACACTGTAGATGATTTGAGCTTTCGGCCCACTCCGAGGCCGAAAGCTTAAATCATCTACAGTGTGAGTGTCCTTTTACGTGTTATCTGTTTTATTCTGTGTTCTATTGTGCCGTCCAAAAGTTATATATATATATATATATATATATATATATGAATCTCTCGCAAAATACTTGAGGCATTGCAATGTTAGCATTCAACATGAAATATTTCTCTGGTAGCCTTTCTTCTCTTCAGGATACTGCAATACCCAATGAAAGTAGTAGAAGGGTAATTTCCATATTATCTTTAGTTACTCTACCATTCGCGGTAGGATTTGGATGGACAAACACCCCTCGGTCTCTCCTAACAAGACAATCTAATCCCTGTACTACATTAAACACGACCTCTTAATTTCTGCATACTTCTTTCTTCCCATCATTCCGTCCAAAAGGTCTATTCTTTTCCTTCCCCTTCCTCGCTTGCCTAACGTTCTCTTCTCCATCTTCAACACTCCATTGCTAATCAAAATGCTCTTCATCTGCCTTTATTGCCTCCCTTTTAAATTCCTCCCAGCAATCCCCTATCTTCGCCTACAATGCCTATCACTTCCTCATTTGTTTTCCTTTCAGTCCACTTTACCTTCTCCATCCTTCTCCACACCCACATTTCAATAGCCTCAAATCTACACCCATCACCCTGCTTCAGTGACCATGTCTCCACTCCGCACATGTCTACATTTCTTATAATAGTTTTAACGAATCTTTCCCTAACATTATTACTCAGCGTTCCTGTCATTTTTAATTCTCTCCTTCTTGTGAAAGCTTCTTTGCCTAACACAATTCTTCTCCTTATGTCATTACAACTTACCATTTTGGTCCAAAGCAATGGGGAGATAAGTAAACTGTTCTATTCGCTCTGTTAATTGCCCTCAAATTTTAACGTTTAATTTACATCGACGTGTACGCAATACCCTGACAGCCACATCAAAGGCGTGGTGATAGTGGTGGTGGTGACGTGCTGATAGTGTATCAGTCGGATATGCAGAAATATTGATGCATTTATGAATTTGAATACAATATGCACAACAAATACGAGCATAACCAAGACGTATACTATTAAGACGTATAGTATATATATTTATATACGCGTCCACGCATTCTTACTTCTCATACCTCTTGGTTGGGATTTGATTGGCCAATTAAAGATTGGAGAACCGCAATACTGATTTAAAGAGTGGCCTACTTTTTCTAACGCCTATTTAGATTCTTTTCTATGCCTCCCTTATCAATTACTCCGGATATACTATATTAAAAATAATAGGTGATATGGAATTTATACCCATCCATAATAAAACTGACCATTATACTAAAGTATATGTTTGTGCATATATATGTGTATATATATATATATATATATATATATATATATATCCATATATATACCTTCTTTCCTCAGAGAAATGTTATCTTGCCATAGAAAATGTCGTAAAAAATGTCTTTTTTCATTTCTAAATTTTTACTGACTGACGCCATGACGCTCCTTTGCTTGAATTATATATATATAATATATATATACAATATATCTATGCATATATGCTATATATGTTTAATTAGGTAATCTACCGGTTAAGGTAGGTTCTTGGATGGACACAACTGCCAAATAAATATTCCGTGACTCCTAATTAAACAAAACACAATCTGGCAACCTATATATATACACACACACTTAAACCATATTCATGAAATATAGTGGAAACTACTTGGTTTTTGATATTTCATCGAATCAGATACTTAAAGACGAAATTAACCATGGAACAGGGCGGCGTAGAATTAATTTAAAATTCTCAATTATGCCGATGTACCATGATTGATATGACGAAGTATGGGGGAGAGGATGTATTTGCGATATTTCATTGGTGAAGCTGGCAGTCCACAGGAGGAAAAATTGAAGTGAGCGCGATGAAGTTGATTCATCACAATCGATTGAGAGAGAGAGAGGCTTTAAAGTACTTCTCTTAAATATCAGGCAGTCAACCCATAAAATACATACGTGTAAGTATAAGTTGAAGAAAATGCGAATAAACGTCGCGAAAACGGCGATTGCACTTTGATTACGGAGTCCACCGAGGTCATTTCCCTTCGTTTGAGCGAATCGAATTACAGAGGCAGCATCGCGGCGGGACGTCAATGCCCGCTGCCCCTCGGCTGGAATCAGAGCAACCGTATTGAACCGTCAAGTGCTCAATAGGATTCCCTGTTCCATCGAGACACAAGAGTCCAGCAAGATGCACGCACCTCTCTCAGTGACCTGCTCTCAGTTATTTTCACAAAATTAGTTTGGTAGTGCGTTCATTGATTGGAGGGTGTCGCCAAAGGAACCGTTACCTGGATACATGGACATCAAAGGAATGTGTGTGGGCAATGAAAAACTATTGCTCATTTTTTCAGTCGCTCATTATGATCTCTTTGATTGTAACTATGAAAGTTTTTATGACGTAATATTGATGGTAGAATCATTCTAGAGTTATAATTGGCTTACGACGGTTTGATCAGTTGTCCTAGAGACATTTTCAACTGTTGGCAATTTTTCGATGCATTTTTGGTCAATCGGCGGCTATCTGAGCGTCATTATTCGTTCCTCTACGTGCGTAACTATGATTTTTCTTGTTTTTTTTTGACTTCAGAAGATTCTATTCCCTTGGATTTCTCGAAATAATCGGAAAAGCGACAGATATCGTGAAATATTCCAGTATATTTAACTCGGAGAAAGGTTATACATTTTCCCCCACATTTCTCTTTTGCTATCAAACATAAATAGCAAATCAGGGAGCTAAGAATGATAAACGTTTTGCCAAATCAATATGCTGAAATATATTTCGTTTCAGCCAAATCAATATGCTGAAAACGTCTTTATGAGCATTAAACCGTGAAAATTCATATGATAAAAACATAGGGGAGACACTGATAAAATAATGAACGCCATATGCAAGTGTGTTGACCAGAACTCGCAATATATGTCTCAGAGTACAGATACAGCTTTCTTTACTCTCCTGCAACTACATCTGAAATGGCCGTTAGGTAAGGACATCACCGAATCACGCAAGGAGTCGTGAGCATCGCACTTGGAAAACAGTGTAATATTCAAAATCATATCGCAATTAAATTGAACTAAATCGATAGCTAAAACAGTGATAAAGACGCACGAAAAATTTGTCACATAACAAATTATAGGAGCATTTTGTCTTTACATACTAACTACTGTTTAACGAGCAGTTATTTTTTTCAACGCGACAAGGTTTATCTACTGCCGAAGTCTTTCGCGCTCGTAAAAAATTCCTGGCGGGAGTAAAATTTCATTTAAAGCAAAGATTTCCCAATATACAACCGCTGGTACATCAATCAATGGAACGCTCCGTTAAAAATCTAAATCAATGGGACTCGAGTATCTAAAGAAAAATATTTACTCTAACAACGGCAATATTTTTAAAGCTGTTGTGTGATCTAAATCAATCGGTTAATTAATCCATCAAAACCGAAAACTAGTAAAACCTGAGAGGAAGCCGTTCTTTTACTAATGGTGAATGAGGAAACTAGATCCAATTTTGGACCAGAAACCATTGTAACCATCAATTCCAAAGCGACAGCCCAAATTATATTTTTACATATACCAATACCTGAGATTGCTGTCCCTGGTACTTGGATTGGCGGAGAGGACATACAGAATTTGCCCTCTTGGGAGATATAGGTACCGACATATGAGGTGTGTTAAAAAAATGAAACGGGAATTTTTTCATTTCGCGGGCTTGAAGAACCCGATTGTCAAACTTTTTTTAAATATGCTGGTGTACATGCCCCTGAATTATGATAAAACTTTCAGCTGTTTTTTTTATGGACTTTGTCTGTGGCAGCCACTTAGGTTAGACGTGTTTTATGAGCTCTGCGATTTTCGTTTGTTAAAAGAAATGGATCAATGTATTCGTATCAAATTTTGGGTAAAAAATGAAATAAAGTGCAACAAAGTGTGTGAAATGGTAACAAAGGTCTATGGTGAGTCTGCTATGAGTAAATAAAGAGTAAATCTCGTATAGTCATCCTGTTTTCCCTGGTCCTTGTCGTCAAATTCCAGTCCGTAACAACTTGTTACGAAAGTTGCTATTCATGATTGAAATTTAAATACATTAACATAGGTATTCTCTGTGAAATTGAAACTATTAAAAAAATGCTATTAAAAATCCCTACTGAGGAGTAACCTCATTTAATTAATTTTTGAATGCTCAACTTCAAACGTAAAGATACTTATTTTGTAAATTATGAGAGAAAGGAAGAAAAATGAAGAAGGAAAACACTGTTGACAATTAAAACACCAATCGACCGTCGAGGTTTGTAAAAATGGATAAGGAAATAAAACAATCGTTGATGTTCGATTGTAAAACGTTAATGGAACGATATACTATACTATATATTCGAAATATTTTGATAGGAGTCGATCATGACCTGGAGTGCTTTCACACATCGCCGATGAAGATGAGTACCCTTATCAATGTGTTAATATATATATATATATATATATATATATATATATATATATATTATTATTAGGTAATCTACCGGTTAAGGTAGGTTTTTGGATGGACACAACTATCAAATAAACATTTTGTGACTCCCCACCTAGCAAACTAATCTATATCAGGTCCCTCTTCATCTCGGTGTACTTCTTTCCTCCCTTCATCCCGTCCAACATCCCTATCCTGTTCCTACCCTTACCTCGCTTGCCCAACATTCTCCCCTCTATTACCCTCTTCAACATTCCACTACCGCTCAATACGCCTTTCATCCATTTTTCCTGCCTCCATAGGATTTCTCTCAACAAACCCCTCTCCTCCCCCACCATTTCTAGTACTTCCTCATTTGTTTTCCTTTCGGTCCATTTCACCTTCTCCATTCTTCTCCACACCCACATTTCAAAAGCCTCCAATCTACGTCTGTCCTCCTGCTTCAGCGACCACGTTTCCGCGCCGTACATAGCTACGCTCCATATCAGAGTTTTTACGAGTCTTGTCTTAACATCCCTACTCAACGTCCCCGTCATCAACTCCCTCCTCCTTGAGAAAGCCTCCTTGCCTAGCGCAATTCTTCTCCTTACGTCCCTACCACTTTGACCGTGTTGGTCCAAAACACTTCCGAGATATGTAAACTGTTCTACCTGCTCTATTTTTTCCCCGCCTATTTTAATATTTAGCTTAGCCTTTTTCTTTCTGGAAAATCGCATAACCTTTGTTTTATTAATATTGATTCTCATCCCATATTTATCGCACTGAACCTCCAATTCACTCAACAATGCTTGCAACCCCTTGGCTGACTGAGCAACTAATGCTTGGTCATCAGCAAACCTAACCGATTTTACGAATTCCCCTCCGACTTTCATTCCTACCTCCAGTTCTTCCCATGCCTCTTTAATCATTTCCTCTACATATACGTTGAACAGTACCGGTGACAATGGGCAACCCTGCCTTACACCTCTTCCTAACACTGCCCATCCGGACTCTCCGTTCCCCACTCGCACCTGAGCAGTCATATATATATATATATATATGTGTGTATATATATATATATATATACACACACAAACACACACACACACACACACACACACACACACACACACACACACACACACATATATATATATATATATATATATATATATATATATATATATATATATATATATACATATACATAAAATATATATAATAAAAAAGATATATATTATATATTTTTATATTTATACACAAAACCATAAAAACAGTATTCAACCCTAAGGTCGGTTTGGTAGGTGATAGTAGAGTTCAACCAGTACTAAGCCCGACGGCAAGTGAAATTCACACATCAGGGTAGGGGGGCCAGTTCCTTTTCGTGAGCCGGTCATGGTTTTCCAGGAAGATCTGGTACCCGAAAAATCACATAACTTGTGTTGAGCTGCAGGTGCCCAGAGTGACTTGCCCGGGAATCGAACCTGCCCTCCGGTCAGTAGTCCTACGCTCTACCCCCTGGACTACCACATATGTATATACACGTATGTATATACACGTATGTATATACACGTGTATACACGTATATATATATATACAAAAATATATATATTATATATATGAAATATATATGCCTTACTATAGTTTCAGGTGATATTTTTTTATGTTTTGGGCATCAATGAGGGAGAGAGGGTGTCAGAGAGGAGGTGAAGAGAAGTGAGAGTTCGGGGTGGGTGGGTGGAGAGTGGGAAATGGTGAAGAGTGAAGAAGAGGAGAAGTTAGGGGTTGGGAAGGGGCGCTGGGGGAAGGGGGATGACCGGGGGTGGTGGAGGGGTCTTTTAGGATGCGTAAAAGGGGGGGAGAGGAGTCGGCGCTCCTGGAGTCTGCGTGGAGCAGCGCGGCGAGCGTGGAGAGGGATCCCGGTGCGAGGAACGATAGGGGAGAGGGAGGGCGGAGGGAGAAGGGAGGGGACGAGGGTGCGGCAAGAGAGGGGGGGAATGGGGGGAGAGGAGGGAGCGGAGGAGGGGGGCGTGGTGAGGGCGTGCGTGAAGGGGTGTGAGGCTGGGAGGCAATTCGTTCCTTTTTTCTTCCGCCCTCCCTCCCGACGGCTCCCCGAGTGTGCGTAGAGGGGATGGTTGGCGTAGGGAGGGGAGGAGGCATGGGGAGGAGGGGGTGTGGGTTGGAGATCGACTAGGACGCCCTCCTTTGGCACAAGCCGGCGGCAGCGGAGGAGGCAGAAACCCGTGCGATAATATCCCGTGCCGTGTTCCGTGAGAGTGTGTCCGTTTGTGCTCCTCTTGTCGGGGGATAGTGTGCCTCCCTCCTGTTTCAGGCACGCCGCTGGGTACAACCCCCCCCTGGGTCCTTGTACACCTTGTATTTTTTACTATTACTACGATTACTACACCCGAATCCCATCACTACCACGCCTGCGTACTACTACCGATACCACTACGACCGCGCGCTCTGTGAACTATATTTATCCACTCCCCCCACTCAGCCTCTTGGTCGGAGGCCGTTCCCTCGCACTTGCGGAAACTCTTCATCCATCCCCCTTACCACCCACCCCCACCCCATAACCAACATCATCTCTCTCCCTTTTTCTCCCACTCCCTACATCCCTCTGACGAACCGCAAAAGAAAGAATCGCCCCGCCCCCTCCAAATAGTTAGAGGAATCGAAGAATCGTGCGTGCTCACGGGACGGTCACGCCCCCGGCGGCGAGTGCGAGCGAGCGTGTGGGATCGCGTGTGCACTTGGCGCGCAAGTGATTCGACGCAGCGGCAAACAAAACCGCCCGCCTCCCCCCTATAAACATATATATATACGTATTTATGTACCTATATGTACCACGCTTCCATCAGGGTTTCCACCCATCAAATCCCCTCCCATATCGTCATCATTATCGCATCTCGAACTGCTCCGTATCTATCTCCTCCCACAGCATCCCTCCAGCGTTTTTTTGTAACGCCCTTCTCTGTGAGAGAAGGTAAACAATAAGAGAAAAAAAAGAGAGTCTAATATCGAATCTGAGTGTTCCTCGCTCCTGATATCGTGTAGCATCTCTCCTTACCCCCCATTACCGTCGCGTGTGTGTTCCTGTGCTTATATGTTCGCGTGTATGTGTGCGTTTCCCGAACCCTTTTCGTGTCCTTCTCTTGTTGTTTGGTTGATCCTTTGAGAGGATTTGATTTTTTTCTTCTCTTCTTCCTACATCTCTTCTTTCTGCACCAATACTGTTCTGAACCTTTCAATACGCGTCGTGTGATCGTGTGTTTTCTTGTGCATGGTGCCGTGGTCCTTGAGGGAGGGAAGTTTGGTGTTTCCGTCGGTGCTGCTCCGGTTCTGGGAGTTCCAGAGGGGTTTGGTACCTGTGGTGTGTGGGACATACTTAGAAGCGGAGGAACCCGACCCTTTCCCTTCTCTTCCCCGACGTCCAGGGAGGATTTTGTTGTGCGGGCTGGAGATTAAAACACACATCCATAGGAAGGAGGAGGAAGTAAAGAGGCACGGTCCCCGAGGATCGGGCTTGCAAACCCTCTCTCTCTCTCTCGCCTCGCAATAGACTCGCCCTCTTGGGAAAGGGATTGAGAGACGGGAGAGAGGCGCGATTATTTGACTTTCATACACGTATCGAATTCACATAATCAGTATGTATCCCGACGAAGCCCAAAGCATCACTCGTGATTATTTCGTTTTCTTTTAAAACCGTGAACTCCTTTCCAACCATTGAGCACCAACAACTTCGTTCAAACTCCACACTTTCGAATTCATTCCGGTGCTAAGTGAATGACTCGGAATTTTGGGAACAGTTAAAGGAGTGGTGCTTTCACGCCATCGAAGAAACTTACATCATTTCCTAGCGACCAAGTTCTCGGAAGCTGTGCCCACCGGCGATTTTCACTACACCGGTGACATTTCTTCCCCGTCGGAGAGACCATTAAAGACCAAAAGTCGTCGTCCTCCTCAACCCAAGAAGGCAGGACTGACCTCTCAGGAATCCAGGGTGCTCTTCGCGAAGGATTACCCAGGCCTGCCGCCTACTGCTACTGAAACGCAGGGTTTGAAGAACGACCATCCTCTCAACCTTACTAGTGAAACGAAGGATTAGAGCATCCTTCAAAAACCCATTACAAGAGAGATTTGGGCCTCCATTGGATCAACCCTTAAGGATCGCAAAACACACTTTTTTGAACTTCCATTTTAAAGACTTGGAAATAGTTAAAAACACCCCAAAAACGTCGTGACTCAGGGTCAAACCCGAAAGATAGCGCGGAGACCATTTCGTAACGTCGACCCGCTCACTCATTCCACCCCACTCAACCACCCGCCCCCCCTCCTCATCGCTCCACCTCCCTTCTCTCCCTCCCCAACTCCTCGCACTCTGACGGGAGAACGAGTGCTGGTGGCACTCAACGAGAGCGTCTTAAAGAACTGGGAGGACTTCTCGTCGAGGCTCCGTCGCTTGCACTGGCGAGCGACCCCGTTTGATAACGGAGTTGACCCCGCGAGTCCTCGGTTCGGGAAGGATATCATAAGAGAGAGAGAGAGGGAAAACGATCGACTAGGAGAAGGCATACACGAACGACGCTCTTCCGTCGGCACGCCCGAGGCGTCTCCCGGGTCACCGCCCGGCGTTCTTCTTCTGTCTCGCTTTCCCATCGTCCCTTGCGCGAGAAAATCCCCCACGTGTGGGGGGTAGAGGGGGTACGTGAGAGTGAGGAGTTACCTCAGAGTGATCCGTGAGCGGTTGTTGGGCCGTCTTGACTGACACACACCCCTCTCGGGAGCGCTGCGGATTAAGTGTTCTTTTGTTTTTTTCGGAAAGTGCGAAACCGCCCCTTAAGTGTGTGATCCCTCCTCGTTGAGTGGTGGTGCCCTGTGTTTTTTTGAGTGTGGTGTTTGGTTCGACGGGAGAGTTAGGGTCGACGACGAGGAGGATCCCGAAGGGGTCACGAAACACGACCACCGAGGAGTGACTTCTCGGGGAATCGAAGGATTATAGAGGTCTTCCACAACATCCTCCCAACGTCCCACACACGCACACATTAACTCTTCTCCCCTCCTCGAAAAGTGAATCCTTTCCGATCCCTATAACACCCTGTGCCCACCCCCTCACTTTCCCCCCTTTGGTCACTTCCCGAGGAAAAAAACAACCCCATCGAAATCTTCGCCCTCGGACGTCGTTTTAAAGGAGACACCCCAGAACACAGCACCGGCCAGCATGGGTTGCCTGCAGTCCTATTTTAGAAAGGGTTCGTATGATGTATACGAAGGTAGGGTATCACTTCTCCATTCCGTAACGATAGAATTTTTTATTACTCTCTTTTTTCTCTTTTATAAATATAAATATATATATATATATATATGTATATACGTATACATATATTATATATCTTCATTCTTTTTTTATTTCATTTCGCCTGGACATTTTCTCTTCGTGTTTCTCCTATCTATATTTTTTATCATATGCAAATAAAAACGCTGACTTTTTTCCGATTATTTTTCAACCCCATTTTTTCAAATTCCTTTCTCACCTCGCGGGAAAAAAATGTCCTCATCTCTCTCTCTCTTTCTCCCTTTCTCTTTCCTCCTGGTCGCATCCTTATTACCGCTCTATGTTTCCAACCCCTCCATCTCCACCACGCCGCTTTGCCCTCCGCGCCTCAACGCCCTCCTCTCTCTCCCCCGCCCCCGTCTCATCATCTACCCCTCCTCAGGACACCCTCTCCTCCCCTCATGGACCATTCCAACCCACCAGATGAATCTCACCCCTACCCTCCGAGAAGAAACCTCCCCCGCCTCCACAACCTCGCTTTCCCCCCCCCCTGGGCACCCGAAACCCCTTTTCGGTCACCCGCCCCGGCAAAGGATTCAACCCCACTCTCCCCCCCAACACTCCACTCTCCCCCCCCCAACACCCCACTATCCCTTTCCCCCTTGGTGTGCAGCGCGCGTTGTTTCTGTGTGGCGGCCTGCCCGCTCTCTCTACCCCACACCCACCCCTCCCTCCCTCTCACACCCAACGCCCCTCTCTCCCGCTCCCTCCCCCGGCAAACCCCTCTCCCCTCCGGCCATTCGCGATTCGCGAGTGGAAAAGACTGAAGGGAAAATAAATCAAGTGCATTCGGTGCGAGATCGCGACCGCGTCGCATATTACAAAATATCAGGCGGAACGACGACCTTTAAACAGTCCTCGGCCAGTGAATTAAGACTGTGCAGTGAACATTCTGATCGTATTTCCTGCTATTTAATTCTAATCGGTAAACCAAATATTTCTCTGGGGAAACTTTTTAAAGTAATTTTCATTTCTTCGGTGCATGTTTTTAAGCGAACGAGTGCCATTATCGTGAACGCCCATTTCGCTAATATGACCAAAATATAGCTTCAAAATCGATTTGACTGAAACTGACCCATCTTTATGCCGAGTTGACATTTAGTGGTTAAATTTGTCCTTTTAATCCCATTCGAGTTCTATGACAGACAAAGGGGATATATTAACATTAATATTTAGGGGGATAAACATTAGGCTTTTCAGACGGAATTAATGAAGGTAGAATACGGGTGGAATTGAAGATTGGTTTATTTTAGCGTAGGTTGAGTTTATTGCAGGTTAATGAGGTGCCTTGCTGTGTTAGGTCAAAAAAAAACTTGACCGTGCTTTGTCCCTCGTCCATCGAAATACTAACTTTACCGGTAGAGTACTGTTGAAAATATGAATTTAACTGAATAATATTCATTAATATGTTATTATTTTCAATTTTAATTTAGTTTTCCCCTTAACTCCATTAGCAAATTTACGTGGGTGGTCTGAAAAGTTTACGACTCAGAAAATTTCAGAGAAATTCAGAAAAAAATGTCTTGTGTCTTTGTTAGCTCGGAAAATTTTCAGACCACCCTTGTGCTTGCAATTGGATGGGCGAGGCTAGAGTCACGTTTGGATCATTTAAACGTGACTACATGTCATTTATATAGAGAGAAAGGAAAGATAAATAGGGGGAGATATTGTTATTTTTTCACGACCTATTGTCAAAACACACCAAGCAGTTTTATTGGAAATGCAAGTTTTTGTCGCATGTTATGAAAATCATATTCGTTGAAAAATGCCAATTTTATGAAAAAAAATTCAGGGTGCGGCCGATATCCTTAGCGTTATCATCTAGGACAAGCGCCTTTTATGTCCTGGAATTTCGCGCAATTCCCGATTTTTTTCATATATACTCCGTCGGTATTATTATTTCATCTCATGCTAAATAGGCAAGAAAGAAAGAGATCCTAGTTTTAAAAAAATCAAAGAAAAAGAAACGCACTCTTCCCCTTTGATTATAAATAGGCGCGCTCTATCGTTCCCTTGCCCTCCCGCGCCACTCTCGTCTTCATCGCTGACAAAACTATTCTTAAACGGTTCTCGCACATTCATTGTCTTACCAATGAGCCCTCTATTGCGCGCTGAGATGTAATCCACCGCGAGGCATTCCCATTATACGCGGGCACAGGTTCCACCCAACCATAGCTTCGTCCCTGTAACTCTTTTTACCCGGGATGCGTTCCTGTGACACGGTCGCTCTAAACCACGAGCGGAGTCATCAGGTCGAACGGGCCTCCCGAAATAAAGAGAAAAATAAATTGAATTTCCGCTCTGACACTATGGAATACGCCCTCCTTTGCGGTTGTTCACCTTCGCTATCTTAATGCCGCTCATTCATCACGTTAGTGGGATGGTTTGAGCACCAGTCTCATTCGAATCAGGACGATTAATCCCCTGACCGACTTATGAACGATACTCCCGTGTTGTAATTGTACTTTTCATTACTGCCTAGTTTAATTAACTACGACCAAAATCATTGATATTTTAAATTAATTTAATAAATTCAATTAACTAAATGTTTCTGTTACTATAGCTATTATTAAGGGTGCTTTAATCGAATGGCAGACAAAAACAATTTAAGCTTAATTTTGTGGCGACATTTAACAAGCTTGTAGTTCTCCACTTAGTGTTCCTGTTGTATAGTTCGTGTTGTATTGAAGTAGATGGTAATACCATTGCTTTGAAATACGTTTCTGAGAGAAAAATTGTAAGCCTGCTGTTCCTAGTAATTCTTTGGAAAGGCTTTGATCCGTAACTTATTGAATTTATGACATCATAATCCCTTAGTTATTCTCTAGAACACCGACAAACCCAGTTAAAAAATTTTTGTTTGAAGTTAAAACAGATTGTCATTCAATAAAATTATACTAACTGGAAATGAAACTCTTCGTAGATATTTCAAGTTGCGTGAGAGATGTTTGATACATGGATTTACACTGTCCTTGGTGAAACACGCTTCTAGCCCTTGTTTCGGATCAGGGAAATGATTGAATGAATAAATTACTTAAGTGGTTGACAAACCAGCTTCTGCGCTGGAAAACTTGAAAATAAGTGCACCATAAAAGTCTGAAACACACGAGTCGAGATGTATAAATAATTGGCTTCCAACTTTGCCCAGGCATTTTTAAAGGAGTGACGCCTGAATTTCGTTTGCACTTTGCGCTCGCTGGTAAAATTCCTTTATCATCGGACCAATTAAATGCTTTAAGTTCTGCCTTCACAAAAAGAAGATAGACTTCTTTTGTGAACTTGCTCACTCAAAAGCTATCTTTTAAAATACATGCAAGGAAGTTTTTTTTTCTCTCTAGGACCGGATTTGAATGTAATCTCGACGACTGCAAACGTCGTTTTAGCTCTCAGAAATAAAATCCTAACATATGCTTCTCAACGGCGAGGTTTTGTGTGAGATGGAGTGAATGGAATGATCTCTCAAATCAGGTCATTGGGGTAGTAAGCTCTGGTAGGGTTTTTTTTTGAAAATTGAAACAGCACAGTGGATCGATTGTCTTGATTGAAGACCAAAAGTATCTTTTTCGCCACCTCCGAAACAAATCGTCGAAAATGGGAAACCATTCGTGACAAAAAAAAATGGACCGTGGAAAATATTTTTTTAGCAACTCAGCGCAAATTAAAACAATATTCAAAGAAGATTCTGAAGGCGATAAATATTATAATTTCGATAGACAAAGATTATAATCGTTGTCTCTCGATGCACAGAGTAAGGAAGATTCTTTCCAGAGTCGTTAGCGCATCTCCTTTGATTCGTTTCGTGCCAGGGAGGAAACGCTAGTAAGTCAACACGGGTCGTGCTTCCTTCGAAGAAGCTTCTCTAATTATGCAATCCGCAGTTGGCTTATGTACTCGCCTTTTGACGACCGTTGCCTCGGCGATTCCACTGTCTCCCTCTAAATTGCCAGAGATTGATTCTCCCTCTTTTACTCTTTCTCTCTCTCTCTCTCTCTCATCCGTCCGTAGCTCACGTGTCCCTTCAGCTGAAGAATCCTATTTACGTCTCCCCAAGAGGCGAGGATGGGCGAGCGCAGCTGTCTTCAGACAACCCCACTCTCTCATTCAAACTGCGAATGGGAAAGAAGCAATATACCTCGGCGAACTTCATGGTCCCATTCCGTGCCCTCGTACCGCTCACTGCGTTACGTACATACTATATAGTTGGGTAGAGTTACCAGATATTTTGAGATCAATGAAGACGCAATATAATGGAAATGTAAGATGTATACGAGTACATACTACAACTAGAGTAATTAGTAATGTATGTAAGTAATCGTACATACATACACATACATGTACACGCGTACCTATATACATACATTTGTGGATGTGTTTGTATTAATTTTGGACGCTCGTTAAACGTCGATGAACCCGTAGTTAAACAATAAAGAAACCAAATACTTGTTTAATTGTGGAAGATGGTTAAAATACCGTCCAGACGCTCATGAATACTGCTAAAAGAGCCCGGGATTTGGTAACTCTATCCATGAATATCATTTAAACGGTGTTGATTGAATTTGTCTCCCCTTCCAAAATGGGTTGTGTGTTGGACATAAATTCTTAGTACCCTGTCACTCATGGTGTCAAGTGTTACCGTCAGTGCTATTTCGCTAATTTCCGTCTAAACACTGTTTCTGCACACTTCAAATTTTCCCCTCTACCGCTTACCTTACGGAAACATTGTTTATCCGTAAGTATTGGGTTCTTTCCAATCATTCATATTGATATACACACTATCCGGATGGCGATGTAGGAAGAAAAATTAATGTTGACCTTGGCGATAACATTTAAATGCACCGTCATACACCACCGATACTGGACTTCGAAAATAACCGGAATGACGCCCTCTCAACTGATAGCTCCTTGGCGGAAACGCGTTCAATTATATAATACCTTTCAATCCTTTAGTATTTTGAAGATTGCTCCACCTCGTGTTTGCCACTGAATATTTTGATAACTGAACGCACATTGAGTTCTACTAAAATCATTCTTAGCCACGAACTATGTGGTTTCAAAACGCCTTCGCGAACAAATGCTCTTAGGTTTAATGCACCGAGCCACGCGATTCGAGTTTTGATTATGAGTAGCATTTGACAGAGAAATTCGGCTGAACGATTGAGGCATTCTGAAAATGTTGACGATGACATCAGTAGATAATAAAAGTTGAACCTTTGAATTGATAGTACTAGAGTAAAAAAATGACGAACTTCGTGTATAACTATGAACACAAAATATCAAAGAGAGAAATGAATTTTAAAAGGATACTTTCTTGCCTGAAAAAGTCATATTTGCACGATAAAACTCATATCTAACCAGTAAGGAAATGCCCACATATGATAACAATCCTGTTCCTGAAACGCGACATCATATAGAAATTTATTGCAATTTATAACGTTTTGCTGGACAAATCCGGGAGAAAGTGTAACCAAATCTTTAAAGGTTACATAAGGAAA
Source organism: Hetaerina titia (assembly GCA_037158775.1). Taxonomy (NCBI): domain Eukaryota; kingdom Metazoa; phylum Arthropoda; class Insecta; order Odonata; family Calopterygidae; genus Hetaerina; species Hetaerina titia. The sequence continues at coordinate 77,834,599 of CM073778.1, read as the reverse complement.
AACTTCTCCAACACCGTCACGGAAACGGAAATGAGGGCCGTCATCATCGTTATTCATAAAAAGACATTCCACTTAGGAAAATAAAATTCGGGAGGCACGATTATCTTAGAATAGAAAACTGCTGGAGGCACAATTAGTAATAGTGAAACATCAAATACCAACTATCGAGATAAAATAAGAGAAAAAGACGCCGTTAAACTTCACACTATTCCTATAAATTGATACTTGGGCGGTTGAGAATATTTACCTCGGTTAACTCAGTTATTCCTGTTGGGTAATTAAAATACCCATGTATTGTAGGTCTGAAAAGGGCATCATAGTGGTTCTTTCTCGTGGTCTTAAATCGAGGTTGGAAGTCAAGTTTTCCCTGGCGCTTTGTTCTCGATAATAGTAATTCTCTTTGAGGACGTACTTATATTTCTTTTGGTGCCTACCTTACTGATTCCAATGCGAACGGCTCTGACAAATCCTCACACTTCCTCTCCTTCAGGAACGAGTCAAAATCGTCCATCGTCGACAGTGATGAACCTTTGACTAACTACTCCACTCCTGACGAATAACGGTTTTCGATCACAACAATCAAAATGCGCTGAGGGCGTGAAGTCAAAGCCTCGTAATTGTTGAACCTTGAAAATGATTGCTTGGTTTCAAAATCGCCGCGACAGATAACGATTTTACTTTCCTATAATCGGAATTTATGAATTAGCCACGGCCCAGTCATTGCCAAGATTCATCTATTTCTAGTATTTTATCCAAATGATCCATCTTGTGAAATCGTGCGCATCTGGCGACTGCCATGTTTGCTCTTTCAATCGTCCCCGTCGTCCCTCAGGCCAGACTACTTAAAGAGTCCCTCGACCGCCGCTGACCGCTTCCCTTTCCAACTTTGCCCTTGTGACCTCCGATCCTCCTTAGCCTTGACATTAAGAGACGACCGCCTAAGGGCGTTAAAGCGGTGCAATCTGCAAATTGAAATCTTCCCGTTAAAGCCTTTGGAAACAAATAGCTGGAATCAGGACGAGAGAATAGATTACCCTCCACACTAAATTTGTGATTATTGTAAGCCATTCTCGGTGTAACGCATAAATCCAAAGAAATTAACTGCCTCAAATTAGCTATTTTACTTGTAATAAGCGAATTACTAGTTGAACATATTTGTTAATAATTAAATGGAATTATACTTATATAAAAAGATACATAGTCGTAGTTGAAAGAACATCCTTAGCTAATTCTTATCTAAGAAGTTAGATAATACAAACATGTTCGACTTCAAATCAATGGATGTGGTTTTATTCTGGCGTACAGAACAGTGAACCTTAATTGTATTTCGGATCTTAACTGCTTCAGAATGGAATCGTAACATTTCCAGTGCTCATAAGATCTCTGTGGCCTATGCTACACCAGAGAAGCTGAGGAAAATAGGAAAATCGATCATTCATAATTACGTCAGTGATTCAAAAGTGTATGACTGCTTAACCGCCTGTAGACGTAATAATAAATGATCTTGGATGAAAAATATATGGAGTAAAAAGGTCTATCACACCAAAAAAGAGCATTTGAATCAGGCCTGAGTGTTTAGAAATGAAGTAGAGAAAATCATGAGAACACGCCAACTTCGCGCTATTCTTCTCAGACCGGTGTTTCATACAGGATGGAGAATTAAAATCCACTTTCATGAGAGCCTAAACTGATAGAAGCGTATTGAAATTTGAAAATTAAACAACTTGGGTTTTCCACTAAAAATATTTTATTATCACGACCTGGGTTTCGTTATGGTATAACATCATCAGATTGATGATGAGGACAGAACTCACTTGATTTGAGTTCTTCAGGACTTGAGCTTTATCCTTCTCTCTCTCCTATATATTTTAATACACACACACATATATATTTATATATGTGTATACATACACACACACATACACTCCAAAATATCGATGCATGAGCCCAAAAGGTGATGTCTACCTTGTTGAATACAACGTTCGATTGCCATGTATGATTTCCATATTTCCCGCTTCCCAAAATATTAGAGTATGTTGAACGATATTTTTATTAACTTAAGGAATGGCTGATGAGTGAGGGAAAACATAGTTCCGTCAAAATCTATAAAAAGTTAGAATGCGATAGAAATGTTTCACCGTGGAAATCAATACATTAGGTACGGAAATATTGTCCCGGATATTTTTTTGATTGGCTCTAGAAATTTGACAGCAAATAACTCCATTAAATTAGACAGAAAAATCGGTAACGATAAAAAATATTGAAAGTGGAAAATCAAGACATTAAAATCCGCCGCAATCTCAAAGAGTAAGGCGTGTTCAAGGAGAACACTTCCCCATGGCGCCGTACGGTACGCGGAAGCTTCAGATCCTCCCCGAAAAAAAAGTGAGCGCTACGTGCGCGCATTCCCAACAAGCCGTCGCTGGGGCTCGTCGAAACCACGTTCCCTGTTCTGCTCTGCCAGGGTCAAGAGCAGGCAGCCTTTCCCCTTTCCAAATAGCACAACACCCCTGCAATCTGCCGGCTGGAATCCCTTGAGAGATCGACCAACAGCCCCAATGCTGTGGGCCGATGGGCCCAGCCCCAAAATAAGTTCACCTCCCGCCCCTTCCGCCCCCAACGTGGCACACGCCAACACCCTCTCCGCTACCACCCATTGCCCACCCTCCAGCCACCATCCCCCAATTCACCCTCTCGCTGTCTCCCCCGAGCAACCCATAAACTCCCCCACTAGCTCACACGTACACATATTGGTGCTCCATTCCCGCCCAGTCCCCTACACGAGCCCTTCCCACACCCTTCGGCCTATTCCCAAGTGATAAAGGGATTTGGCTTCCCACCGTCCGCCGCGTCGCCTCATTTCCTAGCACTCCGGGGGATGCTGTGCTCATCTCCAAGGAGAAAAATGTATCTCCCCCGCCGCTGTTAGCTCCAACGGCGCTATGCTAAGCGCCTCCTTTGTAATTTTGGGTGGAGGTATTCCATTAAAGTGGGAATTTCAGTTTTTTCAATTGTTTTGAAATGTGATTTCAATTGTAATTTGGTAGTCAAGTAGGACAGCGAGGAATCTTGCGAATTTCATTGAAAAAATCCAAAATGTAGAATGTGTATAGCACTTAATGAGGATAGATCTTAATGGAGAGCGCCCGTGGAAAACTAGGTTTTACAGAGAGATGAAGCGAAAGTTGTAGAGTCATCGATGATTCTAGTAATTGTCTAATTTCAAATACGATTCATGACTTTTATTTTACTAGGAAAGAATTCATACACGTAATTTCCTTTAGTCATATGAAAATTTAGGAAAGCTTAAGTCTATAGGCTACTTATTTTATTTGTACTAATTTCTTCCGTACTTCCATGCTCCGCAGCGAAAGTAAAACTCTAAATGACCAAACACGTTTACTGAGAAATAATAGCCATTGACAACTGAGATCGAAACGCGAATGGATGGAAATGAATTGGCTCACACTTCTTACTAACTTGCAGATGCTAAATAAAATAATTATTCCGCTTTTTAGAGGATACCACGAAACAGAAAGTAGAATATTTACTAGAAATGTGAGCGTAAAAAATCTTTTCAAATTATTCTAAAAATGAGCTGAAAAAAAACCTCTCCGAAATTATTAAAAATTACATATATATATAATTATTGTATATATATAATTATTGTATAATATATAATAATATATATATATATATATATATATTATATAACTTTGGGACGGCACAATAGAACAGAATAAAACAGATAACACGCAAAAGGACACTCACACTGTAGATTATTTGAGCTTTCGGCCTACTCCGAGGCCTTCTTCAGGTCAGACTGCCTGAAGCCAGACTCAGGCCTGAAGCCTCAGGCCAGACTGCCAGTCTGACCTGAAGAAGGCCTCGGAGTAGGCCGAAAGCTCAAATAATCTACGGTGTGAGCGTCCTTTTACGTGTTATCTGTTTTATTCTGTGTTATATTGTGCCGTCCAAAAGTTATATTGCTCTGGTGAGTACTTCCGCATCATCGATTATATATGATTATTATATATTATTATATATATGATTTCTATGAAGTTCCACGGAGGTGAAAAATAAAAAAAAACTTTGACAGCAAGACACAATATGAGGACACATAAAAGGAACATTCGCGCGTTATTTTTTGATAATTTCGACGGAATTGAGCTCCGTCTTCCTCAAAAGATTAGTTAGGACTCACTCAGGATCAGTTAGGACTTAGTGGGTCCTAACTAATCTTCTGAGGAAGACGGAGCTCAATTCCGTCGAAATTATCAAGAAATAACGTGTGAGTTATTTTTTATGTGTTCTCTGTTCTCTCTTCACTTTTATGTGTCCTCTTTCGTGTGTTGCTGTCAAAGATATATATATATATATATATATATATATATATATATATATATATATATATATATATATATATATATATATATACATATATATATATATATATGTGTGTGTGTGTGTGTGCGTGTGTGTGTGTGTATGTATACATATATATGTATATATATACACACAAACACACATACACACGCATAGGGACATATATAAAACTCAAAAACACCGGTATATCGATATTTTCCCTTCGCTAGTGTGTGACCGATAACTTTATTGATTTTGAATGGTACCCTTGCAAAAATCTCGGTGCTCTAAAAAATACATACCTCCCCATTCGCAGGGCAAAGCACAGAGCGTGGCTTTTCAAGCACGAGCCTTGGAATTTCCAAATGTTTAGCTAATCGCGCGAAGCTTTTATTCAAGTGTTTTTTTCGACGATTCTCGAGACGAGCGAGCGGATCAACAGGTACGGCGGCATCTTTGTTGTTCATCACCCCTTATGTCAGCTTCGCGCCCACGACCGGTCGTCGCCCTCCTCCGACTCCTTCTAAGAGTGGTCGCATTGCCCTCCTGAAGGCCATTTTACGCTATTCTCTCTTTAAGTTACTGAATTTGAGTTTAAAGTATTGAATGCGAGCTTTGTGCTACAGCCACGGATGAACTCTTTTAACACGATACAACTCGCCTTTCGACATTAGGATTATTGCGCATGGCTTAACGGTTTTGTTGTATCTTATCCGACGCCATTTTGATTCCGAAGCAACAATCGGCAGTCCCAAGCCTGCCTCTGATTGGAAGCTGAATTTGACAAACCGATAGAAAATATGGATCGTTCTTAATTTCTGTTTCCAACGCTGGGAATATAATTCAACTTATTTATCGGACTGGAAACTCTGCTTTGAACAAAACATGCGGTTGTATTCGACACCAAAAGATGCATCGTGTAAATTGGCCTTAACACCTATCCGTGAGATTTTCTGCGCCGCCGTCTCCTCCACTGAAACTCTCTACTCTATCTCTCTCTGTCTCCCTCCCGCGCGTACTCCTTTGCCACGCGTTAATTGCTCAACGTCTAATTAAAAAATAATGCCTCGCTAATCGAATCGAAAAATTAGATTCAAATTATATTAGGAAGATGAGATAAAAATTAGACCCATACTTTTAGAGTCGATATATGTCCATCGTTGTCACATCTCGCTTTTTTTCACCACTGGCTCCCGGAGAAGAACAATCTCCAGGGTAGGTTTGACAATCTACTTTTATCACCAGGTCGAAACTTTTCGCTACTTCTGAACTTAAACTCCTTGCAGGTGTGCACAGCTTGCTCAATATTTACGCTAAGTTTTCAGACTTGCCGCTTCCATATCGGTTCCTTTTGTCAATTGGAAAATTGCTAACGGTCCTTGGCCGAGGTTTCTTGCATTAGTCGTCACAAGTTCGATGTTTGATCTTCTTGGAACTATGACATCAACGAACTCACATTTTACGCACACATCCGTAACACTGTTGCCGCATGTCCCCTCTCAATCGACGATGAATTTCGATGGAACTCTGATCACTCACGTGGAGAAAATGTATGATTACATGCTGTTCTGTTAGGCTAAACACGCCATTTTAAGAGTTGAAAACTGCTCTCACTCTCTAGAAAGCCTTCGACAAAGTACCTTAGAAGTGATTACTCTCAAAGCTATATATATATATATATATATATATATATATATATATATATATATATATATATATATATATATATATATAAACCATAAACACAGTAATCGACCCGAAGGTCGGTTGGGTAGGTGATGGTAGAGTTCAACCAGTAGTAAGCCCGACGGCGTGTGAAATTCACACATCAGGGTAGGGGGCCCAGTTCCTTTCCCTGTGTCGGTTATGGTTTCTCAGTAAGATCAAGTACCCGAAAAATCACATACCTTGGAGCTGCAAGTGCAATATTGTTATTATCTGCTTAGTAGCGTATCCAAAATATTAGAGCAGCTACTCTGGGAATCACTCACGGAATCACCCCCATCGTACTGCGGTAGGAGAGATCATACCAATAAAATTAGAGAGATTGAGTGTAGAACAGATAGATTGAAGATATCATTTTTTCCACGAAAGATAGGGGATCATAATAAAATTGTTCGACCGCGGTAGGGCCATGCTCGGGTAAATTTATTCACCCCCTGCCACACACCCTGGCGGTGGCTTGAATAAAATTGAAGATATAAATAAAAATGAATAAAAAAAGTATAATTTTACGTTGAATTTATCCATGTTGTTTAGTTTTGAACAGTGTACGCGCATTTAAGCTAAATAATAAACAAAAATAAGCTCAAACAAACCTTTATGTCTACTTCTAGTCCCGAAATAAATATTGGGTTAACTTAGAACTTCATAGTACCACGTACAGGTCCGTATTCTCCGACAAGTTAAAGTGGAAAGTTATCGGCTGGCTTCACAACAGTCTATCATCTTCATAACATAAGTATTCCAGTTAGGCTGGTTGTCTGCAGTCTTTCATACATTCTTTTCTAACGATACGCCCTAATACCACTACCGTTAAAACATGGCCTAATGCCTACCAGCAATGATCTATAGCTTTCCCCGACATTACCCTTTGTTTAATTGAAATCTACCATTTGTACTCTACATGCTTGTGTAACGTAATACTATGGCAGTTGAAATACTAAACATTTCTGCATAGGAAAACTCAGAATTACATATATGTAAGTATCGTTAACTTTTGACTTTGGAGGAGATGCTTGCGTGCCAATTAATTATTGGAGTAAAACAAAAAACAATCAACCCGGAAGTTGGTCAAATTAGTTAGATAGGGTCACATTATACTAAAAAAATTGGCGGAGGTGAAATTTATATAGGTATCAAAATAAATGGTTCTGTTTATTTATACGTACCTGCCATCCACCCAACAGTTTCCCCGTAATATAAACCAGACAAGCACACAGTTCCGGTCTTTATTCTGTCCTCGCACCACTCTGTGAATTTAGGTCCAGAGACATAACTGGTTTTAACTCTAGATACCCCGATTATTAGCGGAAATTTCTGTTGTTCATTTAATTTATTCATACATTTAATTTAATACAAATCGACTAGAACAGTCGATCAGAACGTCGACTTTTTAGAGATGAGGCTAGATTAACCCCGAACTAAGTACCTTAAATGTGAGAATTTCACAAATTTAGGATACGGTTCGGGAGTTACTATTTACTTAGTTTTCATTCGGTTTTCTACGAAATTAAAAATAACTAGAAAAAGAAAACCCTTGGATTTTTAGACGGCTCGGCACAAAGGTGAACAGGGCCAGAGAACGTCAGGGCTAAACCTACTCGGTCAGGATAATTTTATTATGAATGACATAATTCTATGTATTCAGTAAACATTTTTTTCACATTTTATCGGTACAACACGATGGTTCGCCATTCTTATATGCCTGATCCCAAGAAACGATTAAATAAGAGTCAGTCGTTATTTAGTTAGAACAATTGATTAATAATATATTTTAACATAAAAGACGTATAATCCTCGATTAGAAGTTTGCAAATGATATAAGCTGCGCTAAAATTCACAAAGAGGGCAGTCCATACTTATTTTTGTCAACAGTAAAAATTAAAAAAACAGTTGATTTCAAACGATTTTTAAAACATTAATTTTTAAAAAAGTTCTTAATTCAGTTCTGTACAGTTAACGCCTTGAGCATTAAGGGCACGTCATCATTTATGTCTAATAGGCTCGATCGATTCCCGCACATAATCACTGCTTAATCACTTGCATGGTCTGCATATGCCACCCAAATTGACACTTTCTGTTGCATAGAGAAGTTACCTGGAGTTATTCCGAAGACCACGCCACGAAGGGAAAGTGATCTCACACTTAGAATCTAAGAATAACTGCGTAGTTGTGTGAAAATCGAATGAGAAATATAAGGGAAGTTATGGGAGAAAAAGTTTAGAGCGGAATCCATTTTTCCTACGAGTGCGTTGCATATAACCAATCAGAAGCCAGCATAGCGTTAAGGCGTGATTGTTGATAACAAAGGAGTGCTGCTGAGCTATTTGTCAACAAGTTGACGATTGACGATAATTCCGCGCACGCAAACGAAATAGAAATTAGACTCTGCGGAAATTTCAATCCCCTCTTGGGAGAAATACTATATACCAGAATTGAAGAAAAGCTAGAATCAGAGCATTTACGCGCACTCAAGTCGTCGAGAGTGAATTTCTTCGATTTGTGTTAAAAGACTTCGAGATAACTCACATCCGAATTGGGTGCGACTTATTCCCAGACGAAATCTTTCTCCGAAACTTGGCCCGCGTGTCAAAGCGTTTAAGTTTTTTCCCTGCAAGTTTACCTCCCAGAGCCAACCCTACTCCAATATTTTTCATTCCATCGTTTTCTCGATCAGGACTGTCGGACGTAATTGTGTTTACTGGGTCGGAGATGGGATTTTAGCCTGAAATTGATTGAAATAGATCTATTACGTGTAAACTGTGAGGCGTGATATAAAGCCGGCTGAGGAAAAGCTTTGCTGGTTCCATCGCAAAACTAAGCCTCAAACCTCTCGTTAATCGTATCACGTGGCTCGACTGTTGCGTATTCGGGATTATTTCCAACACGACGCCACCTTTGGGCGGACAGAACCATGCAGGATGGGGCACTTGAATGGGGCGAACCATGTTAATTTTCCCAGCCATCAAATAAATAAATGGGAAGGATGGGGAGGGGTGAGGAGAAAGGAAATAAGCTGTAGCTTCCTCTTGGATTCCGACAGGTCTGAAAAGAAAAATCCACATTCACTTCTGCTTCGCCGCTCGCCACGCCATCCGCACTAGAGTTAACCCGAATCAGTCCCAAATGAAGCGATAGCAAGGCCGTTTCACTAACACATGCATTCCTACCCCTTTCTACCACCCTTAAAGCACACAATACCACCCCATTCCGACCCTCCTCGAGTAATCTCGAGAGCCGCCTGTATTCCAATCGGCTCTCTCTCTCAGTGTTTATATATTTTCCTGTGCCTCTATGGCTCATTCCACCTTTTATTTGGCTTTCCACTCTTCGACATTTCCTTTTCACCTCACCAGTCACCCCCCCCCACACACACCCTCACCCCTGGGCACGCCCATGTCCTACGATTGGCTTCCTTCCGCTTTCGCCCTCACCACCGCATTTACCCACTAACCGAAACCCCTCCCCAATTTCGCCCGATATATTAATGAATGTTCTAGATACGTAGATAGAGAAAGCAAGGCCACCCTAATCGAAATGAAAAACGCCACAACCGGCTTCCTCGGAAGTTTTTCCAAGATCAAAATATGTCGCTAACTCTTGTCTGAAGAATGTGTATTAAAAAAAAATTGTGGAAATTATTTCTCGTTACTCATAATGGACTTCACTCGGTCGTCACGTTAAACCGCACGAAATGTCCATTTTTCCCGGATTTCGCTTCAGACCATACAATGAACATTATGAATTCGACAAAGGTAGAACGAAAAAAATAATAATCCCTTTGTGTTCCCTTTGGTGTTGGCAAAACATAAAAAAAACGGATTTCATTTCGTTTGGCGGCCATGGCTTTGAAGAAGATGGTGGCAAGACTTCCTCTATCTTGACGTGTACATACGTAGAAGCGCCTACGTCATCGGACGTCTGGTATATACGCTCTCTAATACCTTTCCTCTGCTAATAGACTACTTTTCTCTTATTTGGCATGGCATGGGAAAACGAAGAGGAACGTTGAACACTTTTAATAATGCATACGAGACGTAGCAATTTAAAAATGTACAGTATTTTTGAGCAAAAAAATATAATATATTTATAACATGTCTCCCTTGTCCATCCTGAACCCTATCTATCCACGTGTAAATAACTTTTCCCAAACCAATGCCTTTTGAACGCTTAATTATTCGCAAATTAGTGATTAGATCTAGCTTCTCAGCCATTGAGCTTTTCTCTCCGTGCTACTTTCGTTTTAAATTATAATAATAACGCATGCTTTTATAAATCAGTAGAATAGTCTTTACAGATAACATTTTTCTACTGTTTTTCTACTGTCAAATTGTTATAACAGTTGTTTTTATCTAACTGAAGATTCAAAATGTACAAAGCTATTAATTGACCAATTTTTTTTAAGAATAACAATTGCTGTAACACAATAAAAAATTCACAATTAAAAATATATCTGTTTTTTTGCAAAATATGTGCATCCTGTAAAAATATTGCATTTCTCTAAAAAAATTAAAAAAAAACATGATTTGAACTGTTATAGTTAAGAAAATACCTGTGTCATTTCAATACATTTGTAGAATAGATTTGCATCCATGAATATTCAATGAGGGTTGCTTTTATTGAGAAATAATGCAGAATGAAAACCTTTACTTTTGAAATGGACCCTAACATACGACCTTTGGTGCTCTTAAATGTGTGTAGTATCCAAGAAAAAGTGCAGCCACACGTTCACTGGGTCCTCTCGGGATAATCTCCGGAAGGATATGTGTTTAATTCTTCTGGAACATCTGAAAAAAATATCATCCGGGTCATAATCTCCTTTTTGACATCTCAAAAGCCTTCGTCCTTTAAGGTTACAGGTTTTCTGAATGGAGCGACTTTTTATTATTTCGACTGCCGTAGAAAAAAAGAAATTTAAAATGGGGAGAAGGAAAGGATTCGAGAAATACATCTTCAATTCTGCACCAAAGCTTACCAAGATAATCGACGTTAGAATTTATTAATCATACGGCGCTAATGTTTCACTTTTAGAGTGACAGGAAGCAAGTATACTCCGATTTGAACACTGTATTGAACTCCAAAAATGGACAAAATCACGACGTTATCGGACTGTAGCTCAATCTACGGAAGATATTTGGGTGAGGTATCTCATTTTTTACTCAAGAAATTGGAAAATATATATATGCCCAAAATCTTAGAGGACCTAAGCTGGGAATCACTCGTAGAGCAAAGAAAAAAATAAAGATTAAATCTCTTGCATAAATTGGAAGGACGTCTTTTTAGCGGTGATGTGGGAAATGTATCATTGCCCCCATCGGGCTACGGTAGGAAAGATCACTTAAATAAAATTAGAGAGATTAAGTGTAGAGCAGATAGATTTAAGACGCCATTTTTGTCCACGAACGATAAGGAATCACAATCCGACCGCGGTAGGAGTAAAACTATTCGACTAAAAATTAGTCCGGTGTGGATATTCAACACCGGCCAAACACCCTAGCGGTGGCTTACAGGGTACTAAAATAACCAACTATCTGAAAAACAGGTCACCTATTTCAGAAGTTCTTTCGATAAGAGTACGCAGATAATGATGAGTTCATTAAAAGAAGAAATCTTTCGGTAAAGAGGCGCGTGTAACAAAGAGACGGGAGTAGATGAGAGATGTACCTTCATTAACGACTTAAGAAAACATTAGTGATAACTTGGAATATGGAGCGAGGTTTTCTACAGATTTGAAAATTGTCCGCTGAGATTGAAGGGTAATAGTAGATTTGTGAGCATTTGAGATTTTGATGTGGGCGGGAAGAATGGAAAATAACAAAACGGACGGAAAGGAAATCAAACGATGAAGGTAGGTAGGAATGGTAGGGCAAGAGAGACGGCTGTTGGAAGAAATTGGAATTACAATGCAACAATTTCATAGTGTAAAACGCATTCGCCTTGACTGGGATTCGAACTCAGATCCCGATCCCCGACCGAATGCTTTAATTCCTGTTAAGCTACCGAGGCGTCGTATTACACTTAGCACAATTTTGGCGGCTTTAAAGGAACAAGGTGTTTTGGCAAAATACCATAGAAACAACGTAAGAGGACGTCTCGGTAGCTTAACTGGCGAAAGAAATCGGCCAGAGATCGAGGGGTCCGGGTTCGAATCCCGGTCAAGGCGAATGGTTTTCACACTCTGAAATCGTTGTATTGTAATGCGCACTTAGCGGATGACTCCATTAAAAGTTACTGTCGCGGCATCTTCTGCAGTTTCTTGGAATTAGGTAATGGAATGCTGAAGATTGTTAAAGAGAGAATAATGCTGGGAAAGCTAGCTGGAGAAAAGATATGAATCGGCATTTTGAATTGAATTAAAGTAGGTAGATAAGTATGTAAAGCTACAGAATGAATCCTTGTAATATGTAGGTTTGTGTTTACGAGTTTTTGCACCATATGAGTTAGGATTTGAGGGTGTAGAGTAGGTTATATTGCTAGGATATACAAAGAACCTATTTTATGTCGTACAAATTATAATATACCTTTTTACCCCAATGTTTCAGGCTTCAAATGGTGAACGTATTTGATATCCATATTAAAATATGTTCTCCTTATGTTATTGTACTTTTCTACGGATTCACCGTCTCGCTACACGTTTAGGTACGATGACAATGCATGCACATGATGATGCCATGAGTCGGTGAAACGCGTTGTACGATAAAATGAAGTCTGCGGAAACGGACAAAATAATTTTTATACGAAAATACTTTTTTCAACTCGAGTTAACATGGATGGGAAGAGAAAAAAAGTGAACGAATATGTGTACTTTTTCAATTTGAAAAGGAGATCACAGGCGGATGGGATTTAAAAAAAAATTTGTCGACGTCGTCAATTCAAGAGGCCTTCCCCTAATTGCAATGGTCCACCTGACTCGGGGAGGCGATGTTTCGAAAAAATGAACCCCGGGACTTCCCCCTCAACAAACAAAACAAGCCCGCGATAAAAGGAGTGACCGAAGAACGACAAAGGCGGAAACTCCACAGACTCCTCTCCCTCAATGCTTAGGAATAAATGACGGGGAACAAGGGAAACGACAGCAAAAAAATATGTTCATCGGCTGTGGTTCGAGTCGTGTCCGGTTGGGAGGGATGGGATGGAAGGGAAGCGAGAGGGATGGAGAGAGTGTTTCTGACGAATGCGGCAACGGCGACTGACAAGAGACTGGCATTGTTGGCGGGGTGAAACAGAGGGGAGGGAGGAGGAGGGTAAATGGACGGGGGGGAGGGTTTTGGGTTGTTGGAGAGGTCAACGGGGCGGCGCGTCTCCGAGAGAGAGATGTATCCGCCACAGACGTCGTCGAGACTGCGGACGGCAGCGGGTGCCATGATGGGTGGGAAGAGAGAGATAAGAGGGGTGGAGAGAGGGAGAAGAAATTTTGTTTTTGTCTCGGAGAAACCCCTAGGCCGTAGGGGAAACCTCTCGATGTTGCTGCTACAGTGCCTTCCACTTTCAGGGTGAAGTATGATCGCCTAAAATCAGTTTTCAAGACGGCTATGTAATGAAACCATTTTGAACCGAATGTTTTGCTTTCCGAGCCGTTTTACATGGTAGTATTACTGCACGAAGTTTTATTTTTGTTTTTCCTTGTTTTATATATATATATATATACCGGGAATCGAACCCGGGACCCTCCGGTCAGTAGTCCAACGCTCTACCCACTAGACCACCGCGACCCACACACTATATATATATATATATATATATATATATATATATATATATATATATAAGGCACTTTGGGCACCTGCAGCTCCACCCAAGCTAGTTGATTTTTCGGGTACCAGATCTTCCTGGGAAACCATAATCGGCACAGGGAAAGGAACTGGCCCCCCTACCCTGATGTATGAATATTCACACGCCGTCGGGCTTGGTACACGGGTGAGCTCTACCATCACCTACTAAACCGATTTCGGGTTGATTACTGTGTTTATGGTTATATATATATATATATATATATATATATATATATAAATATATATATGGTTTCCCAGGAAGATCTGGTACCCGAAAAATCAACTAGCTTGGGTGGAGCTGCAGGTGTCCAAAGTGCCTTGCCCGGGAATTGAACCCGGGACCCTCCGGTCAGTAGTCCAACGCTCTACCCACTAGACCACCGTGACCCACACACACAAACACACACACACACACACACACACACACACACACACACACACACACACACACACACATATATATATATATATAACTTTTGGACGGCACAATAGAACACAGAATAAAACAGATAACACGTAAAAGGACACTCACACTGCAGATTGTTTGAGCTTTCGGCCTACTCCGAGGCCTTCTTCAGGTCTGAGTAGGCCGAAAGCTTAAATCATCTACATTGTGAGTGTCCTTTTACGTGTTATCTGTTTTATTTTGTGTTCTATTGTGCCGTCCAAAAGTTACATTGCTCTCGTGAGTACTTCCGCATCATTTATATACACACACACACACACACATATATATATATATATAGTTTTCTTCGAAGTAACACGGAAGTGTTAAATAAAAACCTTTGACAGCAACACTCAATATAAGAACACAAAACAGGAACACTAACACCTTAGTTCTTGATAATTTCGACGGAATTGAGCTTCATTTTCATCAGAAGATTAGCTAGGACTCTAATGACTAACTCTAATGAGTCCGAGCTAATCTTTTGATGAAGACGGAGCTCAATTCCGTCGAAATTATCAAGGAACAACGTGTGAGTGTGCCTGTTTTGTGTTCTTATATTGTATGTTTGCTGTCAAAGTTTTATATACATATAGAATATTAATATGTACACGCGGATCATTCAATAAGTAAAGAGAAAAAATTCTCTCATTTCAAGCTATTTAAATCAATCTTTACCATTTTTTCGCGGGTCTTATTTAAATAATTTTGTTGAATAGTTTAGTGCCCTGCTAGCCACCGTTAGGGTGTATGGCATTGGGTGAATACACGCCAATCTAATTTTGACCCAAATATGATCCCTACCGCTGTCGGGCAATGTTATTCTGATCCCTTATCGTTCGTGGAAGAAAATGACATGTTAAATATATCTGTTCCACACTTAATCTCTCTAATTATATTGACATGATCCCTTCTACCATAGTACGATGGTGGTAACAACACATTTACAGCATCACTGCTAAAGGGTCACTCTTCCAATTCATGCAGGCGATTTAATCTGAACTTCAACTTTTCCTCAGTGATTCCCAGCCTAGTTTCTCTAATAATTTTGGATACGCAATTAAGTTGATTGTATCAACATTTTAAAAATCTTGCTCCCCCTATTTGGCAACCATGGGATGAGCTCTGATAATTTTCCTGATTATTTTATGTCAGCATAACCTCAAAATCTTCAGTTAACCACGGCAAGTCTACTAAAAGATTGCACCAGGAGAGCTGGTTTGTTTCCACTCCATACTCTGTCTTTTGGCTTCAGAATCGTAGTGATACATCTAGACCTCGTTGCAGGAGACTATTATTTAAAAGAAAGCCTCTCCTTTAATCAAACTTGCTTCGAGTCTTGACTAATGGAAAGTCTTCATTCTTAATTAGCATAAATAAGCTGTCTGGAAACCCATTTCGTGCGTGTTTTTCTGTACTTTAAATTGTTACGAATGAAATTGTGAACAGTTCAAACTTTTACTTGAATTTCCGTATCTTGTCAAAAAGCAGACTTGCATCTTTGTTATATTAGCAAGGATTGACAGATACACTGTAGAAATTGTTACATCTCACGAAAACGCTAAGTTTAAGAGTATTTGGAAGTGTTTTGAAAATTATAAATTAATGAAACCATGGGTATTTCGTCCTTACGGGACAACGCAACGCCAAAATACGTCGATAGTTTCCAATAAATCAGCACTGCAAAGCATATTGTCCACTCTTGGTTGCGAGCTGTAAGTTCGGGAAACTATTGAGTTATTGCCGCAATTGTTTTATTACAATTTGGCGAAGTGATGGCGTATCAACCAGTATACATGACAAAATTTCGCAAACGTATCCTTTAAGCTAGGCAAAGAATGGGGCAGAAATGAGTGACGCCAACCCTGTGAACAAGGAATATTTATTCCCGTTCGCAGTTTCATCACTTCCACTGGTCTATTTATTTTTCCAAACCGTCGCCGATTGTGGCATGTCTAACTGGCCAGTCTAATATGGAGTGTGTGGGCGGGAAAACGAGACGTCACGTAGGGGAGGAACTTTTTTTTCATTGTAGGGAAGAGAGGAGAAGAAGGGATGATTGCATATCAGCAGTGCCATTAATCAATTTGCACCATGTTTCTTGAAAGTGTTTATGGTTTCGGCGAGGAAATGAACCGTGGCAAACCAATCTAGCAATTGAAACCCTTCTTTCTGCTCAATGTTGACCAAAGCGAGCATGCTTAATCGCTTATTAACTCGCTCTACGAAAAAAAGGTTTACTAATGATACAGGGTTTGAACCTCCATCACAAAACCTATATTGTACCCCAATTGGTTAATTCAAACACCAATAAAAAATGACACAATTAAACATTTCGATCTATTGTCTATATTTTCGTCCAAGAAACGCACTCGTGGACAAATAATTTCGCATTTAAATGAATTAATACGAACTGTTTTACAAGGAAAATTTTCACGAACTTTTCTCTAACTTTTCAAACACTCTTTGTCCAAACCTAATGAACATTGCGATAAAGGTTCAGCGGAAAAAAAATCCAAAAAAGTAGTCCATTCACTTCGCTTGAGGGTGAAAAAAATAATATATTATCATTGTCCATTTAACGAAAATATTCATTTTACAAAATCGTCACGCAGCATTGCCCTTGTGGCAGAATGAGGCAGATAAATATTCAACATAGATCATCAAAATTCATGGAAGTTCTTGCTTTACAGACGACATTTTATGAACAATTATCCAAGCTCGTTCTCATTCGAACGACAACTGACGAACATTCTTGTATTCTTCGATACAACGCTTCACTTAACATGCGAATGTTTCCTAATTTATGAAATATTAAAAAAAAATGGGAAACCCAACAACTTTTACGACCTCCATGTTCTGTACTGATTCGTTTAAACATTATAAACAACGTGGGTACACCCACCCTGCAAAATTTGAAACAAGGGAAATATTAACATGCTCAAATATTCAAGGCCGTTAAATTATTACAATGATAATTTCAAATAATATTTTTCGAGAAATATCATGAGACCATAGGCAAAAACGAAAGCTGATATTTGAAAATCGAATTGTCAGTGGGAAAAATGGCTCAAATGTTTATCGTAAAAAGAAGACAACGCGATCGATTGGTTTCGATGGAATCCATGGAAGCATACGTTGAAATGACAGTGTTGCCAAATTCAAGAGTAAATTTTTTGGCAATATAATTTTTACCATAAAACCCCTACAAGTAAATTTTGAGAACTACATATTCGTAAATATTATTCTATGGATTCGTTTCATTATATTAAAGTTTTATTTTTACCGTGAGGAAAACTGCAAGAATGCTTTTCTACCACAAGAGTCAAAATAAAAATCGGACATTCGAAAATTTTATTTTTAGCGTTATCATCTGATTTTCGGATCCGCCATTATTCTCATGAAATGAAGTAGTTTGGTTCAAATGAATAATTAAATATATCCCAATGAATATCGGCTAGGATCTTCAGCAATCGTTACGAAAGGAGTGGAATTGCCACGGGATCATTTATTAGGGTAAGAGTAGTGGAATAATAGGTTATATTAATGATATAAAGGAAATTTGTTAGGTGCTCAAGTTATCTTGATAGTGCACGTTGTAAAAAAGGAGATGTAGTAGACCGAATTTACATGATAAAGGGAGGGGGGTCTCTGATTCCTACTGCCACACATACACGTACCTACATAGCTGCAAATAGGGAATTACGTAAACGTAGATGAAACATTTTAATGGGTCGGGATATGTACACTTGCCACAAAACCCGCTTTAAGGTGGAAGGACGCTAACCAGCCAAGACCAGAAAAATTCTCTATCCATTTAATTTCCTGCGCTTCGCCGACTCAAGTTGAACCACACGAATCTAAATAAAGACGCTTACCTCTTTGCTGAATGGGAGTTTCCGAAAGCATTCGGTTAAGCAAGAATAGAAAACGACTTTGGCAGTCGGGAACCGCAGCTAGGGAGGGTCTTGCCTGGGCCGACGGAAAGCTTTAAACCCAGTACATTTATATATATGCACTCCTCCGCAATTAGAGGTACTCGTCTAATTCTTCCACCGCATTCAATCAGCGCATTGCACGGGGGTAGCAACCATTTGAGAAGTAGAAACTATGACTCGAGGACACAGAATAGGAATAATGAAGGAAAGGAAGATGGACAGGAAAAAGACAAGAGGTCTCTTTAGGAATATTTACGATTTTCTTGACAATTAGGAGATATTTTATGGAGATGAAAGAGGGAGAAATAATTTCATTAGTCACTGAAATTTAAAATTAATATAAATCATAGGGTAGGCAAAAAACTAATGCACAGATGCTTGTAGACCACAAAAAAAGGCCATCACAGGCATTCCTGGTGGCATGTGGAAATAAAATTCCCCCTCAACACGCATGCGCAGGTT
This sequence comes from Hetaerina titia, assembly GCA_037158775.1. Classification (NCBI taxonomy): domain Eukaryota; kingdom Metazoa; phylum Arthropoda; class Insecta; order Odonata; family Calopterygidae; genus Hetaerina; species Hetaerina titia. The sequence goes on along the minus strand of CM073778.1, from coordinate 77,815,895 downwards.
TGAGGTCGTTACATTTATCCAGTGTATTTTGAGGAGAGAACGTATGGAGACGTGTTCTAGGGCTATGTCAACGCGACTTTTCTCGAATCCAGGACTTTACAGTTGTCTTAACCTCATCGTCCGAGGTGTAATGATTACCCTTGAGGTGTGGAGTTGAGGAAAAAAATAAAAATCGCAAGGTGCAAGATCGGGGGAACAAGGACGGTTTTGTTTGTTCGCGTCCCTTGTATGTTTCAATATGGTTTGCGATACGCTTTTGAGTGATTCGCCGGTAATCATTTTGAATCAAATCTTCGACGATTTTGCGATGTTTATCGTCTGTGGCAGTAATCGGACGTCCGCTGCGTGTTTCGTAAACAATTTTGTCTTTTCTAGGCTCACAACCACGAAATTTAATTACTCATCGATTTTACAGTAGAGCTATCAACAGCCACCATAAACAGCATATATAGTATATCTATCTATATACATATTCATTCACATTGAAATAGAGATAAGGAAAATGGTAAAGGAACTATTATTATTAGGTAATCTACCGGTTAAGGTAGATTTTTGGAATATATATATATATTGTATATATATATTTTTCTATATATATATATATATATATTTATAAGGTTAGAAAATGTTTAATTGACGGTTTTAGTGTTGAGCGATACTACTTCACTTTTCCACGTAATAGCCGTTAAATTGCAAGTGCTATTTCTAACATTACACCAACTTCCTTCGTCCATCAGCGTAGAAGTTCGGGCCCTTGTCGGGAAAGTCTTGACACCATTTTCCTCTACTCAGTTATGTAGATTCGCAAAAGAGGGACACAGTTCTGTTTTAATTTGGACAGCAGATGATTGATTTTTTCGCAAAGTAAAATTCTGATCACAACACGCAATTCCCAACTGGCGAGAAAAACGATTTCCGCAGGGATCGTTACGAATCTCTATTCACCGAGGGACAAAAAGCTACTGAATCAAATCAATAAATTTCTTGACTTAAGAAACCATTATTGGTGGATCTGCATTCATAAAGCTATGCTCTAAACAGCCAATATTTAAAAATAAAAAAACGCGTCCCTAACTTCTCAAATATGCCCCGTCCGAACCAGTTGAGCATTCCAAAGAACGCATAGCGGAATTAGTACAAGCAGTATTCCAAATCCAATCATTCATTCGTGATAAATTTCCTAAAACAAGAGGCAGGACCAGAAATTGGCTGGCAGCAGATTTTTCCGAATAGCGGTTAATAAATATTGCCGTGTTGACGATAAAGTGGAGAAGTGTTATTTTGCATCATAATTTAGGGAATAAGGAACGGTATTAGATTTGTTTAAAAGGTATCGGGAAGAAGTTTTTCCTGGTGTGTGAGTGAAGTGCTGAATTCAGACCGTCGATTAAGTGCGCGCATGATCGCAGACCGTATTGAAATCGATAATATGACAGTGCACACACGCTACATTACTGAAAATTTGGCGAATGATCTGCGCTAAACACGTCCCGATGGTCTTTGGACGGACGACAAAGAGCAGAGTCGAGTGTCTGCTTGCGAAGACCTTCTGCAAAGGCATCGCGACGATATCCCAACCCCGTTGCAGTCACAACTTGGCAACAGCAGGCTATTTCATATTCCCGAAAGTAAAATTATCTCTCAAAAGGCACCACCATGGGACCCTAAGTGCCATCAAAGAAGCTTGCACGCCTACCTTTAAGGGCCTTCCGGAATCCGCCTACCTGGGAGCCTTCCTGGTCGAGGAAAAACCACTTGCAAAAGTGCGTCGATGCTCAAGGCATGTACTTTGATGAATTTTGAAGTATTGTAGCAATGTCTGAAATAAATCAATTTTTCCGAAACTTTTTTCGATACCTGTAATACAAAAATGTATACTTGGAGGAGTATCTCATCTTCGTAATGAGAGATCTCATGAAATTCGCATATAACCTTCGAAATATTCAAACACACTTGGGAGTCCCTACCCTTCAGCCTTTAACACGCTTCCTACCCTCCGTCAGTGTCAGTCTATTACGAGTATTACACTCTCATATTATCCTCAATCCTCATCCTCTCAGGAGAAACCCATCATGATATGGGAGTCAAAATGAAGGCGTAAGCGAAAGACCGAACTTCATCCGGGAAAATCCTCGGGAAGAGATGATGATAAGGGGATAAGGGAATCGTTTCCAAAACCTAATCACGATGCAAATCAATTCCAATTTCCATTACCTAGCTACTGGGTGTCTGACAAAAAAAACGGAATCAATCTGTGGCGTATCCCCTTAACGTATTATAAGACGAGGGATGGATTTCAGCAAATCTCTCGCCACCTCTCACTACGGATCGCGTGAAGAGTATGCATACATGACATTTCCCGTCCGTTATCTGTTAATCGACCGTTCGCCCTTAGGCCAGAGAGAGAGAGAGAAAGGGGTGAGAGGGGTCTCCCAAGGGGGCGAGCGGAAGGGGAAGGAGACCGGAGGTCGACGTTAATAGTTTGACGGTCATCCTTTCGGCGGAGGACCCTCTTCACTCATACGTACAATCATCGATCGCTCGATCAATCACCGCATCACATATGGCGAGTCGAGCGGTGACTGCGTGGAGGGAGAAGCGATGACGCTCCAGGGAAATGCGAAAGACAGGGGGAGAACGGCTTCATGAGAGAGGTCAACAGTGAGTGGGGGTGTGGGATAAGTGCTACTTTTGATCTGGAGTCATGGCAACGGATAAAAATTCCGAAATTTAATACCTATTTGGATGCTGAAGACTGTCATAGAGGGGAGAGCGTTAGGCAAGCGAAAGAAGGGACAGGAAAAAATAAGTATATTGGATGGAATGAGAATGTATTTGGAAATGGGGAGCGATTTTTACGTAATATCAAATGTCAGGTTGTTTTTAATATGGAAAAATAAAGACAGTATTCGTTTTTCAATCTATGTCTATCATAAAATACGAGTATAACTTGGAATACCGATAAAAGTACTTGCTCACAGATGTAAAAAAATGATTTAATATAACCTATGTGATTCAAGCTTCAGGGGCATGTTGATTTTCCTTGCTTATAGTACAGAACCTACAAATATAAAGGGATAATACTATCTGCTTTTGCTTGAGCATGTAAATCATGTTTTTATTTCCCGATTGAATTTAAGATTATAAATACGAGAGCTGTTCATTGAAGATTGCGCATACTTATTTAATGCAAACATTTTACCGTGAAAAAATTGTTCCTGTGCTATATTGTTAGAATGACATGTATCTAAATTATCTGTGGTACAAATTCTTTTGAATTGACTCCAGTTTTGCGCCACCGGTACCCGTTGCAATTTGAAACAAGTTCTGTTCGCTCACGGCTGCTCCTGATGATGAAATGAGCTGCTCACGGAGGTGACCTCCGTTTATTTACGTTTAAAACATAATGAAGTCAAATGAAGCTATTTTTAGACTGATTGGTTGGAGAAAAACATAATTCAAATAGATTGCCGTGCGGAAATAGCGACTTCGCGAAAATCACAATGGAGTCTCAAATGTGTCTGGTCGTGTACAAGTTTACATAAAAGTCCTGTAGAAAGGCATAGATCTCAGCCAACAATTTGTTATGGCAAACGCTATATTCAGCGTCTTTATAACCTCTTGGTCTAATGTTACGACATGTTACTCCCTCTAATATCCATTACTGCCGCAGGCGAAACATATATATGGTCATTTTTCCCGGAATAAAACACTTTTTATTTTTTCACGCAAAAACCTGTATAATACTACCGGTTTTGATGCATATACGATATCATCAGGTTTTTTGTGTGAAAATATACCAAGTTTATTTATTCGGTGATAGTGAATTTTCACAAAGTAGAGCCTCAAATCATCAAATTCATAGTCATTCTTCATTAAGCTGCTTTCGTGTATGAACTATATTAGGTTGACCTTCTATGTTGTGATAAACCTCAAAAAACGTTGAGTATTCAAAGACGGATGTGTCCCCATTTTTGGAATTTCTGAGCTTCCTGCGAAGGCGGGGGGGGTGTTATTTTCGTAATTACCGGTCTGTCATTTACAGTTCGCCGTGAAAAATACTCCTGGGTGATAAGGTCACTTTTCTATCTATGTCCAAGGATAACCTCTTTACCATACTAGTCAGGCGAGCTTACAATCTTTAAATTCGATAAATTCGTGAAACTCGCGAGCAAATTGAGTGCCACATGGCGACAGGAAATGAACTTAGTCCACCCCTATCCCACTCTCCACCACTACCAGGTAGACATGGGTCAATGCATTCATGCCTTCACATGTGCCGACGATTTTATTACGTACGCAAGTGGCAGTATTTGAAAAAAAATCAACTTAATGCCACAGGAATGACATAGTGATCCTGGGTCGAACTAATCACAATGCAAAGGTGTACCAATTGGTGATGCATACAATTACAAGAATTATTTCGAATCACAACGCCAAGGGTCTTTGGTTTAACCCAGCAAGGGCATGGTGGCTATTTTCAATGCTAAACGCACATTAATGTGTTACAGTTTTCAGTAAGATATTGAGACATTCTCTTTTCAATGCAGGATCATAATTAATATCAATTGTTTCTATTTTTTCTTTCGCATTCTTTTCTTTGGTGAGATCTGAAGAGAATATATCATATTACGAGGTCAACAGTCGTAAAGTAAATGAAGTGTTTTTTTCCCTTTTTTAATGCTTCTGCATTTCACTGCGAAATGAACCGTTGGGACTGAACTTGCAGCAGTTTACTAGAATGTAAACCGTCTGATAATCGTCGATTAAAACAAAGGTTATGAGATTTTCCAGAAAGAAAAAGGCTAAGCTAAATATTAAAATAGGAGGGGAAAAAATAGAGCCGGTAGAACAGTTTACATATTTCGGAAGTGTTTTGGACCAACACGGTGAAAGTAGTAGGGACGTAAGGAGAAGAATTGCGCTAGGCAAGGAGGCTTTCTCAAGGAGGAGGGAGTTTAAGACAAGACTCGTAAAAACTCTGATATGGAGCATAGCTATGTACGGCGCGGAAACGTGATCACTGAAACAGGAGGACAGATGTAGATTGGAGGCTTTTGAAATGTGGGTGTGGAGAAGAATGGAAAAGGTGAAATGGACCGAAAGGAAAACAAATGAGGAAGTACTGGAGATGGTGGGTGAGGAGAGGGGTTTGTTGAGAGAAATCCTATGGAGGCAGGAAAAATGGCTGAAAGGCGTATTGAGCGATAGTGGAATGTTGAAGAAGGTAATAGGGGGGAGAATGTTGGGCAAACGAGGAAAGCGCGGGAACAGGATAGGGATATTGGACGGGATGAAGGGAGGAAAGAAGTACACAGAGATGAAGAGTAAGTTGCCGGATTGGGTTTTGTTTGGAGTTACAAAATATTTATTTCATAGTTGTGTCCATCCAAAAACCTACCTTAACCGGTAGATTACCTAATAATAATAATCGTCGATTGTCACAGTAAAAACCAGTACTTATGTACGTGATTTCTCAGAAGAACATTTATCAAAAGATTCATTGTTTGCTTTCAAACATTAGTTGATTTAAAAAAGGATTGAATTTTTAGAAATAGTTTTTGTAACATGTTTTTCAGAAATTATTCCTGTTGACACGCCAACTGCTGTATCGCGTGTAATCATTTTTTATATATTTATGACAGAAATTCCTCTCCACAGGGGTTATTATGTATCCAATTATGAATGAAAATTTCACGAAATGTCGATCAAACCAACTTGGAATACATAGGAATATTTTTTTTTAAAGGTTTTGTTGCCATTTTTTCCATGAAAAATGCGAATTTAGCTCTTGAGTGTACACACGGGATTATATATTTCAAAAAAATTGCAAATATCCTTTCCCATGCAAAAGAATACATGGGAGGGGATTTAAAAATGATTCCGCAAAAAACATTCTTTAGTCGAAAACACCACAGATTTTAATGTCCTACCTGGCATAGATTTACATCTTACGGACCCAATGTAACTTGTTATTCAGGAATTTAATCCGGCGGAGACGATGGAGTATTATCCTCTCTTCGAAATCCAGGGATGGGGGGATAGATTTTAACTTCAGTTGGGATTTTCTCCCTCCATTCCATTTAGCGTTTTTGACGATCCCTGTTCTTTATAATCCATTGTATAAAGCTAAATTTTTTTTAGTATTTTTAAATGAGCAAACAATACCGAGTTTCTAGCATTTGATTATGTTCTTATTTTTACCAAGTTGTGATTACCAAAAGGATTATTATTTATTTTTAAATTAGGTAAAATATACAGGTCATTGATATTTTAAACCTACAATCCGGAGATCTGTCACCACGCACCTTTAATGAAGTTGCATAGAAGAGACGAGGGAAAACTTTGGAGATGGGCAAGGCGGAAACGGGCAGATCACAAGAGCAAAAATATTATACGTATATATATATATATATATATATATACATAAACACACAGATATGGAATATTAAAATATAGAGACACAAAGGAAGGACACTCACAGTATGTAGTTTACGTTTCGACTGCACGACCGTCGTCATCACAGTCGAAACTTAAACTACATACTGTGAGTGTCCTTCCTTTGTGTCTCTATATTTTAATATTCTATATATATGTGTTTATGTGTTTGTGCGTCGCCGAAGAGCGTTCCATTTCAAGGATACGCTCTCCGGCGTATCTTTGAAATGCGTACATATATATTCGGTCCAGATATAACGCTCGCGACAGAGGTCGCAAGAAAAACAATGTCGTTGGTTTGCGTTTATCGTCCAATAATGATTTGCCTGTCGCCTCCCCCATTTCGTCTAGACTCCAATCCACATCTTCAAAGGCCTTCCCCGCCTGGTCATAAATAGATCACGGTGCTTTCCCAGTGATTCACGCAAGTGCCAGAAGGTGATTCGTGAGATACGAGTCTTTCGACGATTTGCACCAGAAGGAAATAGAGGAAGGAATCCCTACAATTATACTGGTGACGAATAGGAATCACGGGGTATTCCCAAGAACGTTCGCAAGTGAGTGCTACTGACCGATGCAGACACAGCTAGGTTGAACGGGGTGGAGTGCTCGTTATGATATTTTTTAAAAATAAAATAGTGAATCCGCTCAACGGAAATGGGGCTGCTCACATTCATGGGCCAATCCCGTGCCTCCTTCTCTCTCTAACTCGTCTCCGTAGAACTTTTGAGTCATCGGAGAAGGCGGAAAAAAAGGGAAAGAAAATATAATTTTAAAAATATTTAGCGAAGGACATTACGGAAAGTTTTGTACGCGCCAGTTATTCAGCTATGAGTGTAGATTTTCAAGTAAGGTAGCCAATTCATAAAATATTTCCATAGATAAACAAGTAGTAATCAAAATAAAAGCTTATGTATTTTCTATTGACGTCCAGACGAGTTGTGGTCTCGCTGAAATATTTCCAAGTATTTCCATATAAATGATGGATTGATGTTTCTGGATGTCATGAACTCTGTGGAGGCGTGGGTACAACGGGAATGAAAAAAACAGTGATATTAAAATTGCAATACCAATATCTGAATGGACGTCTTCTCGAATCAAGTTCTCTCGCACGAATATTCCCGTAGACAGTCAGCGATGCTGACTGCTGATTGATATCGGAGTTTCAATCTTTCTTTTAAGGTCTAGGATATCAATCCTTCAACACGTTCCCACGGGAAGTTGGGATAAGATTCCCGCGATTTTCTTCGAGGAAACTTTCGTGATCATTATTGCAATCAATAAATCTTCTCGAGACCTGGTTTGTGGTCGTTTTCCCTCCCACTCATGCTCTTCAAGGTGATCATATTACTTTTAATCAAATTTAGAAGTTTTTGAAATTGCCGTTCTTTAAAACTAAAACGTTTCGTGAGTGAGAGAATTTGTAAATAATCCTCGATACTCTTGAAAAGATCTGTCCGGAAACTATCGAGCCATAAAACATTTAAAGAAAAATAGCCGGCCTAAAACAATGAGGGCTTATTCCCCTCTGAAGTGCTCCTCTCGGAACCACGCAGTAATTAATCCCAGCCTCTCTTCTATTTTTTCAAACAATCGTCAAAGTCCTATTTTGGAATGGTCATCAGGAGCTTTGTCGCATTCTCCTTTTTCTCTTCAATCCACTGTTGGGAAGCCTGTGCTTTGGTCTCAGGGTCATATCCGTAGACCCATGATTCATCCCCAGTCATGACCTTTTTATTAAACCTGGGAAAACGAGAGTAGAGAATTGATTATTATTATTCTATTTTCATTTCTCGAATTTTGATATCTTCAGTTATGATGGCTTTTAACTTCCCTTTTCCACACAAAAGGGTTTTAGTTTTTTCTTGATAATACTCATAATAAGTAAATAAAAAATCATATAAACAAGTCATAAAACAAATAAACAAGTCATAACAAATAAGTCCAGGTGATAGAGCGTTGGGCTACCGACCGGAGGGCGCAGGTTCGATTCCTGGACCAACCTTTCTAGGCATCTGCAGCTCCACTCAATCTATGTAATTTTTCGGGTACCAGGTCTTCATGGGAAACCATAACCGGCACAGGGAAAGGAACTGACCCCCCTACCCTGACGTGTGAATTTCACACGTCGTATAGGGCTTAATACTGGGTGAACTCTACACCCAGTCACCTACCAAACCGACCTTAGGATTGAATACTGTGTTTATGTTTTTTTTAATACTCTAAATATATATCCCTGAAGTACTCGGACCGTATAAATAATGGAGGTCCAAAATTACAAAAAAACACGTTGATTTTTTCCTCATAGTTACTGGTAACGGACAAAATAGGCGTATCGCTTCCGTATTTGTAAGCGTACATCACCGTTTAAATAGTTAAATAGAAGGAAAGGTGTGAAAGAGGATTGAGGGAGAGGTGAGTCGGGTTTGCATGTTGCCACAAACAGCCTAGAGATGGTAGGCTTCGGGAGAGGAGAGGGATGTGAGCACTGTTATGAGAGGGGGGCACTGATTTTGCTACGTTATAGTGAAACGCCTTGTGTTGCCAAGTACCAATTAAAGTCTTGACACAGGACTTCTTTTTTTTCATAATAGATAGCCCCCTGAGGAGTTACCGACCCTAAGGGCATCATTTCCCTTTTCGGAGAGCATGAATGCAGCGGCAGCCGTAAGCTGTCGTTCATTAATGGCGACGCGCATTTTAAGACCAGGGAGAGGGTTTGGGGGTTGGTTGAGCCAACCGCGGTGCTCTTCTAAGAGGGCGTAGAGAGTGGGCGGGGTTTAGACTCATTGACGTCAGGACTAAGGTACTAGTCACGTCCGTATTGCAGTAAAAGGATTTTGCAGTGGTTTAGGTGCCACCTGGTTCCGAAAATGTTGCTACTTGAGGATTTCTTCCTGTGAGTCATGTGGAAAAGGTGTGACGTCAGTCTGCGAAATAATCCTGCGCGGCATGATGCGTAATATAGGTAAGAGTGTTGGGAGGATAGGGGGGGGGAAACTGTATAAAGATCGTGACGTCATTCACGCCCTAGGGCTGAAGTCGGTTATTTTTACGCCGGAGATGACCATTCAAAAGCACGCCCTTTGGCCAAGGAAATCTTGCCGATAAAAATGCATTTAAAACCTTGACGAAAACCAGGAATTGAGGTTTGAAAACTTTTTCGACCCATAGTAAAACAATTTTAGACGACTGTATCCGAGTGTAAATTTACCTGACGTGTAAACGCGACGTCATACATTAGCAAATGAGCATCACTCTGCAAGCTAACATGCCCGTAGTTGACAGAGTGTAATGAAAAAAATTGTATGTTTTTTGATAATAAATACCTACAAGGGTGTACTCCAATGAAAGGGTTGGTAATAAATAAATCATTTATTTATCTACGGCATCATTTTGTTGAAAGAATGGGTGGGAAGTGAATAGAAATGAAAATGGGAGCAATCAATCTTGAATATTTTTGCGAAATATCATAATCATACCAAGTCACTACGCTAAAAATTAATTCAAATCTCAAAAGTGAAAAAAACCTCAAGGACTTAATTAACCAAGGAAGAGAATAAATTAATAGGGATTAAAATCATTAAATGAATAACAAAATGTATTTTTGCACTGTTCTTTATTTTCGAAAAATATAATACATTGTGTTCTTCATTTAATGAACATGGACTTCCACAAAGTTGAAACTGAATCAATTAAGGGATGGTGATGTCCAAGGAAGTGTATACTATAAAGCGCCGCATACCTCTTGTTTTAGCAAAAAGAAGAGTAATCCAATCTCTTTTAATATTTACATTTTTTTAATGCTCATTTCCACTGGGGTCATTCGCCATACTCCTTCTCATTCGTGAAACGCGATTTCGAATCCACCACTCTAGTTATTAATGTCGTGCGACTCAAATTGAAGTTACGATATGGTTTAATATTTACGCCCCAAGACTTTTTGAAGATGATTTCACGTCATCTTCAGTCGCACGCATTCAGGAAGGACTCATCCTGTTGCGGTAGTTGAGGGGAGATTTGGTAGGGGGGGTTGAAACGGGAAGAATGTACCAAGAGTGAAATATACAGTGGAAACATAATATTGGGAATGGAAATCGTCCAACATCCCAGTAAGAAAATTTTTACGTCACAACCCGATAAAAAAATGATTATTTTAAATGCAAAAAAATCGGAATTTTCCTAGATTTCAGACTCGCTGCGTCCTTCTTGTCAAATCTTAGTATTTCTAGTCCTTTCTGAATAAAACTCGGGGTTTTCTCCCACTTTGGAATAGTTGTAGGTCGAAGTGGAGAGAGGCAATCGGGAAGTGTGACGGAGGGATGCCGGTCGTACCTACTCTGGATTTTGGCTTAGTATGCCTTCCGAGTTGATCTATCTTAATCTCTTGGCGTCACGAGTGAAGTCTGCTCTCGATGCTTGTGGTCGCGCGGTCCAAGTGACGTCAGCGACATCGCATCACTCCAAATCTTGAAAGACACGCACCTTAGAACTGGTTTGCTATTTCAGGATGCGACGAATCCGCCAATTCCGTAGAATTAGGATGATGCGGAAGCACTCACGAGAGCAATATTACTTTTGGACGGCACAATAGAACACACAATAAAACAGATAACACGTAAAAGAACATTCACATTGAATATTATTTGAGCTTTCGGCCCCGGAGTAGGCCAAAAGCTCAAATAATCTACAATGTGAGTGTTCTTTTACGTGTTATCTGTTTTATTCTGTGTTCTATTGTGCCGTCCAAAAGTTATATATAAATATAAATATGTATATATTACTTCACACATAGAAATAGATATAAGGAAAGGGGATAGGAAAACACATAAAAGACAAACACAGGAAATGTGGGGAAGGCGAATTTGAGCAGATCACAAATGTAAAAATATTTCCTTATCCGGGATCCCGGATACTTTGATACACCCAATGAATAATATTGCTGGAGTTTCATGCATGAAAAATACATATCGGAAAAAATAATAAAAGAGCGAAATATTAAATTGGGCAGTAATATGATAACCCCTTAATTTAAGACCAATGTGACTCCCTTTGTTCATGGCTTCCGTGGCAAAATTTGATCTTCAATTGGATCAAGTCCCCTGAGACAATTTATCCTCTGGTTGGTATGATTAGTGTTACACGTGAAGTGAGCACGATAGATTCACAGACTCGGGGTCGATGATGGTATTCGTGAATCATATCCGCCGGATGCTGTCTGTCACGAAAGCAGAGGTAGTAAAGTGCGCCACAGGTAAACTGTTTCTAGAGTTCTCAAAGGACTTAAATATTATATGTTAGAGGGGGTACTGCTAGCTCATTTTGGAAACCTTTCAAACATCAGGTCTATAAAATAATCCACTAGCAATTTGAATTGAACATGAGTGAATGTAAAAAAAACTTAAATGATAGTAATTTTTATAACATTTCATTAATTTTTTGAAAAATTAATTTTAAACAAAGAATAAAATTTGTGAAATAATAAAAAAGATTGAAAATATCTGTTCAAGAAGAGATAATAACTTACTTTACATGTAAAACCATAGAAAACAATAAAATTCACAAAATACAATAGTTACAGCCATATTGTTTCCTATTGGTGAAGGCGACTTGGACCTGAATCTGAATTCTTAATCAGGAACCTATCTAAAATGTTTTAAAGGTGGGAAAATCCTCTACATTTCTTAGCGATAATTCCTGCGATGTGTGTAGTAAAGTTGGCTCATCCTTCATACAGTGTGTACCACATAAATCACCCCTGGACCCATGTGCCCCGTCACCGCGGGTGACACCAGGGTAGGCATATATCCAAATAACCACGCCCCAACCACGGTAAATGCATGTTCGAGTATGGTGGTGGGAATGAAGGAAGGATGCACATGAATTAATGTACAACGGCGAATAAAACGTGCGTTTCCCGATAGTGAACTCGTAACACTAACTAAATAGTCAGTAAAAAATGGGTACCTATGACAAATGACGACCTGCAAGCAAACGGGAAGAAACAGGGACAAATAAGGAATCTTTGAGTGTTTTCATTCAATATCTTAGAGGAGAAATACGTAAAATATAAAAAGAAAAGATACGTCGAGCAGATAAGAAATAGGTAAATATTGGGACGTTACACTGACATCAGGCCTTTCATGGGGCTCACACACCAGAAGAGTAGTTTTCCCATTTAGACACCACAAGTGGTGTAGTTTTACTCGGAAAATGCCCTGGGTTTCAGGAATATATCAGTTATACTACATTATGATTGGGAAAAGATTTAGAAAACAACCCGTCCATAATAGTAACTATTATAGAGTTTCAGATAAACAAAATGGGGTGTTTCAGTAAAGACATTTTTTATACATCAATATGTAAATTATCGAAGGATGCGAAATTACACTTATAAAAAACGCCTCCAAACTTTTGTTTTATTTATAGAATTATTAGAAATATTTCTCCATCAATAAAACCTTCATTAATTCACAAAAATATTATTTGGTTTTAAAATCGACTTTCGTCCGCATCTCCAGTTCTTACTTTGTCTCTTCAACAATGTTCCTCACATGTGCCTTGAAAAGTGGAGAATTCGTTAAATCATTACACAGTGTTTAGTTTTTCAGCCAGTCGAGGGTTTTCAAGTGTTGCAGAGCGTATTGGGAGGTTGGTGTGACAAATAGTTATTGAAACGAAAGTAATGTAAATAAAGTAAATGCAGAATTCGATGGTTTGAAGCTCTACTCGTGATTGATAAAAAATTCATGATCACTGAATAAATAATCTTGGTATTTTTTCTCACAAAAACTTCATTACCTGTATAATACTATTGGTTACGGCGCATGGGTGAAATCATCAATCCATGGTGAAGAATATCATGAATCCATGATAATTTTGCCTATGCGTCGAAACCAATAGTGTTATAATAAAGATTTGGATGGGAAAAAATACCAAGTTTATTTATTCAGTATGAGTTTCCGAACACAATGATCAAAGTATTAGGTAATAAGTAGAATTATATCATGATGAGGTAATTGATGACAAGAACATTGAATAAGGAAGGTAAAAAAAGACTGGTTAAAACTTTTGACATGGAACGTAGTTATGTACGCCGTGGAAACATGGTCATTTAAGTAAGATGATAGCCGTAAATTGGAGGATTTTGAAATGTGGGCGTCAAGAAGAATGGAGAAAGCGAACATGACAAAAAGGAAAACAAACGAGGAAGTGCTAGGAATGGTGGGGGAGGAGAGGGGATTGTTCGGAGAAATCATGAGGAGACAGGAAAAATGGAGTCAGCGTTTTAATTGGAAATGGTATTATTAGGTAATCTATCAGTTTTGGTAGCTTTTCAGATGGACACAACTGTCAAATAAACGTTTTATAACTCCAAACGAAACACAATCCAGCAACCTACTCTACATCAGGTCCGAAATTAGAACATCAAATATGGGGTGTGTGTCAGCACCGGTTGTCTAGCGTTGATATTTTTTTAGGTGACTACCGATTAAGGTAGATTTTGGATGGACACAACTATCAAATAATTATCTACTTACAAATCACAATTCAGCAACCTACTCTACATCAGGTCCCTCTTCATCTCTGTGTACTTCCTTCCTCCCTTCATCCCATATAACATACCTATCCTGTTCCTGCCCTTTCCTAGTTTGCCTAACATACTCCCCTCTATTATAGCCTTCAGCATCCCACCGCCGATCAATACGCCTTTCATCCATTTTTCCTGCCTCCATAGGATTTCTCTCAACAAACCCCTCTCCTCCCCCACCATTTCTAGTACTTCCTCATTTGTTTTCTTTTCGGTCCATTTCACCTTCTCCATTCTTCTCCAGACCCACATTTCAAAAGCCACCAATCTACGTCTATCCTCCTGCTTCAGTTACCACATTTCCGCGCCGTATATAGCTACGCTCCATATCAAAGTTTTTACGAGTCTTTTCTTAACCTCCCTACTCAACGTCCTCGTCATCAACTCCCTCCATCTTGAGAAAGCCTCCTTGCCTAGCGCAATTCTTCTCCTTACATCCCTACTACTTTGACTGTATTGGTCCAAAACGCTTCCGAGATATGTAAACTGCTCTACCTGCTCTATTTTTCCCCTCGTTAAGCTAGCTAAGCTAAAAAAGCTAAGCTAAACATTTTAATGTTTAGCTTAGCTTTTTTCTTTCTGGAAAATCGCATAACCTTTGTTTTATTAATATTGATTCTCATCCCATTTCTATCGCACTGAATTTTCAATTCACTCTGCAATGCTTACAACCCCTTTGGGGATGGTATACTGAAGAGTAATTTAGAAGGTAAATTCTCAAGCAAACAAGGACGTGGCAATAATAGGATAGTAGTGTTGAATGTGATAGAGGGAGGAAGGAAGTGTTCGGAAATGAAGAGCGGCTTATTGTAAGGTTGAATGACAGGTTTCTTTTAGGAGGGAGAGGGAAAGGCGTCGTTGTACTTTTGTATAATCTGTGTCCATAAAAATCCTACCTTAACCGTTCAATATCAATAATAATAATTTTAAAACCAGACATTGAACAATGTTTCTCCCTAATCGTCTGATTGGGTCTATCCTACCGTATTTCTAAGGTACTGGAAATTTCTTTAATAAATACACCCATCTTAATAAATACGCCCACGCCTAATGTACACAAGTCATTTACATTTTAATTTTGCCTTAGATCTGTTGGTTAGTTCCAGCCTTATTCTCCTAATACTATACACGGAGCAACGCAAATGCATTTCTTATGGAGCCGTTTAAATATACATGAATCACCTCCTATTCACTGAGAATAATTAAATTCGGCAATCAAAATGATCACTTAATAATCTCATACATTAACAGCATATTATAAATACGGTATAACAAGTGAACAAAATGAAATCAAGGGCATTGGTCAACTAATACACGGTTCGCGCAGAATCCCGAAGAGTTGGCTCATCCCTTTCGGGCCCGTTAACCTCCCCCGCGGGAGACAAGCAGTCCGTTTGGGGGCAAGGACCGCTCGTTGCCAAGCGCCCTCGCGTCTCCGTGCTTCCTACGACATGGGATTATCGCCCCGCTTCAATCAACAGTTCCCGATGAACTCGGCGCCCTCTATTTATGGGGTCGAGCACGAACCCAGAGGGCAATCCCCGCGCGGAACGGAAGATGCACGGCCCAATGTGATTATTCGCAGACGGTTTAACTTGACGGAGTTAAGTACGCACGGCCCACCACGTCACAATAGTTTGGTTATGCCTTGCTTTGCATCATCCACCAAAGAGTAAGGGTTTATATCCTTATAATCGAAGGACAATTATAATTTATAAAATGAAATAAAAAGAAAAGTAATATCCAAGAGAATTCCATGTGGATTATTTATAATCAAATTTCGAATACCTGAAGGTATTTAGTACCCTGCAAGCCACCGATAGGGTGTGTGGCAGGGAGTGAATACACATAAGACTAATTTGGACTCGAATATGACCCTACCGCGGTCGGACAACGATATTCTGATCCCTTATCGAGAAAAAAAATGACATATTAAATCTATCTGTTCTACAATTAATGTCTCTAATTTTATTGACATGATCTCTCCTATCGTAGTATGATGGTGGTAATAATACATTTTCAAAGTCACTGCATAAGATACGTGCTTCCAATTTATGCAAGAGCTTCAATATGTAATTTAACCTTCCATTGAGTGATTCCCAGTCTAGCTTCTCTAATATTTAGGATACACGACTAAGCTTATTATAACAACGTTTTACAAATCTAGCTCCTCTACGTTGCACGAGATCCAGTTAGGCGATGAATCAAACTTCATTAGGATCCCATAAACTAACGAAATAACTAGTGAAAGATAACATTTCTCTTTGACCTTTTCATCACATTTACACAGTACTCTTCTGACTGATCTTAATTTTTTGTCAGCTTGTCCAATCTAAGGAGGTAAAGAAGAAGCTTTACGAAGGTTAAAGAGGGTTTATGCCAATATGTTGGCATAAAGGCACCAGAACAATTTATTTGAATTTCTGGCTCAGAAAATCATGGGTTGCTCTACAACACATGAAATGCACTGGGATATTTCCCTGCGTCACAGGAATATTTGGATGGAGAATTGATTTTAGCGTTAAGTAATGGTTATGCAAACAATATTTTAATAGGTGCAATAGTATAATAATCACTAATCAATGAAGTTTATCACCCAGTGGCTGCTTGACACTTATTCTTAAAACTCCTAAAATTGGACGGAGAGGGCTCAAACCTCCAGGCAGCTGGTTCCATTCAACAATAGTTATTTTAAAAAAGAGTATTCTTTCTTATTTATTTTTTGTTCTTGTATATATTTTGTATTCTTATTCTTTCTTATTTTTATTTTAAAACTGTGGTCGTTTTTCCCCTTAAAGTATGGTTTTTCTATCTCTTTCCATAAATCTTCCCACGCTTCGTCATTTTTAACAATTCTAAACATCGCGCCTAAACTATTCCTTATTCTTCTATTTTTCAAACTTTCCCATTTCAATACATCCAACATATCCGTGACACTCTCTGCTCTTTTGTATTTTCCGAGTACATATCTTGCTGCCTTTCTTTGTACCTTTTCTATCTTTTTAATATGTCCCTCCTCATATGGATCCCATACTATGGACGAGTATTCTAGGATAGGTCTAACCAGTACCTTATATGCTTTTTCTTTAGTGGCTACGCTACTTCCTTTTAAGTTCCACATAACCCAATTAAGTACTTTAAATACCTTCCGAGTCACATTATCTCCTTGGACTCCCACCCCAGATCCCCAGTTAAATAAATACCTAGATATTTGCAATGACTGCTACACGGGAGTCTTTCTTCAAAGAGGATGTAAATATCCTTTTGTGCATTCTTTTTATTTAAAAAATGTATATGGTTACTCTTACCAACATTAATGTCCATATTATTATCTTTAA
Organism: Hetaerina titia; assembly: GCA_037158775.1. Lineage (NCBI taxonomy): Eukaryota > Metazoa > Arthropoda > Insecta > Odonata > Calopterygidae > Hetaerina > Hetaerina titia. The sequence goes on along the minus strand of CM073778.1, from coordinate 77,798,528 downwards.
CCCAGTCACCTGAGCGATTGTAGTCATTTTGTAGTAATACGCGGTCATTAAACAGGGTTTACCTGTATATTCTCTACCCGTCTGTATACAATGCAATCATCAGGATAAAATTATCCGGTGCAAAAGAGGATATGGCCCACCAAATTCGTAGAATTAGACCGAAAAGTGAAAATGACGATTGAAATTCGTACAACATTCATATTCTTCACGCTGTTTACTTTCGCATCAGTCACTGTCACGAAAACTATGGTAATTCCGGGAGTATATATGTAATGTGTGGTGTCAAAGGAAGAAAATATGAAAGTAGGAAATAAATAACATTTAAACAAGATGTTAACTGACAGAAGCATAACTTTATTTTACGAAGCAAATACTCGGGAGTTTTAGGAATTGTAGCCACCATCTCCGAGGAAACAGTGAAAGAGTCAGGTGATTAAAGACGTTAGACTCGTACAAAGGACCCTTCGCACTGGTGCCCTACCGTGGGTGGTCAATTCCGAAATGGTGCATTCCCACCAGGATGGTGCCCGGGTGGTGATCCTCCCGAGCAATAATTCACACCCTTAACCACCCCTAACACCTCATCCCCGCGGCGCCACTGTGGAGCGGAGCGCACCAACGGTCGCCGCCCTTCCACGCTACCGCACCTCACCGCCAACCGCACCCCTCCCTCTTCACCCACCGTCCACATCCAACCCACGCCTCTCTTGAGAACTCCTGCTCGTTACCTGAGCCCGGAAGAGGAGCGGAGCGCGTTTTTACCCCTGGAGATTCACCTGGGAGTGTGCGTGTCTCTTTCAATCTCCACAATGCGAGCGAGAGGCGAAACCCTGGACGGAAGAGGGAACACCCATTCAAAGCCGTGTTTCTCGGAAATAGTGTGCGAGGGCTTTATCTCTGACAGTATACAGTGCAGTAAAGATAGTTTACATTATGCACCTCGCTATAGGAAAGATTGAAACATAATTTTAGGGATCTTATATATACATACATAAATATGTATATGATATCCTCAAAGTAATACGAAAGTGTTGAATAAAAAAATTTTGACAGCAACAATAAGAGAACGCATAAAAGGAACACTCACACGTTATTTCTTTATAATTTCGACGAAATTGAGTTCCGTCTTCATCAGAAGATTAGCTAGGACTCACCTTTTTGTGTGTCTTTATATTATTTGTTGCTGTCAAAGTTTATATTTTTATGTGTGTGTACATATGAAACACAGTATTCAACTCGAAGGTCAGTTTGGTAGGTGATGGCAGAGTTCACTCAGTACCAAGCCCTATACGGCGTGTGAAATGAACACATCAGGGTAGGAGGGCCAGTTCCTTTCCCTGTGCCAATTATGGTTTCCCAGGAAGATCTGGTACCCGAAAAAATCACATAGCTTGGGTGGAGCTGCTAGTGCTCAGAGTGCCTTGTCCGGGAATCGAGCCCGGTACCCTACGGTTAGTAAATTCTGTCCTCGTATCTACGAGGTAAGCAATATTCTTCTATAATCTTCGGGGTTGTTTATACTCACTTTTGTGTCCACGTTACGCTGAGGTGAGAGAGCTTTACACAAAGTCTATCTCGCCTTTTCTCTAATATTTTAACGCTTATTAATTAATATTTTACCTATTATTTCCTCTGAACAGTGATAATTGAATTCCATGCACAAGTTATGTAATCTCCTTCTGCAATTAAAACGGGATACTTTAGCAAAGCTTGAAAAAGGCGACGATGGCCAAGGTGAGCACGTATATGTGTGTGTTTATATATATATATATACGTATGTATGTATATGCACACGCACATATATATATATATATGTATATATATATATATATACATATATATGTATATATATATATATACATATATATGTATATATATATATATATATACATATATATGTATATATATATATATGTGCACAATACATTTGCGTGCTCTAGAACAAGCGCATGTGGATACAGTTAATTACTGATGAATGTAACGAGTCCTTCCGGAGACCATAATTCCCAACATCGGGTGGCGCAAATTGGCGAGGGAGGAAGAGAGGGTGGAGTGCACAGTAGGTAGTAGATTTTTTTGAAATTTCAATATCCTCTCTCTGAAAAGTAGAAAAGGGATTCTGGAACGAGGGGACGAATGACCCGGATCCCAGAGTGTTTCTTCACTTCCGGGAATTACCGTGCGGGGGAAGGGGGTGAGTCGGAAGGGGGTGGTAGGAAGGGTGGGATTGAGTGTTAGCCGTAGGGGATGAGGGATGTGGAGTTTGTGGGTGCCGCATCCCTCGCGCGCGACCCCTTCCAATTACTCTCTACCGGTATGTTTTTTTATTTCAAACCTCATATTTTTTTAAATAGGATGGGTGGAGTGAAGGGAATCAGGAAGAATAACGAATCATGGGAAGCTTATATCAACCTCTGTCACACTTGCTAAAACGCCGTAATTAATGGAAGGTACTTAAATAAATATTATGGTATTTCCACCATTTCTCATGTCTTCATATTTTGTAACTAATTGATGCCCAGTTATTATTATTCTATTGTGTATATTAGTTGTTATTCAATCAGTTTCACTCTGAGGTGCATATTTTGGCACTTATAGACACCACAGTAATACCATAGAAACATGATAAAAAATGTAGACTCGATTAAATAAATACTTAGATGTTGCCAAATGTTACGACCTCTCCTCGTAGAAACATGTGCCGATAATGTATGGACCAGTTAACAAAACTGAGATTTATTAGAAGATTATTGGGCAAATGTGACGTGAAGGTTAAAGAGCGATGTTATCTTCGGTTGTTTAGGCCCCATTTGGAATATGCTGCTAGTTATATGGGATTCCCACTAAGTTGGATTGATTACCGGATTGGGTCGCGTGAAGCTTAATAGGTGATAGATTTGTAAAACGTTACAGTAAACTGAGTGTCGTATCAAGATAATTAGGGGAACTAGGCTGGGAATCACTCACGGAGCGGAGTTTAAATTACGCATTAAATCTCTTGCATAAATTGGAAGGGTGTCCGTTTGGCAATGAGGTGGAAAATGTACTATTAGTCCCATCGTATTACGGTAGGAGAGATCATTTCTATAAAATTAAATAGATTTTAAGAGTAAAACAGATTGAAAGCTGCCATTTTTTAAAATGAGGAACAAAAGATCAGAACAAAGTACGATCATGGTAGGGGGGGGAATAGTATTTTGTGTAAAAAGTAGTCTGACGTATAATCCACTCCCTGCCACACATCTTGGCTATTGATTATAGGGTACAATGCAATAAATATACTTTGAATTAATAAATAAACATTTCATTACGGTTTTAGAAAACTTTTTCTAATCCTCCGACACTTGAATAACAATCATAACCTTTCAATAATGAAATGATAGTTACATTTAGTCGCTAGAGTAACCGATATTTCTTGATTTTTGTCTGGTTGGATATATTATTCATCATTTACCTAACGATTTAAGGGCTGAATACTGTCCTAATAGTAGTTGAAACTACAACAGCTATCAAATATGCTATATTTGTGGACTAAGCACTCACTTTTTTTGGTAAAACCGTATCTATGTCTGATAACGGAGCAGAAACTTCGATTTTGACATTTTTTGATTTATGTAGTTTTTTGAGGGGGTTTGATTATTTGTCCTTGTAAATTCACTGGTCGTATGGTGTAGCACGTAAGGCGTAAACATTTGTTCCGAATGAAATATGGAACTCGTCCATCGTCGAGTGCAGGCTTCGAGCGACTAATTAACGAAGCACGTATCACCGAGTTACATCGCAGAGTTTCACGACGATTTTATTGTTCTACCAGAGGTTTCGATTGTCGCTCCGTGTGGATAATTATTTTGCTAGTAGTCAAAGAATACAATCTAGCTCATTATTGTTGTTACTAAAATACACCGCCAGGAGATATTTCTAGCAATGGCATCCCAGTGTCATTTAATAGACAATGACATTTATAATTTAATCAGGTACGTGTTTAAAAAACGTATTTGAAAATCACAACCTTGCAAATTGTTTCATGGAGATGACTGTGATAAAAGGTACCGAAAAAAGCGCTATAAAAATCGTATGAAATACACGTGTTCATTCAAAATGATACAATGTACATTATAGGCTAAGTAACCAATCAACCATGTGGACAACCGTTAAAAACAAACGATGAAAGAATGGCCAAAGGTCTTTGTGGACACAAGGTACGTCTTTCAGAAATTTTTCTAAGGTGGAATTTGTTACCAGTGGGCATAAAGATTTCATTGATAATCTTTCATTGATCCCTTATTTTTTGTAAATATTAATAATTCAATGATAAATCATAATTTTTAAAATTAATAATAAGTAGTAATATTAACTTTTTGTAATAATCATTATTTCGTGAGTCATCAATCGCCATTTAGTGGAATGATCGAATTCTCGTTATTTGGATATTCTCCAATATCCAAACATTGACAGACTTGTTCAATGAATTTCGAAAGCTTCGCCTGAGGCCTAGAAATGAACCATTAATTGGGAACCATGTAATTTCGCCTGGAAACCATCACTCTCTCTCTACCTTCTATGCATCCTGAAACGTAAATTTCCGAATATCAATCCATAAAGTAGAGTGTAACATATGAGATGTTTGTATTGTCCTTTATTATGCCAATTAAGGGGTCTCAATTTAAAGCATCCTCAAAACGCTGGTTATATCTATAACCTCTGAACGCCTCTCCAGGGTGTGATGGCGAATTTCAGCCGTAGACACGCAAAATCACCGTGAGGAACAGGTAATTAATTACACTACTTTACCTTAGCCATAAAAAAAGGCTGTGTCGATTCGTAGAAGTATATGAATAACTACAACTTCAACCATTTGATCTTATTTCGACGCGTGCGCACAAGATTGAGGCCCAAGTAAGTAATGAGAAGAATTATTACCGAGGAATACTATTCTAAATCCACCCAGGTGTTACCTATTCACGTGATTGGTGCCCCTTAGTCATATGCACATCTGCATGGCTCTTAGGCCCTGCTCCTTCCGGAGAGGTATAACTCTCAGGAGATGATTTGCTGTCGCCTTCCTCCACCACTGTAAATCGTCCACTGATTCCATTGCGGAACTTTCACCATAGACTAAAGTGTATATGAATCCCTCAGCTGCCAATAAGAAATGCAACACGACAGGTGGCCTTACTTACGTCAAAATGTTGAGGTCATTCGTAGGAGGGTCCGGTTATGACGCCAATCGTCCACACACCGTTGCATCACCACTCAAACCACCTGAGAGAACCCATTTTGCGGACCAACGACCGTTTTGCGAAATTTCTCATTCGAATTGCTGAAATTTGCGGATGATATTTGGAAAAAAATCATCATTTAGATACTTCGCACACCTTAAGACGCTGTTATAAGGATGATAAATATGCGATAAAAAATATTGGGACGTAATATTGGCTTTACATGTTGGTCGCGGTAGTCCATGGGGTAGAGCTTTGGACTACTGACCGGAGGGTCCCGGGTTCGATTCCCGGGCAAGTCACCCCGGGAACCTGCAGCTTCACCAAAGCTATGTGACTTTTCGGGTACCAGATCTTCCTGGGAAACCATAACTGGCCCCCTTACCCCCTGATGTGTGAATTTCACACGCAGTCGGGCTTAGTACATGGGTGAACTCTACCATCACCTACCAAACCAACCTTCGTGTTGAATGCTGTGTTTATGGTTATATTGTTTACTTAAAATATTTATTAATTACTTATAGTAATAGAAGGGTGGTTATTGACGGTAGAAATGACGCGTAACGCGTCAAAATTACCGCCAAATTGAAAGCTTGCTCTTGGTGAAAATTCTAGGTCGAGTCAATTGAACGCCTTAAAACTACGCTAAAATTTCGAAAACTCGTGTCACTGCCAACTTTCGTTTCCTGAAGTGATAACTAGGGTTTTATGAGTGACCTATAACTGACGGCATTATACCAGAACGAAGCGATACGGTGCAACAATAGTGTAAAAATGACCGCTTCACTTTGAACATGCAGCTCAGAGAAACTGTGATCGTTCATTCGTTTATCCAGTAGCCAGGGGAAGGTGAAACATTTCCGAATTCAACGACAAATAATAGTTTAGAATGATTATAACTGACCTTTTTCAATTTAGCATTGACGCCTGGACTAGAAGTTTTTGAACAATGTTATCTCGCATCAGGTTTCCCTCGACCAAGTCAGGTGCACACCATGATGTGATGGCAAAGGATTTTGGAGCAGTTAGTTATGAATTTTCCAGGGGTACCCTTGAACTCCTGAAACGCTGAAATACCACTCTCTGACTAGATATTAAAATTTTATGATTGATAAATCTGGTACTCAAGAAATTTGGATTTAAAAGAAAATTTAGATTTGAAGGTGTTCATTTGACTCACCCTCGAAATTAGTCATTGGGCTATGTTGCTAAATGCTGTTTGGCTAATACTTGAAAAAATATTAGATCAGATCAATTATAGATATTATCCGATAAACTCTTATTATATAAGATAAAAATTAAAATGTTTTCTTTTACTTAATGTCTATGATATACCGAAACTAAAATAATTTGACCTATTATTGAGAAACGTATTCCTTGGAATACAATTTTTTGCCAACAATATACGTATGTGTGGAAGATATTTCAAATGCTTACATATTTCAGCAAAGCTAACTTATGATCAAACGATAAATTGTAATATCCGTTTAATTATCCCTAGTTAAATTTAACAGATTCCGTGAGTTCATTGTGTAAAATAAATCATAGTTACATTTAACACCGCCATGATCTTCCTGGATAGAATTTCATGTTATCACGCGTGCAATTCTCTCTCTTCTCATAAAAATTCCGAAATATTTCAACAGCGAGTGAGATATATTCCGGTTAATGCAACCCTGCACTCAGTTTACAGTTTGCAAAGGGTATATTGCATTTGAAAAATATAAAAATAGCACTCTTGCACGCAACGCTCGCCGAGTGTGACATTAAAAAGAGGACGGGCGAGGAAGTAAGAGACGGACTCTTCTGCTGTTATTTCAAAGTGCAATGCTCACCTTTTTCCATCTCCTCTTTTTCAAATTATTTTTTTTCCTCTCTCTCTCTCTCGTTTACAAATGGACGAGTGCGTTCAATAGACGATTGGATCATCTTCCGGTTGCTATGACTACTTCAGTGAAAAACATTCGATTGATTCGCGGCCCCAGCGTGGCAAAGAATAACACTTCGCTAATTCATGTACACCTTTCATCTACTCTATTCTATTTATCTGTATTCCGAGGGTGTATGGTGTTTGAACCAATATTTTCAGAGTAGACGATAGAACGTGGAATTGTGTGCACACTTCTCGTGAAGGATTTAAACCAAAAATAATTTTTTTTTGAGCAGCGCCTAAAAATTCCTATTTCAACTATTATTCCAATTGTACGCTTTTTATGAAGAAATTATTTGCAAAAGGATAAATTCTGCAAAATAATGCATGGACGTTAAAAGCACATTTTAGTACAAATTATGCTAGATTCTTATCAAACTGTACTGATGGGAATCTTTTACTTTTGAGTGCGCATTCAATTAATCATGGGGTTGGTAGTTAACATCACTGTAGAGCTGTTTAAGACCTTCATATCAGCACAATGCGGCGCTAGAATAGTGGATAAACTACGAGTACTGCACTGTCAAACGCTCAACAAATATTCTGCTATTGTAACTTGAATGAATGCGTTACGACTTACGTCAAAGTTACAATATTATGTAGAAAACATCTTACGTTGTATCGTACCGTAAAAAAATTCTTGATATTTGGACGTGGGAAGAGATTGAACAAAATGAAATCAAAGGAAACTAAAAAATTCAAGGAAGTTTTGAAGAGGAGAGACGATTGTTGGAAGAAATTCACTCTGTCTAGGGAAAATGGGTGCGGGGCATATTGTGTGGTCGTAGGTAGAGGGTAGAACATAGTATTAGTTTGATAAGGTAAAAGAAGGGAAAACTAGACATTTTGGAGGTATGTGACTGATGGTTGAGGCCGAGACTTTGTGGAAATCCATTGCGAACAGGAGTTTTGAAATAACTTTGCAGCTTCCACATAAAATAACTTATTTATTTTCTACTAGTTTCGCTACACTGTAGCATCTTCAGGAACGTACGAAGAAAATATTCTTTTTTCACACATATATATACTAGTCCAAGTTATAATATGTTATAATAAGTTATTTTATGTGGAAGATGCAAAGTTATTTCCAAACTCCTGTTCATTTTGGAGGTAATGAAGGGAGGCAGGAAGTATGTGGAATTGAATAATGGCTTAAGTCAATGAAGATTTTGGTTTTCATTAGAGTTATGTTAGATAGGGATTAGAGATGTGGCAGAGATTAATTATTGTATCCTTCTAAATTACCTAGGCTAGGATGTAACTTACCATAAAAATTATACTATATATTGTTGGATAATAAAAAATTGTTACAAGTGATTTAATTAAAAATTTAATTCCATTAAAATTGCATCCAAAACTTCGAAAATATCCACGAGATCGTGAGGATTGGGTATTTTAAACGTAAGTTATATTAACACGTAAACGCACAAATTATTTTTGCTCCAAATTTCAGGGTTCGTTTTCTAAATTTCCTCTCTTCATTTTCACACAGCCTCAAATAAATTTTTTGAGAGTACTGTTTTGTCTTCATCACTCTGAGTCAGCGTTTTATCACATTAGGAAATTATTACAGCAATTTACGAGAATCTTTTCTCTCTAATCTCTGCTATCCCTGTGTTCTGCATACGCATCTCTAATTACGCGAGTACAGTGATTGCATCTCCTGTTTTACGGGGTCAGCTCAGCACACTGCTGTTGCTCATATAACCCCACTCTTCCCTCGCCTCTACTGCTAATGTTTTCATTATGAATCCATTACTTTTTTTGGTTTTGCCCCTAATCTAGATGCATAAAACATTAACCCGTCCATCTCATCCTTAATTTTACTGTGTGAACTAATATTTTGATGGTGATGAACAAGGCACGCCACATTGACATACAGTACATTTTCAACCATTAGACTGCTTTTTCAACGAAAGTGTGGTTTTGACCCCAATGTACCAACACAACAAAATGTTGTTCTTTTTGTGTTTTTTTCTACTTTTTCGCATACCAATTTTTTATAATTAATGTAAATGGACTTACTAGTCGACACAAACACATAAAAGAGTGAGTCCCTCTTTTATGTGTTTCAGTTTAGGTGTTTGTGTCGACTAGTAAGCACATTTACATTATTGTGCACGTTCGTGGGAATTTCAAGAAAGTGAATTTATTATATATATAAATAATATGTATATAAATATATATGTTTTTTCATCCGGTGTTCAAGTCTACGTTAAAGAAATATTTTTGCGCTTGTTATCTGCTCAAATTCGCCTTCCCCACTGCTCCTGTATTCGTCCTTTATGCGCGTTTCTGCCCATTTTCCGATATATATATATATATATATATATATATATATATATATATATATATATATATATATATATATATATATATATATATATATATATATATATATATATATATATCCATGTGAATGAATATTTGTTCGCCATATGGTGGGATTTGCATTTGAACGTATGTATGTATGTATGTATGTATATATATATATATATATATATAACTTATACAGTTACACACAGCACGAGAACATATAAAAAGAACACTCACAATAATATCTTGACAATTTCGACGGACTCGAACTCCGTCTTCTTCGGAAGTTAAGATATGACTAAGTTATTCAACAATTTCGTGTAACTTCGAAGAAATCATATCATACAGATAACACTTAAAAGAAGGCTCACATTGTAGATTATTTGAGCTTTCGGCCTACTCCGAGGCCTTCTTCAGGTCAGACTCAGAGTATATATATGTATACTCCGTCTTCTTCGGAAGATAAGATAGGACTGAGGTATATGGGGAAGTGGTGCAGAGAGAGAAGGGAACGAGGGAGGGGGGAAACAGGTAGTGGGGGGGCGAAGGAGGGGTATGTGGAGGGGGAGAAAGCGGAGGGGAGAACAGGTGGTGTGGGAGGGGTGAAGGAGGGGGTTATGGAGGGGGAAAGGGAGGCCAAAGGGGAGCGGAGATGGAATAGGGAGGATGTGGAAATAGTAACAAGCGACACAGAAAACTGACAATTCATCCACAGATACCACAACACCCATGACCAAGTCGTCAACTCACAAAGTCATCATAAGGGCTCGACAAGTCAAAACCCAGGACGAGGATGACAAAATGTATGCGGATGAATAAATAGTCCCACTATCTCGTAAGAAACAAATCCACACCCATCCACCCTAGCCCCCCCACCCATTTAGTGAACGACGTTGAGGCCCGGATGTTGATAGGCTTTACACAGCCATATAAATGCCAATTCCATTGTTTTTAATTTTATAGGGTTATCGGATGGAATCCGAAGGGATGCTAGCACGGAAACATTGTAACAGTGGTTGAAGGGGGTATTGTGGTGGGAGGCATGTTTTGGGATGGGAAGACCCGCGGACGGGGAAGAGGGATTACATGAGGCGCGATGATTGTTCACCCTGAGGTTCAGGGGTGTAGAGCACTGGCCTGTATAAAATGCCGGGCAGAGTTTGCAAGTCAGAAGATAGATTACATTCTGAGATGTGCATGAGGAGTGGGGGAAGGGCGGGAGAGAGTTAAAAGGTGGGATGGAGAGGGGTGGAGTGGTGAAAATAGGACAAGTTTTGCATCTTGCTCGCAAGCACGGAGTGGGTGTGATTCTGGGGGTGGGAGGGGATTTGGAAAGAGGCTTGGTGGATTTGAGGAGATCTGATAGGTTGGCGGGTCTTTTGAAGGTAACAGAAGGGCATTTGGGAAGAAGGTTGGACGAAACGTTGTGATTTTTGAGGATGGGGTACAGGTCTTTGAGGATGAATTTAAGGGACTGGATGCCAGGGAAGTAGGTGGTGCATATTGAGAGAGGGTGGGAGTCTGTGGTTGAGGGAGGATTGGGGGTGTAGGATTGTTTTAGGATTTTTTTGTGAAGGAGAGAATCTGGGTATCCCCGTTGGAGGACGGAATGGTGAAGGTTGTTGAGGAATTTGTTGAGGGATTCGGATATATATATATATGTATATGTTTGAATGTGTATGTGTGTGTATATATATATATATATATACACACACATACACATTCAAACACGAAATACCGCCATATGCGCAAAAATATTCATATACATAATAGAATAGGAATGATGGACGGGATGAAGGGAGGAAGATGAGAGTAGGGGTCTGGAGTGTGTTTTGTTTGGTGTCACAAAATATTTATTTGATAGTTGCATCGATCCATAAACCTACCTTCACCGGTAGATTACCTTATAAATAAAATAAATGTATAGATCTTATTTTTATATTAAAGATATCATTATCATCCATAAAATGGGGTATTAAAAAACGTTATTTCACAAATACGTAATATAGAAAAAACATAGCAGCATCCATTATTTTCAGTGGACAAATGGACAATTTGGTGCAATTTTGGGAAATTGTAGTAGATAGATACGTGAAGGTCTACGCATCCTGTACACAGATCGTAGTGGTATAAAATAGTGGATTAATTTAACGTGACAAACCTTTTACCCTACTCGCCCCGCATCCAACTTCTCGTGAGCGCGGATGCTGCCACATCACTCCCATGAACATGTGAGAGCGGTGCGAACAGTCGGACGGACTTCGTTTTTCAGATTTCACACTCACATAAGTTATTGTGCCGGTCATCGCATAAATAAAGATGCTCTCACCCGCCATACGATCTCGTTGCCCTCGGCTACGAGCGTGTCCTGTCTCACGGCAACGATCCCTATTTTGACAATCCCTCGCCCTTTTTCCACCTCCTCCCACCCGTCGCTCCAAACCTTCCGCCCTCTCCCACCCCAACCACTCACCTTCCCCAGCCCTCCCCCATACAAAACGCGTCCCTCGAACAAGGGAACTAAAAATAGTTGAATGCGAAGCGCGCGCTGGCCACTTGTTTATTTTGGCGCGTGGGGCGGTGTCGCTATTAGTCTGGAGCTTTGGGTTCTGAAATATTTGTCCAGGCCGACGAACCTGTTAATGGTGACCACGGAACTACAAATAATGAAATCGGTAAAAACGAACATTGTGATCTCTCCTTACTCCCATAAATATACTTGACGCTTATAAAGGTGTTATTTGAATTCCGAATGATGCACTAATCACATTTTTCTAATCTGCATTGAGAGTGGAGAAATATTTTTCTCGCATTTTTTTAGGGCTTACAAATATTTGGCTCTGGAATTTGGATATGATGCTGAAATTCTTTGACAATTTCTAATGCTCGGTATTTTTTTAACCATTAGGGTTCTGCATTGAGGCTTGAAACATTTTCCATTATGAATTATTTGCCTTATGGAACTTATTCAAGTAATATTTCTTTATTTTACGGTCAGAAGAGAGAGCAGTGGAAGAATACAATTTTAAAAAAATTGAAAATAATTTTTTCAATTATTTTTAAGCAAAAAATTGCAAATGAATTGCAATTGTAAACAAAAAATAATTCGGCAAATTACTGTCATCTGTGCATTTTGCTTTTGCGTACGCTACGTGAGGTTATGTATCATTAAAAACAATAGCATGACAAATGACTGTCGTCGCGTGTTGAAATTAGCTTGCGTATACAACGAAAACGAAGGAAATGACGTCTAATGCAAGAAATGAAGAAATTTTTGCCGGGAGAAAAGTTTTTGTCAGGTGGGCGTGCCCGTTGTTTTACTGAGATTGAAATTTCTGCCAGATAATAAAAAAGTTCGTAAGTAACCACGTGAGTCGTATTTACCGTCATGAAACTCTCATGTGCGAATCAAATAGATGCAGCTTCGAAAATACTCCTCCATATGGCTACAGGAAAAGGATATTAAACTGAAAAAATAGCATTCTATTTTGTTGATTGAATCAACGTGACGCCAGTAATTAATTCTTAAGGCAAGAGAGGAAACCAAATGCATGTCGAAATGACGCTGTCTCTTGGAATTATGCCATTTTAAAATATTAACTTTTCATTAATTAATGTGGAGGCATGTTTTTCGAAATGCCAAACGAAAAATTCCAACTCTCTGTGCACCAAGTTTTTGAAACTAGGCATATTCAAATACAAATCTTCTTAGTGCCCCAAGGGACCACATTATCATGTTTCTGTCATCGATAAGGACTCCGTGCAAAAGTTTGCACGGACCCTGGGGGTTGCAACCAGGGTCCAAAAAAGGGACTCTGGATGGAAATCGAGTTAGAACGTTGAACACTCTTAAATAAAAAAATGGTGAACGTGAAGAAATCTTGCGATTTTCTATTCCAAACTTGATTTGTTGCAGGAATATTTTTGACTAATTTTCCTTAGCCTCACTTCACTTTTTTGTGGTAGGTAATATTCGGGATATTAACTTTGGTTAGAATTTCTATATAATAGCTTTTAAGGTTCATATCTCTAAACACATTCCTGCATGGACTTTTCCATTGACAGAGAAACTATATATGTCTTTACTTTCTAATTTGGAAAGCTTAGTTTCAAATATATCACTCAGATAACCTCGATCAGGTCAAATGTTTATAGTATGGAATAAAGTAGTTTTTGAGCATCCATATTTTTCCAGGTAATGAGAAAACAAGACTTAAAATCCTCTAATCTTTAATAAAATATCAAAATGAGGAGGGAAGGAGGTAAAATTTTAACGGAACAAAAATGACCTCCACGTTTGGATCCAGCTTACATTAATTAATTTTTATCGGAGCGGCTATGGAAAAAATGCATCCTCAACAAAAAATGATGTCCACAAGTGTAGTTACAATGATATTGTACGAAGACCTGTGTTCAATTCTACATTCCGAGTCTAATTCTCTGTTTTCAGGGAAAATTGGCTCGTTGCGAAATGAAAATTTCCCCTTTTAATTTCCATGATGGAGTACTCCCGATTCTATGCATTTTCTGCGGTCTACTGTGGTGTGTGCTGAAATATGAGTGAGGAAGGGGTCGGCGGAGGGAGGAAGGGTGGAGGAGGAGACGGTTGCCGCTTCGTCGCAGGGGACTCCGAAGAGTATTCTGAATTGGGGTTAAAAATTATTTTTGGAATGACTCCCGCCATGCGCCAAAAAAACTCCTCAAGTTGCGAGTCAACAAGGCCGAATGCCAGCTCTCCCCCTCACCCCGTGGCGCCCTCCGCGGCCCCCAACCCTCGCACACACCACAGAGGTCAGTCGGACGATCGCGTGAAGATATCTGTCATTATTAGACAGATGACCACGGAGTAAACATCACGCCCAGCATCCGTTTACGATTAATTTCCACACACCCCACGGACCAAGGCGTGAGAGAACTTGGACAGAATTCGGGTTGTTGCTATGGCTTCAGTACTGGATAATCTCCAAGAGCCCGTGTTCGAATCCCGAAAATAGGGGTATTTTTCAGAGACATCGTGTTCCTCTCTTGAATGTCATTCGGAGAGCAACCTAAGTGAAATATACCATCCGTCGGATGGGTCGTTGAATTTTATGATCCCCTTAGCGTCTTTCATTATAAAGAAGATTAGACCAATTCCGTAGAAAGATTCCTTTTATCTGATAATTCTGCCTACGCCAAATTACCCACCTATCTTCAACCATCTAATGATCTCGACTATTGGTAGTCGTCCTTACTCTTCTAATAGCTGCCACCTACTCCTCCTATGTGAAGAAATGTACCTTCGCTTGTCAGTGGGTTAGTGACCGAGTGCCCATGCTAATGGTCGGCACTATGCATAATGCGTACAATCGCTCCACGTCTGGCAATGAAGACGGCCACCATATGATTCGCTATGCACTGTCGATTCGGCCACTGAACTTATCGATCTCTATGCTTCGTATGAAAAGGATTCCATTGTTGTTAAGTTTCGCGCCTCGAGGCATTTGACTATAGAGATCGTACAAGTATAATGGGGCAGCCATTTCACTCGATTTCCACCCAACAAAGAGTTTCGTAAGCGATACTCGATTCGTTGTCATCTGACGACGAGGTAAATTTTTCTGCAGTTCATTTTCAATGCCGAAGGCAATTCTGCTGAAACCGAGAGAAAGTTTTTACCCCACACGTAACTGAGTAAGACTCCATTAAAAAGCGATCGGCTTTAGCGATGGTTTAATGCCATGCAAACTGCTGTACTTTCGCCTTGATCACGTGTTGGTTCCGATTTTCGTTAGCGTAACCGAGTACTTTAGCTGTTAGGACGAATTGTACACCATTTAATCTTAGTACGACAGATGAACAGAAAGTAAATTACGTTTCGGCCTAGCGTGGCGGTGGGTAAGACTGGTAGTTTGCAAAATGTGTTTTTTTACTTTTCTCACAACAAACTGTTAAAATGTGCTCTGCAATAGAAAACCCCGCGAGTTGTGAAGTGCGATTTGTGATTAGGTTTTTACAGGCAAATATCCCCAAGCCAATTGAAATCCATATGCGACTTTTTGAAGTGTACGAAATGGGAATAATTAGTAAAGATGGAGTGAGGCAGTGGTGCATTCAGTTTACAAATGGCCGCATCGCTGTTCACGACAGGGACCTCATTGGTCGAGCTAGCTTTTTCACTGATAAACTGACCAGGAAAATCAACGAAAAAATTATTGAAAATCGCCGAGTTACCATTAAGAATCTCTCGCTAGACGTAGCTTGCAACACACAGATAAATGGCTCAATTTAAATAGCAACCATTAGAAAAATAGTTTTAAAATGTTTTTTTTTCAAATGCTTATAATTTAACTTTGTCTTGCCTCCCGGTTCGTATTTTATTTTAAAACCTAAGTTACTTCCTAGAGAGTGGTCTCGTAATTGGCCAGATTCGTTTAAATTTTAGATGAACCCAGGAACTACTATACGTCCTGAATGACAGGACGCACAATTCTTGTTACAATCACTCATTCTTATACCTTTGTATACGTTCTACTCCCCTAATTCCATTCAATATGCTCATTATTTACATTCCTCTACCTCGTTTTCCCAACATTATTCTTCGTAATACAGTCTCCCCATCCCACATTAACTCAATACATCCTATGTCTATCTATAATTAGACATGCATTTTTGGAAAAAGTGCAGTTTCCATCCGAACGTCTGCCGCATCGGGAAAACCAAAATTTAATATGTAGACCCAGTTAAATACTTAGACAGTCTCACTCGCGTATCCAAAATATTAGAGCAGTTAGACTTGGAATCACTCACGGCGCGAAGTTTAAACTATAGATTGAAGCTTTTGCATAAATTTTGAAGGATGTCTCTTTAGCGGTGATGTTGAAAATGCATTATCATTCCATCGTAGTACGTTAGAAGAGATAATGCTAATAAAATGAGAGAGATTGAGTGTAGAACAGAGAGATTTAAGATGTTATTTTTTCCACGAACAATGAAGGAACAGAATAACATTTTCCGACCGTGATAGGGTTATATAGGGTCTGGTGTGTATTCACCCCCTGCCACACACCCTGACGGTGGGTTGCAGGGTACTATAATAACTAAATAAATATCTAACCTGTAACACGCTACAATAAGTCCTTCTTCAATTGGAATTACCATCTAACTACCTTCATAACGTTCAATATGCCAATACTCATCCTTCCTTTATTTATCTTACCCAACTTTCTCCCCTCTATCACAATCTTTAAGACTACATCCAATAACCAAGGGCACGACCGTAGCTACGTTCCTTGTATATTTAAACCAAGGGCACTTCATTCACCCTCCCTCCACATTTTCCGTCCTTCTTCATACACCCATCTATTCTCAAAAACCTCCAATCTACGCATATCGCCTTGCTTCAATGGCATTTTACCGAACCGTACAACACCACGCTGTCTGTATAATTTGTTTTTCTGTCCTGTACACGTTTCCCTTTCCTCACTCATCGATCCTTGTATCACATGGTACCCATGATGGCCTCTTCCAGTTTTCCCAACCCCACTGCATTTCATGTTTGATTTAGTTCTCAGTCGATTATGCCTTAGAGTCCTCTTCTGCCAACCCAGAGATCGCTGGTTCGATTCCCACTTGGCTGAGTTTGCCTCTAATAAATGCTAAGTGTTGTCATTGTCTACAATGTAATGTTTAGATAGTAGGTGGAAGAAGGTGACTGTAAGGTAACCGTATGATATATTTCCCTCTTTTTTACCATTCTTCCATCTCTATTCGCTGTTTGATTTGAAATTTAAGAAAAAATCGGAAACGTTAAATCTCGGCCCTGTCTCCATACCGGAGTTTCCTCAAAAGGGTCAACTAAATGCATCAAATGACCGGTTTCCTCAACATTGTGCATCGAAATCATCACGATACGCGCGGGGCGAAACAGAGAGCCCTGGGTTTTAGAGGGGTGCATTAAGGCAAATCTGGAAACGGAAGTCAAGAATTGGGGACCCACCGACCACTGTGAGATTCCGGAAACAAAAGGGTTCTCGAAAATAAGCGTCCCACCCCCCCCCCCACTCCTCGTGGAAAAAAATGAAATGAATATGTGTGAGGGAAACAAAAGGAAAGGGAGTGTATTGATTTCCAATGAACGCTTCGCTTTCGTGCTGTATCGACGGAATCTCATCCGACGGCGAGTCGTTCGACTTATCCCCTCCGCCGCGGATTATAATATCGCGCGTAGAATAACATCTATAAACTCGTTCGAAATTGATGTCATGTCCTGTGTCATAGGAACGCGATGTTACGGTCATTAATTCCCTTGGATTCTTCATATCTTAGGACTAATTTATTATTAGTCCACCGTCAAATTATTTGAGAATTTGGTTTTAGTTCGACTCCGTGGCATTTGGCGTATAAAAATTCAACATTTTGCGTCGTATTTATTTAAAGTACTTATTAAATTTATTTTCCTTACACCTACGTTAAAAAAAATTATTTTCAAATTCATAAAAACTATATAAATATAATATATAGGGGTAATAAAGGATTTTAATCGCTTGATTGATAAGTTAACCGATTTGTCTCGGTATTCATGCTTTCTTCTCAAATTTTAATTTTAAATTTATTATTATCATTAACAACGGTATGCTTCTTGTTCGGCTTCAATTAATTAAATGGAAGCATATTTAAATAATATTTCAGGTCAAAACTCAATGAAATCCTCTACTTTCCTTTTGAGACAGTTTGATCATTCAATGGCTTCTTGAACTCGTTCGTAATTTAGTCCTGCCAAGAGGATTACTACGAATACTGATAATTTAATTATTCCATTATTTGGGTTCGATCATTCGAAAGACATTGTATTTGGTATTTTAATTTCAATTTCTATGCCAAAGATTAAAAAAATTAAAGTGGAATAAAGTACATCGAATCAAAACTGTCATCACTAAAAAAATACCACATTATTTCTTTAGGCTTCTGTTCTTCGGTATTAACATGTTTTTGAAAGATAATGAACAAATTATGATCACATTCATGACGTTGAATTATAAAGATTTGATACACTGTTGGTAGGCAATTTTCAAATTTGGGTAAATTGAAATATTTCTTGCTTGCGGAAATATAGTATATATCCAAAATATAGTTAGTAATTAATACTTGTGGGCAGGCAGACCTATACTATTCATTTTTTGATACTTTAATCGTAAGAAAATGCACAATAATTCTCTATTACAGCTAATAGTGAAATGATACCTTAAACTTTTAGTAGAGGAAAAAATCCAGAGAAGTTCGCAAAAATTGTGTCTGCGATAACTAATTTAATCATGCGAAATTAGTATGTCAATTATTTGTTTTCATGACAAATAATTATTTGTTGAAGGGCCTGGATAATTCCTTCGTATTTCAATTTTTGTTTTCCTTGCTGAAGATGTCGGCATAGTCCGTAAAATTCCATTATACATTCTTTCTGAATTAGAAGAATTTCTGAAAAACATTCGTGGAAGACGTATTGATTAAAAAATTCCCAGGGATCAAGTTCTCTTTTGAGATGTTTTGTAGACATTTTATGAGTATCAGGAGGCAGAATTGTGGAAGCCATATTTAATTTATAATTGTTTTTGCTACAGTCCATGGAAGTTATTGGGCGTAGGCCAGTCATTTTGATGCTCTAATGATTCTTCCAAAAATCCTCTAGTTCAGCGTGCACACTTGGGTACATCGCGTTTCATTTCATCGAACCATCTTCCGATAAAAGACTCAGATTCAGGTTCTCCTTTCTTTAAACAGGTTCAAATACGATCTATCACAATCTGAACAATCTGAATCTTTTAACGTTCAAAATTCTCCCTATACACCGTCAGTATTTCTTATACATACTCTAAAAACGATTTTTGACAATTTTTGAAACATAATGCACTGATCCATAGCTTTCCAACCGCAATTTGTCACCATTTTGATGCACGCTTTTGCTGTTAGATGAATTTTATTATTTATTTTGCAAAACGGTTTTTCAAAAGAGTTGAAAAGCGAAGTTCACTCATCTTTTCGGAAGAATTGGCAAACATTTGGTCCACGAAACAAGCCCGAGGATATTAAATAATAATGCGTTCAATAGCTATCCTTTCCTCTGTGAGATTAATTATTGAATTCAACAATTCTAGTAAATTTCAAGGTATTCCACTTACCTAAAGGTAGTTTAAGGACGGTTTGTAATAACTATTTACTTATGTTTTGTGAAAACTATCTACTTCTTTTTGTCATGCATTTTTAATGTATGCTGTTCCTAGTAAATTAATTCTTTTCCTTCCTCTAAGTCGCTTAACCAAATTGCTCCTTTCTATCACGGCCTTCTACATTTCCTTTTAATGGTCCATCCGCCTAATTTCTCTGCCCTATTTGGATTTCCCCCACAAACCTCCGATCCACGCCCACCCTGTTTTAAACCTCAAGTATATGATTTTCTTTCTGTCCAACATTTTGTTCATTCTACGCCACACTTACATTTCAAAAGCCTCCAATCCATGCCCACTCTCATGTCTCAAGGGCCAGGGGGTCTTACATCTACATAGCATTACGTTCCATATTTAAAACCTCTACTAAACCTTTCTTTACATAGTGTGTAATTATATTACCCGTCTAAATGTTCTTCTTACTGTAACTTTTGAGGGAAAGTTCTATTTTTTTGTGAAAGTAAAATGGATTTTAAAAAACAAATGAGCGAATAAAAACAATTACAAGAGTTTCAACGCATAGTTTAATTTAGTGAATAAATCAAAGAGCAAATTTACGTCATCAATAAAACAAGCGAATACATAATATTGGTCGGCGCATATGAAATTCATCGTTTAACTTTAATGCGGTTAATATTCATGATAGAGGGCAAACATTGAGCGAATTTCAAATCAGTTTTGAAGGACTTACACTCACGTAATATACCATGTATTTTTACTAGACGGACGCCTGGTTATTACCGCGCGAAATTTCACACGGAAAACTCTATCCGTCTTTTTCGCAGTTCCCACAATGGCCGAATCAATGGGCGTCGGTCGTAGCGCTGGTGCTTGTCGCTGCAAGGATAAAAGAAACAACTCCTCTCTCACGGATCGTGAGAAAAAAATAAATCCATTAATTCTTCCACCTAATGAATAATTGTCACCATAGAGACCCGAGGCGTCTGAAATTTTAAAAGCCACGCTGTCAATAGAAACATATCCTCAGCGTATTAATATTTCAGACGATTGTGGACTATTTAATGAATGCATTCATTGGAGAGACCGTCGTGGTATATCGGTTTGAAGGAAGAACTTCAATGTTTTATCCCCCGGGAGAGTCAACCGCGCGTAATTTTTTTGGACTGGCGAAAGGTAAACCAAATCAGAGTTGCGCTAATTATTCATGCCACTCTTATAACGAATAAATATATGCACGATAGATATTTTGCAATTTAAATTCGTCATAGATGAATTCAAATCAGTCATACATGTCTGTACCGGTACTTCCTATGTATCTAGTATATTCATACAGTATTTTTCATTTCTTCTGATTAAAAATAGGAATACTTTCGGTATTGTGTTTTTGAAGAAGCTTTCAATTTATTTTGAAACTTGAGGAATCGATAGTCACCGGGGAGTATACGAAGTGCTTTGTAAAGCATACTCTCCTGTTGAAACGAGATTAAAACAAATTAGTGGCGAGACCCGGGGAATGTTTTTTTTATCATGTCCAAGGTCGTGACCTCTGACATTAACCCATCGAGGTAGCGTCGGTTTTTCTCTCTTAAAAGCTACTTCAGGAGGAACGTGAAGAGAATGATTTGCTGCACCCTGCCGTCTAAAACCGTTTCCCCTCCCCTCCCCGCTTTCGAATCAAAAAGTGAAGAAAAATCACATGCGCGATTGTGATTTTCAATTGAGATTGAAATGTCTGTCATTTAGCGGATTGTGAACCAGTGTAACAAGGGAATGAAAGGGCCTCGTGAATATTTATGTAGATCCATCAGAAAGGGATGAGGAAGATGAAAAATAACCGGGGACATTTTGCATATCAGTTTTTTTTTCAGTTAAAAAAAATCTAGTTTATTTGATCGGAAACTTACAGCACGCATTGATTTAATATTAATTTAAATTAACTACCGTTCCTCACCTGGACCATGAAGGTTTTCTCACTCACAATTCTGGCTGTGTAGCCTGTGATTGCTTTGAGAAATTTTTACTATTGATACGTGTAGAAAATGTTTAGTTGAAAAAAAGGGTTCGGGGCCGGGGTTTTTGGGCGCTAAATTAAAAAATTACTATGCTGTGAAATTTAAACAGGCCTCAAATATGTTAACCAAGCCAGATTATATATCTGGGATAAAAAAGCACCGATCATCTACTATAACTTAGGTGCATTTGGAAGACTAAAAGCATCCTCGTTGAACATGGTTTTTGATCTCTTTGATTATGCCTGAAATTGAATAAAGTTTTTTTTTCATTCATAACATCGGATCCTTTAAAGAGAAATTTTCTCACAAAACCATTGAAATAGACTAATAGAAGCCTAAGGAGTAAGCAGGACATATACACTGGAAAAAAGGGTGATATTTTCTTCGTCAGCTATTTCAGTTTTAGAAAGTGAACTTAACTGGTTAGAGCTGGATAGCTTTTCTAATCTAACTGGACGGAATTTCTTAAGTAACTTAACTGGATAGCGTTACTAATAGAAAATATCTGGAAATATACTAATATTTCTGAATTCTTGGGATTGTATGTTTAAGGATTTCACTGGAATAGCGATTAATGAGAGGCAGAGATAAGTTAGAATGTAGAGAAAGGAACTTGTAAAATGTTCCAACTGAAGCATGGTTTTTCATGACTCGGAAACTTGGTCATGGAAGAAAAAGAAAAGGACAGAGTCAAGGCTTTGAGAGGTGGTTGTTGGGAAGAATGGAGAAAATTATATAGACGGAATTTAAAGTAAACGAAAAAGGCCTAGTCAATGCAGAGGAAAAGAAGTGGCTGTTGGGAGAAAGGTGGAACAACATATTTCGATCGTGGGAGAGGTTGAGAAAATGTACTTATGCGGGGTAAGGAATCATTTTCTAGGAGACACGAGTCGGAGAAAGACATATCAAGCAAAGAAAATAATATTAATATGGAGGATAGTTTTGTATGGCTCGGAAACTTGGTCTTTGAAGAAAGAGGATAAGCACAAATTTAGAGGCTTATAAAGCTGTGGGTGTGGAGATGAATAGAACGATGAAGTTCTATTCAAGGTAGAGGAGAAGGGACGGCCGTTTGGAGGATTTGAATTTGGCAGGACAAGTAGATGTAGACACAGAGAGGCAAGCTGATACTGAAGACGTTAATAGGAGGGAGAATTATGGAAAAGCGAGTTAAAGGAAGGAAAGTAATAAGCATTTTGGATGTAATAGAGGGATTTATAAAGTATACAGAAGAAAATAATAAGTAATTATTGTAATATCTTGCACGTATGGAGTAACTCAATATAATTGGTATCACGAAGAGGCTAGGGCTTGGAAGTACAATTGGATGTAATACCAGGGCTCATCAAAAGTATATCCTAAGTCGGTCGACCACTGCTTATTAAATGCAAGATTCTTTCTATCGTGTAGAAATGAGAAATGAGAAATGGTCTTGCAAGGGTTTGATGACCTCTATTTTACGTTTCCGGGTGTGACCCCTTACAAGGGTGAGCCCATGGAAATACAAAATAGAAGGATTAAGCTGGAGGTCTCATCCCTGAATGATTTCTGTTCCGTTCGAAAACTCTTGGCAGTAACTGTCGCCAAGATATGTAAAAACCTCGGAATGTGTCTCCTCTGGAGAATCATTTCCGACTCATTCTTTCCCCTTAGAATATTCCCGTGGGCTATTTATTTTTGCAGACGGAATTTTGAAAAAAATATGGCACGCAGCCTGGCAAAGGCTCATATTCTTCCACGCTTTCCATACCTTAGACTCTCGGAAAAAAATACTTTAGAAGGAAAGTTATGGGCGGGAAATAGCCTCTTTCCTGTTTTGTGCCATGGGAAAATCTAGTTGACGGTTGACTAATGGGTTGCGGCGAGAGACCGAATCGGAGAAACTTTTCTGTTCAAAAAGTGACATGATGCATGTTTGCTGTTCGCACATCGATACCAGTGGAAGTCCCGCGGGACCTCACATGAATTTGGCTGAGAAGGACGAATGTGAATGTTTCCCAACTTTCACTCGTCTCGCTAACACACAATCCGCATTCACGGTTCACAATCCATATTCACATTCACGGTTACCAAACAAACAACGAGGACGTTCATGGCAAAGATAGGTGCCTGTCTTCGCCGACTGACATTGCAATTGACTGATCAGTTACTGATGCGTCGTGGTCAGTGACAATAGATGAAAATTTTTAATGCAATGCTCAGTTCGTTGTTCTTTCCTACCTGTCATACCAAAGGTGAAAGTTATCGAAGTAAGTAGTTGATTTACACACCACTTAAATAACTGCAACAACACCCAATATAAAATCTTTTGGGGTTGTAATTTTAACTTTTCATTCCGAGAGGGAAACGTAATTCTAAGGTGAAAGTTCGCAATATTCGTAATAAAAAAAACCACCATGTCTATTTTTACATTATAATTTTTAATTAATGCATTATGTTTTTGGTTACAGCTTGTGTTACCATGAAATTAAAGCCAGCAAATGGCCGATGACACACGTTTGATGTCACAGAAGCGATCGAATGTATTATAGTCGGTGAATTAAGATTATAAATGCGAAAGTTATACATGTGATGCTTTGTTAGGGGTAGCACTAAGATACGTATTGAAATCCATATAAACATTCCTAGGAAGACCAGATGTTTGGCTCTGAATGGTACATAGGAGGAACGCGGATTGAGTACCAGCCGTGACAATCATCCTATCAAAAATCTGACCGAAATACTTTGCCGGTCATGAAATCGACATCAGTCCGCTTTTATGGTGAGAGTCGCTCTATTCAGAGGGTCAATGATGCCATATCGGGATGATGGATTGCTTAGTATGGAGAAAAGCATTATTACATACATTTCACTAAAATTATTGGGGAAAATTAATTATGCCAATGCAATAAAATTTCATAAAAACACCACTCGTATAAATCTATTAATAATGATAGATGAAGGCATGATTCCGGTGTGATCCATGGATTTAATACTACAACTCTATTGTACAAACGTTATGTTGGTGATTTTGAAGAAAACTTAAGGACATTTTGGTAGAAGCACTAGGAAAAAAGGTATACAAATTACCCTTGATTTTTACGGGCGAATCCAGGGTGCATATTTTGCACTTCCCTACGAAGGCTAACCGTTGTAAATTTGGAAAGGGATCATATCCAATTGTTAATGTGATTAAATGCATGATATAGCATGCATTATCCATGCTATTGTATGCACTATGCATTCATTATATATTACAAACAGTGGAGATGGCAACTTAAAAATACTTGTGATTAGTTAATATTTAGTGGTTGTGATTAAAAATAAAATGGATATTTTCATTTAAAATGAGCGATACTTCGAACATTCCAGTCACATAATGCGATGAAGAATAATTTTTCAACAAATTCACTGAACAGAACCAGAAGCGATTTGTGCTAATGGAGTATATTTCTAAGCCAATATGAAAACGTAAATGTAGTTTATGAATAAAATGAAGTCTTTAGTTCAGTTTAAATAAGGATTATACATTTAATATTGATTTTAAATGCTTCCACAGAGTCACGCTTGGTTGTCTGATATTAGGTTTCGTGAGTTTATTAATCGTTGGAGTGTTTATTATAGGAATGATAAAGTCAAAAGGACATAATGTGTGTACGCCCAATGTTCCCAATCCCTACATGGTAAGAGATCTAAGAGTCACATGAATTACCATGGACAGCAATACCCAAAAGCTAGCTTAGCATACCGTATATCTTGTATGTTAAAATACGAGTATGTTGCGTTAGTGGTATTCGATTCATTATCGATTATAATCTATGCCTTCCGCCTTAAGCTCTACATTAAGTCTTTTTCTGACTTCTCATCTTCGAAACTCTGGCGGGATCATTCGTTCTATTTTCACCTTCTTCCACTTACTTATCGTAGCAACCTTAAAACCATCTTGTGATTCTCCATTGAATATTGTCTATTTATATTATTTAATTCTTCTAAAATGCTGCCAAAATACACGAAATACGTACGTGTCTTCTTGATAACTTGAAACGACACATTTCAATATGTGGTTCATTATATTACCTTTTCCCCTTTTCACTACAAATTAACCATTCTGGAACACATTCTAGCTAATCCTAGGTTATTTTCTTAACGGTTGTCGACACAGGTGAGGGGTCATTGACCTTCCACAAAACATGAGCACTGGATCTGGTGTTCCAAACATTCATTGAGACATTTTGTTTGATATGGAATACATTTTCAAGATGAATGTTTACAGAAATTGTCAGAAGATGCCTAGATTTTGTTCTGAAAATAGCGTTAAGCATTGTTTAACAAAAAGTACTGAAGTTTGAAAAAAAATATGTGAGTCGTATTATTATTTTGTTTGACCGCGACAAGACCATGATGCCCACTCATCCAAATTGAAAAGTCTAGATCCTTACCAGCGAATACACACACCAAGCAGGCTACGAATTTATCTTTTGCGGGAAGCGCTCGTCCTCAAATACATTAACCCTTCGCAATCTCACTAGTGCCCGAAGCTGTCATCCACACTTCAACGAGAGTCAAAGAAACGGAAAGGGAGAAGAGATTGAAATTAAAAAAAGAAAGGTAACGAAAAAAGGGGAAAATATTCGCGGTTCGGGAAATAGGGAGAGTTCAAATTGTAATTTGTCGACGGAGGAGGAGAGAAAACGTTTTCAAGGAATTCCAATCTTCAAGAGGAAACGATTTCGTCTTCATCCGCGGTCGTCTTGTATGCACGTCTAGCTTCACTTCTCTCCCCTCTCTCTCACACACACAACCCTCTCACGACGGAGTTGACTCAATTCCCCTCTTCACCCTCTCTATCTCCCTCCTTCCCTCCCATCATCCCTCAGCCCAACCAGCCTCACTCATTCGCAAGGAACCCCGTCGAAATATCCTTCCGCTTCCCAAATAAAATATTTTCACGCAGAGTTTTCCATTTGGCCCAGGAAGAAAATGAAATACCTGCATGATCCAGGGTAGTGTGGTTGCCAAAAGTATTCTGCATAAATCTCCGGACACATTATTAATATTTTGCTACTTTTTGGATCAGAACGAACTCTCGAATATTTTGGAGTCTTTCCTCCACTCCAGGTGTAGGCTTCGAAGTTTCAAGATTCTATTCTTAAAACTTCTCTAGTTTAGTCTAGTAAAATGAAATTTGTGAATATCCAGAGTTCCTCACGAGAGAGAGAGTATACGAACGTAACAAATAACTGAACACGAAAAAAATTACTATCAAAATTCATATTTTCATTTTTTGCGTTGAATATTTTATATTAAATTGTATTTTGTAGTAATCTCAGTTTTTTGATCTTGGTATTTGTTTCGTTTAGCCGGGAAATACATATTTTCGTCATTCCTTCCAGCGTTACTTGTTACCGAAGATGAGCTTAATTTTACAATTAAAAAATGGCCAAAGAATTACAGAACACCACCACGTAATAATAATAATACATATAGTATAGTCACTTATTTCCAGTTTCTTGATACGTAATCTCAACACGTTTTTAGGGACGGTTTTTCTCCGCATTGCCGTCAAAAGAATGAATAAGTTC
This sequence comes from Hetaerina titia, assembly GCA_037158775.1. NCBI lineage: Eukaryota > Metazoa > Arthropoda > Insecta > Odonata > Calopterygidae > Hetaerina > Hetaerina titia. The sequence goes on along the minus strand of CM073778.1, from coordinate 77,771,330 downwards.
CTTTTCAAAGATTCCCGCATATACTAATCTCCGTTGGTTAAATGGTTGATTACTAGGAGTAAATTAAGTATTACATATTTGTTATTGAATTTAACAAAGTTTCTCTACACAACTTGGCCTATTGCTAACCGGTTAGAATAGCTAGTCCTCATGACAAGAGACTAAATAGGTTTTGAATACACAGAATCTTTCCGGGACACCACTATAGAGAAGGGCTAACTTCAAATCGCGTGAGGGCACCTAAGCTAAAAGTTGACAATGATCGGTGCCTACATATTTAAATGGGAGATAGCAGTGACTAATAATTTTCATGACATTCAGGTAAGAGTAAATACGAAATTGGAAGCAATTAAAAACTAAAGAAAGTTCACATTTTTCGTAGTTAGGACTTCATAGATTTTATTTCATCAATGTATGAGTTTTTATATAGAAATCCTTACGTATAAACTGTTATTTAAAAAAAATGATGGAAAAACAGTAATTTGCCGTCAATAAAATGTGAAAAAAGTTTGTTTGTCATTCGACTGAGGAACATTGCTTAGGTAAAGATTAAAAATTTTGTCCTGGCTCCACTTTGCTCAATATCTATGCATGAACAAAGAGTTAGTACATTTTTGAAACTTTTTAATAATTAATTCACAACGAATTCTAAATGAAAAGGCTTCTCCAATATTCTAGAAGGTTATTATTTTCTCCAGACGGCGGCATATATCATTCCCCTGGAAGATGACGCAAGGCCTCCAATGAAACGTGTTATGAATGAAGGACCACTGTTCCAAGTCATGCATCTCCAAATTTTAATTTTAGTCCCGAAATGAATAAAAATAATAAAGGAGTTGCTGTCATGGCGACTCTGCTCGTTCAAGGATGAATGTGTAAGATATTGTTTTTTCTTTCGTTCCCGGAAGCACGTCGTGTGATTTCATCCGTTTGGGATTCATTTGTTTACACGATTCAATATAATGTGAGGCAAACAAGCAATGCTAGTTATGCAGAGCATTATGCCGTTAATTATTCTGTTAACTTATGCAATTATTTTTTATCATTTTGTTGTATAACCTAACTCTCAATTCTCCCGTCACTTGTGGCGCGCGTGTATATATATATATATATACATATACACTTTTTTGGAAAACCCACAAACGTGTAATGTAAATTCACTGATAAGTCATAACAAACACAGAAACCAAAACACAAAAGAGGAAAAACTCACTCTCGAATTTTCGGTGGTCCCACCACCTTTCTCAAGAGGAATTAGGAACAGAACAAACAGTTCTGTGCCTAATTCCTCTTGAGAAAGGTGGTGGGACCACCGAAAATTCGAGAACCAGTGAGTTTTTCCTCTTTTGTGTTTTGGTTTCTGTGTTTGTTATGACTTATCAGAGTATATATATATATATATATATATATATATATATATATATATATTCAAACACGAAAATCCCGCCATGCGGCGAACAAATATTATTTTCACACATAGAAATAGATATAGTATAAGGAAACAGGATAGGAAAACACATAAAAGACAAACACAGGAAAGGTAGGGAAGGCGGATTTGAGCAGGTCACAAATGAAAAAATTTTTTCTTATCCGGGATAAGCAAAATATATCCCGATATATATCCCGGATAAGGAAATATTTTTACATTTGTGACCTGCTCAAATCCGCCTTCCCTACCTTTCCTTTGTTTGTCTTTTATGTGTTTTCCTATCCCATTTCCTTATATATCTATTTCTATGGGTGAAAATAATATATATATATATATATATATATATATATATATATATATTATATTAAGTCACTTTCTTGAAAATCTGTGTTTGTGTCGACTAGTTAGTCCATTTACAATATTTTTTACATATGTACCCACACACATTCAAACAGGAAATCCCGCCATACGGCGATAAATATTCTTTCACATGGCAATAGACACATAGGCAAAATGACGAGCGTAACAATATTTCCTTGACTCGAACTTGAACACCGGATCTTTTGAATAAATTTGCGCTTGTGATCTGCTCGATTCCGCCTTCCGCACCTCTCCTGTGTTCGTCCTTTATGTGAGTTCCTATTCCTATTTCTTATATCCATTTCCATTCGAATGAATATATAATCAAATTAGAAAAAAGATTTTTATATTCATATATGTACATAAATCTGTATATATAGGATATGTGTATATATATAGGATATATATATAGGATATATATATATATTAAAATAGGCGGGGAAAAAATAGAGCAGGTAGAGCGGGTAGAGCAGTTTACATATCTCGGAAGTGTTTTGGACCAATACGGTCAAAGTGGTAGGGACGTAAGGAGAAGAATTGCGCTAGGCAAGGAGGCTTTCTCAAGGAGGAGGGAGTTGATGACGGGTACGTTGAGTAGGGATGTTAAGACAAGACTCGTAAAAACTCTGATATGGAGCGTAGCTATGTACGGCGCGGAAACGTGGTCGCTGGAGCAGGAGGATAGACGTAGATTGGAGGCTTTTGAAATGTGGGTGTGGAGAAGAATGGAGAAGGTGAAATGGGCCGCAAGGAAAACAAATGAGGAAGTACTAGAGATGGTGGGTGAGGAGAGGGGTTTGTTGAGAGAAATCCTATGGAGGCAGGAAAAATGGATGGAAGGCGTATTGAGTGGTAGTGGAATGCTGAAGAAGGTAATAGAGGGGAGGATGTTGGGCAAGCGAGGAAAGGGCAGGAACAGAATAGGGATTTTGGACGCGATGAAGGGAGGAAAGAAGTACACAGAGATGAAGAGGGACCTGATGTAGATTAGGTTTCTGGACTGGGTTTTGTTTGGAGTTTCGAAATATTTATTTGATAGTTTTGTCCATCCAAAAACATATATATATATACAAAATCCGTGTGTTTTTTTAAATTCTCTTCACAAGAATTCTCTTACATGGTAGACGACTATAAAAACAAACACAATGAGAGAGTTATTTTAAGGCTTTTTTTAAGGCCAATTAGTACATACATCTACATGATACCATTCGTTTTATCAGTCTGGCGTGTTTTATATGGCTTATTTATTTTGTTGAAATGTTTCCTTCCCCCCATTAAAAATGGTGTTCTTTCCGTTTGGGATTCTCCGCCTAACTAACCATGGATGTTTCTTTCAACTCCCTCCCTATTTTCCCCATGCGTCCCAATCTCAGCATATGTTGTTGCCTAAGCCAAAAATATCATCATGCCTACCTTGCAGGCAGGCTCACTTTACCCGAATTTTTCAACCACTTTATCAGAGGAAAATATACTATTTTACGGCGCCACGAAACACCTACATAAAACGAGAGGTGAATTTTTCAAACATCCCTGGTAATAATTAAGTTTTTTTTTAGTTCCACTGTGAAATTTCCGATGTCTTGCTGCTCTTGCTTGCAAGGTAGTCGAGTGGGAAAATCATCTGTTTTCTACCCATGTTCGATTGTGAATGACTCTCCTCATCTTCAAAAACAAAACTGGGTGACTCTGTGCTCTCCAAATTGGCCTAGAAATGTTAGACTGCGATGGGGAACGATCTGGCTTTCCTCATTACTCTATTGATACGTGAATTTGATACACTAAATAGATCTTCTGACGAGGTTAGCTCTATCAAGCCACTTTAGTGCGAACTGTCAAACCAACCTTTGGATAGATTACTGTGGCTTCGTCTAGTTTATCTTGATTCATGCACGTTGAGGGAAAAGTTGGGAGTCTATTCTTTTTCTTGCAGAAATTAATAAGAGATAACGTTTGAGTATATTCTGAACTATATTTCGTAAAACCTTTTTTAAAAAATCCCAATATGTGGAATCATCAAGCGTTAAAATAAATGCTCTCCTAATTTTACAAAAAACTCTATAGTAACTACCCCGAACATTAGCAGGGAGATAATTGGGGAAATTAAACACTAATGAGTTCGAAGTGTGAAAATCACCTACATCGAAGTATAAGTATCGATTTGAACGGGTATTTTATCAAAAAGAACGTATTTCTGTCATATTCTAAATTTTGTTGCTTCAAATATTACTTTTTAGGGATTTTTAAAGAGTATTTTTCAAGTAAAATATTCACTTAACGGCAATAGAGGAATATGAACCACCGATATAACTTTATTTAATGTCAGAAAGGCAGGTTGAGGCGGATTATTCCTAATAAAGTTTCAAATCCTATTTTATTTCGATTCCGTAGAGAGTAGACAGGTCCCTGGTGAACTTGTAAAGTTGCTCCATAGATGGAGCGCGGGGGAGCTCATCAAATGTGTGTACCTAGCGATTTATTACCATTCCCTCCCCTCTAGCGAACCGAAATTCAGCAATCCGGAGAGGAAAATTTTTCAGGGCAAAAAGTGGTGTTTGATGAGAGAAAAACTTATAAAATAAGGGAACGGACACGAATCCTTTTTGAGTGGAAAGGGTAGAAGGGAATAAAATTATTGTAGACATTTTGATTTGACGGGATGGTTATTTTTTTAATGACTTATATCGTTGGAAAAGCACAAATTGAAGGGATGATTCCAATGAATGTTTGAAAAAAAAACTCTCTCGACTCACGTCTGTTTGAAACAGTTCGATTGAAAGTGAAGGGATAAATGCGGAGAGGGCAGTGATAAAACTAATGAAGAAAGGTCACTTTGATTTGGCAAAGAGGGTGAAAGGTGATTGGCGAAGTTCGAAGGGAAGGGGTAAGTGAGTTCAGAGAAGATATTACAGGAAAGGGAGAGTCTTGTGGAGAAGGATATTTTATGGGAATTGAGTGCCCCAGTTGTTGATGGAGCGTAAACAGGACAAAGATTAATGGTCTATGAGTCTCACGAGATGTTGAGGAGGTTCCGAAAAGGGCTGTGGCTGAAATGACTCACCGAAGGGTATTTGTCACCCATGTTGAATTCTTACGCAAAGGTGATTGATTTAAGAGTATTCCCAAGGCCACGGACAAGAATCATAGAAACAATATAGTGATTGAACACAAATCTGGATATTCAGCGAATTAGTGACAAGTTATGACCCACTAATATTTGGGGAATCTTTAAAAGTATTTGTTATTTGCGTTGAAGTTATTTTGAACCGTTATTTTCGTCCAATTTACCCTTGAATATCTTCTCTTTTTACTCTTATTCCCTCTTTACGCCATAGATGGGACCCTAAAAAAAATCGCAATCTAATAGAATCAACGACTTTATTTAAACTTGCGAGCTCATTTCCTTGCTACAATTTGACGCAAACATATAGTATACCAGAACGCAACAATGCTGCGCAAAACTAGTGTACGTAAAATGGCCGCTTCATTTTCAAAATGTACGTCTGGGAAGCAGCGATGTTTTATTCGTTTATCCCGTAGTTAGGAAGGGTATAACATATCCAAATTCATCGACGAATAAAAGTTCAAAATGGTGATACAATTGTTTCACTTTGACAGCAATGACGGACGCTTGGACTAAAAGTTGTTAAACAATGTTATTTCCATATCAGATTCCCCTTGACCAGGTCAGGCACACACAGACTGTATTGTGGTAGCATGGACCTTTAGACTAGTTGAACCAATGGCTTTTTTAGAAGTATTCGTGAACCTTCGACGTGCTAAAATACTTCTATTTAACACCAAGAGGACTACAAATGAAAATTTCCTGCTTGAAAACCTGTAGTATTCAAGAAATCACCAGATAAAAATATTGAAGTTTTTAGGTTTCCATTTGACTCACCTTTGTAGTAATTAGTACTCGACTAATTCATTACAATTAAGTCTTAAGTAAATATACTCTTGAGCGCTTGAGTTCGATTTAGTTATACTTGCGTTCCGTACGAGGGAAGAACTAGCATTTGAATTTTCTAAGACGGTTCCTACATCTCTCACTTAATCCGGGGGCCAAATCAACCAATATTCGTGGTTGATAAGTCATCACTAATATAAATTCATACTTCTACGACAGTTTTTATGTCTAATTCCGTTGATTTTCCTTCATTTTAAGTCCGGAAGAGGTTGTTATCTCGGCTAACCAAAAAAATTCCCGAAAAGCATACAATTTACGTTCAATCACCAAGTTGAACAGCCATCAGCAGTTGATACCTAATAATCGTCACTATATCAAATAACTGTAAGGTTCCAATGTAATTGATTAATCCCCTAATTAATGTAATTGTTATCACTTTTGAAGTTATATTTATTTTCACTTAGCTCTATACCGCTGTGAAGACGATAGCGTCTTTAGCACAAATGATTTAAAGAGAGCATAAATGTGATATCGGCAGCCATTACGTCACAATTTCACATAACCGCTGCCGCTGACGATTTGATAGAATAATTGTTTTTTTTCGAAGCGCTCGCCAAAATATTTTGACTGAAATTTAGATTACATTTTCAAAGTACCCTACTGAAATTAAAATTTGATAGCTAGTTAACACACAACAATTTATTTTAAAGTGTAACATTGAAATTTTCATGAAAATTCAGCCTTTCATGTTGCTCTGCATAGAATCAAGCACGTCTCTGAAAGCAAAAATCGGTGGTTTGAACTCCACCCCTATAATTAGTGTTGTTTTACTCCGAAAATTTTCTTTTTAAAAACCATATCATGCTCGCAATGACGTGGAAGCATGTGATGATTTTCTCATAAACTTTCTGATAGCAACCCTCGGAACCATTTAATCTATAAGCTCCTTGGTGTCAAATTTCGCATCTTTTCCCCTTTGGATCAAGTAGCAGATTAAGTGATTACTTATAAATGAGCTGTAATGGATAAAATTCTATAAACATTAAAGGAAAATGTTCAAAATTGGAAACTAGAACCCATAAAGCAGAAAAAAAAGATAAATGCTAAAATGTCCTGGTTCTCAAACGGGAAATAAAGCAGTTTATATTTTTAATGAGGAACATATCTTTTACTCCGTTAATCGTTTATCCCAACAACAGGTTTCACAAAGCCGTAAATATTTTTTTAGTTTTCCCCCATCCAAATTTTTGTATCGTGGGGATATTCGTTTTCATGGGGTAATTATTCTTAGGTCATCAGGTTTGAAATAATTAAGTTGTTAATCACCTTGACCTTAATGATTTAAGCATTGCCCTTTTCACTACCATAGTTCTCCACATCTCTATCTGAAATATTATATGGGCATAAATTTTCCGGTTCATGTATTGAATATCGCACGTGAGAAAAGAATTAAGGATTATCTTAATTTTTTGAAAAAGTGAGATATTTTTAGACAGTGAAAGCGGATTTATGATGACGAACCGGTCGTAAACGTAATCAATGCCGGTCATAAAAGAGCAGACAATCGGTAAACTTCACGAGTACATGCAATATACATTTGGCTGTCGGTAAATATTTGAAAGGATTTCATTAAACAGAGAGAAAATCAGTTTAAAAAGTAGAATAGACAACGGAGGTCGCCGAAAAAGTTAAATAAATAAATTATTGTTATTATTTTGCACAATTTAATGAACTCCTCTTCTGAAAATGGATAAGAGAAAAGGTTTTCAGACAAAATATATGCAACACGATATCCACGATAAAATTTCAAATAAAAGTAGCATACTAACAAAAATATTGTTTTATAAAGTTTTAAATTGATTTCGAAAATAATGGTCACTTCAACGATGTCTCGCCTGAGAAAATTAAATTTATGACTCCCATATTTTACGATTGGATCGCATATATAGGTTAATCCGCGCGTACATGTTTCGTTGGTAGAACTGAATAGAAATTGAATTATTTTAATTGAGCTCTTTCCAAGAATAACAAAATTAACTATTGCTGCTGTTGTTAATTAAAGATTTAATCAACCCTAAGCCCACTTTCGGAGTTGTATGCCTATGACACCTAGTGTTGTATAGTAAACTAATTATCGTTTAAAATGAATACACTTTGTAACTTCCACACAATTTGTGGAAGTCACAAATTGTGTGGAAGTTACAAAGTGTATTCATTTTAAACGAAAATGAACCTCCACAAAGTTGAGCCTGAAACCATAGAATTCATTTAAACTAATTATGTTCAATTGCCACGAGCTATTACATTTTCTTTGTATTTCTGATAGGTTATTGATTGCTATGCCCAAACTAAGAGAAAATTCATTTATATAGTCTGTGCCGAGGATATCTGAAATTTTTTCGTCACTTTCTTTAAAGAGATATTTCGGTTTTTTTCTTGCGATTAATACAATGAAAACTGAAAACGATATTTCTTCAAAAAGATCAACCTACTGCCATTAGGCAGTAGGTTGATCTTTTTCCAAAGCCCAAGGAATTCCTTTAAATAACACTACTGAAATTGGATCACATTTGCCTTATACGAGCGTTGCTATTTATATTTTCAGCTTAATAATGAAAATACAGTAATTTATTATTGAAAATGGCTATATTGTTTTTCGAAGTATTCTCCATGATAATCAATACACTTTTGAATGCGCTCGAACCAATTTTCGTAACACCTTCTCCACTCCAATTGAGCTACCTCCAAAACAAGGTTTCTGAATGCATCAAGGGCTTTTTAAGGCCCCAAAAACCGTTGGCCACGCAATATTTCTTGATAAAAGGGAATAAAAAGAAGTCATTTTGGTGCTAAATCAGGGCTGTACGGAGGATAACCCCGTTAAAAGTTACTGTCGCGCCATCTTCCGTAGTTTCTTTGAATTTGTATATTCGTCCACTGAGGAATATCTCATCACCTTTTGAGACCCAATTCTCTTTTCTTCGAAATACTTTGTCAAAAAATCGATGATTTTAACCCATCCACACTTAACTAAGTACTAGCTTAATATTACTAAATTCTAAGTGAATGAAACTGCAAACAGGGTTGTATGTCACCCCAAAAATCTATCAAATAAGAGTACAGGCCTTATACCTGACAGACCTGTATCTTGAAAGATGCTCTCTTATAACAATTTAAACTCTGAAAAATATCCACAAAAATTAATATTTTATTCTAATATGTTCGCGAAAAATATTTTGGAATGCTTAAATTAAAATATAATGCGTAATTATTTAATAAAAAAATACAATCATATAAATATCGTGAGACAGACGAGTATTTTATATGATCTGATTTCAAATGCAAGTTTTTTTATGTTTCTTTTACTTTAAAAAAATATCTACACTTTGAGATGATTCTGAGTGATTTTTTTCTTTTTGTACTCTGATGTTCAATATAAAAGTCGTCAACCATAAAAAATAATCATTTAACCTGGCATCAATATCCTAGTTAAAGATAACTTTTTCAGTCATGTAAAAGGGAGGAACAGATGAAATAAAAACTACGAAAAGTAATTGAAAACGATCCAGCAGTCATATGGAAGGAAATAGGTTTTACTTTATTTTTGAGAAAAACGAGATTTTATCTCCCGTCTTCAAATCGAAATATTACTATCTAGACTTCAAATGATAAAATAAATGAGTGGAAACTGACGGTCGTGAACTAACTGTTAGATTATCGAGTGAATGCAGTTCCCATTGAAATCAATGGGGTCCTTCAAAGTTTCAAACCAATATAGCAAGGCCCTCTACAAAGTAGTCGCATAAATAGCAAAAAGGTTTCTGGCTCCCGGTATGTTAGCCGTTAGGGTTTTCCCTTCCGTCCATTTCATTTTATCATTTATTATTTATTTTCCACGCTCACATGTTGAAATCCTAAAAAGCATGTATTTGCGACCCAAGTTTCCGAACCATACAAAAACTGTGCTCAATCTGATGGTTTTCTTCACAATATTTCCTGAAGGTTGCTGCGCAACTTTAAAAAGCAATTGAATCTCTGTTAGAACATTAACTTTGGTTTGGAAAGTGTAGGAGACTCGGACAATTTTTCTTCTCAATGATTGATTAAGATGACCCTGATTAGAATAATAGAATAGAAAAAATGGTAACCACTTCGTTGAACAACTACATGCTAGCAGTCAAAGGCAAATTTCAATTCGGGCACGATTCATTGTTTTTGCCTTCGTGAATTCAAATGCTTACACCGTCCAATCAATGCAATTTATAACGACGTCGATATACGATATGATAGAGCTGAAAATCGGATTTTAGAAAATGAGAAATTATTAATTTTCACTATCCTCTGCGCTTACTTAGATTGTGTTGACTCGGGTCATATGTTATGATTTCGATTCACTCCAAGAGCCCGGGTGAGAGTCAGTCTCGAGAGCTCGAATGCGGAACTACAACTACGATTGAGCCTTGACAGCAATTTTGCTTCGTAGTGGGAAGTGCTGCCGACAGACACAGCGATCCTCGTCTTCAGAAAGCCCCGCCCTGGCCCTCTTCCCCACTATTTAAGGGTGATTTGCCATCCACCTTTATCTTATCATCAGCGAGTTACCTTTAAGGCCTCCATATCTATTCCAGTCCCTTCCCCCGCCCCACCCCACCTTCCTCTCACCACGGGACGGGCGAGGAGACCTCCTTAAAGACTTTCTCGGGTCACGACTGAGTTGGCACGAGTGCCCTTCGCCTTATCAACCCTCTCTCCTTCGGTGTATGTCTTCCTGGAAGTGAAGAAGAGAACGGGATCCCTGTTTCAGAGGCACGGTCTCGTTTCGCTCGAGAAGTACGGGTGGGAGTTCAAGGGTCATCGTCACGTTCGCAGCAGAGCTCATCTCCTTTGTTTACGCCCAGAAAACCACTGAGAGGGGGCGCGTGTTGAAAGGCTGAGGGCGGTGGGAGGGGACTCTTAGCCTTTTATTTGACGCTAACGAATGTGAAGGTGACATGTTCCGAAAAGGAGTTGCATCCGTATGTTCAATAGAGCAAAAACCTTTAAGGTTAGCTAAACTCTGGTTCTTTTGTTAATTTACAATTTGGAGGGATAAGAGCGATCGATGGTAAGTCATAGTTCTAACGCTGCTGAGGCAATTCCGAATTCAAGTTGCTTACTGGTCACCCACTGCAATCTATTGTCGATTTTGAGGTCCTTCAATCGTCCATCCGTCCGTAAGCATAATCTAATACGAGCCAGCGTTACAAATCGCACTCCTCAAGTTTGGTTAACCTTATGTGGAACAGACAGCCGCATTCTGGGCGCTAACATTCAGCTACTCAGGAAACGTATTCGCCGTCCTCCTGGCTCAATTGCACGAGAACTCCGCTTGAGACCAAGTCACGTGGTGTGATTACAGATTGAAATTGAATTTCCCGCCTACAAAGTGTGCTGGCGCACAACGAATGCAGCGAGGACCGCGAACGTTCGCCGTAATTCATCGCGGGCCCATCAAACGTTTTTTTTTTCAACGGCCGTTTCGGGGGCCCTTAAAAGGGAGGGGCCCATAAATCGAGTCCCTTCAAGCTGGGCGCGTGACCCCTCCTCCGGACCTTATCGGCCCCCATTAAACCATCTCGGAAGCGTCGCGCCTCATATTATTATTAAGACCTTGGCCCCATTTGGGAGATATCAGCTTAGAACCGCAGGCCCACTTGTCCTATGAGTCGCAAGCATGAAGAAGCGTGGAGCATTTTTTACGCCGGCTTCCCTTGAGAAAATAAAGGGTTGGAATAAGAGAGGCGGGATGTGCACTGAATTAAGGTTCGTATCGCTAAATATCATTCGTCTGCCATCTTATTATCGCCAGATGGGCTCATGTGAGTGATTAGCAAGCGATCGATTTATATTCAACTGAATGGAAAACCCTTTTCAACATAAATTTAGAGGAAATATTAAGTTTAGAATGAAAAACTGGGAATTAAAGCGGGCAAATATAATTAAATCAGTTAGGTTTGCAAATTACTAAGTAATATTGAGTCAGACAGACGAGAGATTGCAGCCATTACCAGCTATTTGTACGTGTTTCTCTACAGGAACGATGGAAAAGATATTGAATTAAGATAACTCCCAGATAACAGAAGTTATGAGATTCTTAAGCGGTAGGAAAGTGACAGGGTCAGCAAAAAAATACGAGACTGGTCTTTCCACGCAAAACTGTTCGTGGCATCACAGTTAGAGAGGTCAACAGCGGCATCTGCGAGAAATATAACACCGCCTTGCTCGTGGCTCTATCTCAACTTGTGTCCGCACAACAGCGATTCTTGTCTGAGCTTTCACACGCTTGCCGTGCAAATTCTTGTTTCGATGAGGTTGAAGGTGTAAGAGAAGCAGCGTGCGTGCAATGAATTTAATTTAAATCTCGGTAAAAATGGACCTAAAACTTATGCAATGATTCAAGGGGCATTCGCCCATAAATCTATTAGTCGGGAACATTGTCTTCGTTGGTACAACCGCTTCCAGTCTGGGCAAACCTCGAACGATGAAGAATCGAAAAGTGTCATCACCATCGACGTCAACCAGCAACACCAACGTCAACAGTGTGAATTATTTAGTGTGTATAAACCGTAGGTTAACTCTGAAGTAGATTTCCAATGAAGTTGCAAGTTAGATATCAAATTGGGATGTAATACTATAGACTACAAAATATCGAGCATTTCATGTATTTGGGTAATATTTTAGAGGAAAATGGTGAAAGGGAATATTAGTAGCTCAATTTCTTTGATAAGAGAGGCATTTGCAAGAAGTATAAAATTAATGTTATGTATTTTATCACATAAAGAAATAACGAATTGGTGTTTTCTGAATTTGTTAGTTGGTCTTTGAAACCAAAGGATAAGCATGCCTTAGATACGTAGGTGCGGAGGAGAAGAATGGGCGTATAGCGAGGAGTGCAAAAGCTGAGGTTTAAATAGTCTGGGCAAAAAGATTAATAGTGAGGATAATCAGAAAATGCAGGAGAAGCGGATCGAGGATATATTGAATGGTAGTATATGTAAATGTTGGAGGTCATGACAGAACATTGGACAAATGGGGTCGAGGAAGGAAGAGCGTGGAATTTTTATACAAAATTAAGTTGGGCAGAAGTCACGTAGAAATGAAGAAATTAATAGGAAGTTACCACGACACTAGGAAATAATTCTGAATAGTCATCAGGAACCGTACATACCCTTTACCTAACAAAAGTAGAATGTGCTGGATAAAAAACACATAGGTATTAAAATAGTTCCCACAACTTCAAAATTACCTTAAAATGTTTGTACGGCGACTTTGATGAAACCAACATCAAAACACCTCAGGTTCATAAAATAGCCATAAATAATGAAAGGTATTCTCAATTAAATTGATTTGAGAATAAAACGACATACGTAAAGTGCACTTTTAGCTATCAGATCCACGCGGAAAGTGACCGCGACCGTGTTAACTCAATTCAAGTATCGAAACCGATTTAAATCGTAAGTTGTACACTGGTAAAGACAATAGTTTCTAACATTCTTTTCAAAACAAGTCAAACTTGTCACTGAAGATGCTCAATTACTTATTATCCACCACATTTGAAAATTCAATTAACTTTTTCAAGTACTTTGCCCCTTTAATTGAGAACGCAATTCCACGAAAATGTTCATCTAGGAATCACCCCAATGGTTTTGTGTTCTCGGTTCGATAAAACGAATACTTTAGGAAATTTTGAAAAAAAATCTCCGAAAAATGCTGGGTTCTAATAAGTCCTTGAAAATATGCCTGCATCCTTTTCTTTTATGGCAAAGAAGCGTGGGGAATCAAATAAATTACAACGAAATCTTGTCAACTTGCTCCAAACACAGCACTCATGACCCGCTCTGTAGTAACTAAACTCATTGCACCCAACAATTACTACTGCGGAGGGAATTTTACCGACGTGGCCATGTGCGCATTGGTTTATATATATTTATGTATGGAGGAACTTCCGGTACTTTCTGAAAACAGCATTAATATCGGCGACCTTTCGCTGAAAGATTCACGAAAGATACCAAAAGCCGTCTCTAAGGAGTGGAGTCAGACATGAAAAAGAGGGAAAGAAGTCTGAGATGTGTCCAAATATATGTTAGAACTTCCTTCTGTTTCTCTTTGTGAGGCGAAAATGGATCCAGGAACGCATCTGTTGGGCATTAGATCTTTTTTGTTTTGCTGCCGTTTTCTCACGTACCTTTGAAGGTGGCGTTTTGGCTGTTTACTGCCATTGTCAGTCGTGAGTTTGTACAAAATGGCCGATGCTTTTGCGAAATTTGCTTAATGCATCGTTGAACTTTGTTTTTATCTCCCTAAAGGCTCGTAGTTTCTCAACAGTAAATATTTGGTACTTTTCGTTTGCTCATTATCAATTTTTTAACGCATTTTCCCGGCTTTCTAACGATTAAAAAAATATATTCTGAAATTCCTTTACGCTCGTAGAACATTTGAAGAAAAATAGCACCACTCATTCAATAATAAATTTCTCTTCATATCTACTCTGCGTCTGAGAGTGTCTGCAGAATTCAAGGCGTCTCAGTTCATTCTTAGCTGCTTTTCAGTACATCCAACTTGTTTTGGCGTGCTGTTTCTGGACCTATGAATGAGGTAGGATTAGAAGAAAAAGAAAAACGAAAAAGGGTCCGATAAGGTTGCTGCCTGGCACCTCAACAATTCAATTTAGCCATTCAAAAAGACTCGGGGAGGAGAGAGAATTCTGATGAAGACCATCTAGGAAAAGAAAGAAGAGTGAAGATTTAGGGAATACAAGTGGATATATTACGCATTGCGAGTGATATTGTGGTGATTGCAAATATTAGTAAAGAGGATATTACGGTGATGCAAAATAAAGTGGAAACTATGCATGGCGTGAGATGAAACTGAATAGAATAGGTGAAATATGAAGTGCCTGGAAAATACAATAATAAATTTTTAAAAAAGAATCACCATTCGTGACGAAAAACAGGAAAATGCCTAAGAATTCACACATTCTGCCGGAGGAGAGTCCTTACCATCTTGAAGCACCTTATAGGAACAGAAAACAAGAAATAAGCTGATAGGTATGTATTAGCGACAAAAGTAACATTCAATTAGAAAAAGGGGCACTAAAACGTGAAATAATATTGGTCTATTCCTCAAATAAATAATGTCCAAAGTCTTCTTGCGGAGTGTTTTAATGCATTCTTCCGAAACTTTAACTCTTTTACAGACAGCAGAGCGAAGAAACTAGAAACGTTTGGCGGCATTATAAGGAGATAATTTGAAAATGTATTGTACAGATAAGATCTCCAGCAATGAAGTTCCCCAAAACATTAAGGAACATCCAACACTTGGGAAGATCTTAAAATCTAATAAGAAATGAACTGATTGGACGAATTTAACGGCACGTAAAATGGCTAAAAACTATGATATGTAGAAGGAAATTGGTCAGGTTAAAATTCGGAAAATATTGATAAAAATGCACTTACTGAATAATAGAGACTGTCGGCTGATTATTATTTACTGGAGTGAAATGATTTTCAGAAAATTTAAATCGGTGAAGGAATCGATATATGCCAATTAGTCTCGGGACAGAAAGCCAAAGAAGAAGAATTAACCGCTGATACCCTCGTACGAGTTGGGAGATTTAATTCTTTGGTTTTAAGGACTCAAAGAAGGTATACTATATCCCTCCAACCCCATAACGATATTACTCGCAAAATTGTGTCAAACTCGATATGACTTTTTAAAAATGTGATGGAAACAATGGACGGAGGATAACATTTTGAATGGTCTGTCATCGATCTTCAATATTAGCGTTTCGCAATTATATACGCATTTGCTTCTAATCTTCACTTACTTTTTTTATTTATTTTCAGCTTATTCGTATCCCTCAATAATCCGCACTCTCTGAATTCAATAAAAAACTTGGCTTTTCCACATGGAAAATTTTGATTTACCATCTAGGTTTCGTTATGGTATATCCTCTTCATCTCTGGTCTGCTCAATACTAACCTCATCATACCGAATATAGTTACTATGGAAATACATGTATACATACCACAAGATACTTGTGCAAGATACTTGCTCAAGATACTCGTACTACTTACTCTCAATCAATGTGTATCTTTGATGAATTGAATGGTCCAACTCCATTATTTAAAACTCAAGTGTGTTCGGTCAGAAATGGCAACCTGAGATCCTTTTTATGAACGGAAGTAATAAGAAATTAAATTCTTTTTCCGCCGCTTTTACATCAATACATTGCGATATCTGAAAACGCTATGCTTTATTTCTCGGGAGATTTCCCAAAAATGCAGGTAGGCTACTGGGTAGACATTAATATTAGACGGTACCGGAAATATGATACGTATTTGTGTTAACCTTATAAGATTCTTGACCGCGAGTTGTAATTTATAAAATTTAATTTTCTTTTTCAAGGAACTATTTATGCATTTATTCTCTCGATGCTATGGTAATGGTCATGTTAGACCAAATCCTTCCCAACCATGAGTGCCTGCTGTAGGCAAACAAATTAGACAAGTTCCATAATTATACTCAATATTTTGGAGGATAATATCATAGGTTTACATTTATCCTTTGAACTCTCAACCTTACTCTGAACCTTTTAATACTTAATTAAGAACCCTTTCTACTAACTTTAGATTTATTGATTCATTCCGACTTTGAAAGTAGAATTACCTTCTACCATGAACTTTAACTTTGTCCCTAAACCATAAGCTAATTGCGATGAAAACCGAAGCCTTTGCTGAATACGAGCGACGGATGAGGAGTGTTTCCACTTCCAACCCGGTGGATTAAACATCCCTTGCTCCGGAGGGAATGAAATCTAAACGGTATCCCATTACTGGCTCTCGTTATTTTTCTTTAACATTCCTAGTTTGAGAGTAGTTTTTCGAGAATATCTGGACGCTGTAGTCGTTTCTTCTGAAGCGAATGACATAATCGAAATCGAATCATCGGAATTTCCAATCACCCGCTCGGAATCAAGCACGCACGCGTTTGATGGAGTTAGTGCCCCGTGAGTGACTCAACAGATTGGTAGAGCCGGCGGGTGGCGCCTCTCTCTCTTTCTCAGAGTAAGTGGATTACGCGGTACCTTTCGGCTCCCGCGATGCTCCGAAACAAGATTTATTTTAGACGTGCCTTACCGTCCTAATCTTGAGAAAATTAACAACGGTCGTCAACGGAGCTTCCCTATACATACCACCCTGTCCAATAAATACGCGAGCTAAGGCCATAAAAACTTTATTTTGCACAATTCAGTCTACATCGATTTTGTCCCCTTTAAAGTACTCTCCATTCGTTGCTATGCACTTATTCCATTTTCTGTTCCACTGGTTAAAGCACCCTTGGAAGTCATCGGCAGTTAGGCTTTGTAGTTTTCCCGTCGTTTCTTGCTTTATCGTTTCCACATCTTCCCAGTGATGTCCCTTCATCACATTTTTGCATTTTGGGAATAGGAAAAATTCGAAGGGGGGAGATCTGGCGAATGAGGAGGATGATCAAGGATGGTGATTAATTTTTTTGACAGAAACTGGCAAACAACCAAAGTTGGATGTGCAGGTGTATTGTCATGGTGAAGGATCCATCCAACATGTTCGGTTAAAATAGTGTGCACTGTTGATTTTCCTAAATTCAGCTCATCAGCTATCATTCGGACAGTTGTTCCACGATCAGTAAGGACAAGGGACCGCACACGATCAATGTTATCGTCAACACAGGTGGTGGGTGGTCGTCCCGGCCTTATCCGTGGTATCTTGTCGGCCATCTTTCAAACACTTAATCCACTTGAAAACGGATGTTTTCTTCAGAGCATTATCACCGTCAACGGCTGTCAACGTTTCAGTAATTTCTTGTAAACGTTTACCACACTTCACCAAAAACTTTTTATTCATTCATTACTCAGTGATTTCGTCAATTTCCATTTTCTACAAACAGTTAAAAATAAGATGAAAAAAGTTGAAAAACACGGTGAATTCCACTTTTTATTGTGGAACAAAATGATTTCTTTGCCTGCTATATTTATATATTCGGTAAATGTTGCCGCTAAAATAAAGTGTCCCTTTTAATGATAAATTATAAACCTTTAATGAAGCATTACTCATCTTCTGACATTCAGACGGAATCCCACAATTTTAAGGTTTCTACAATTAACTCTTAAAAAAAATAATATTTACTATACCTTGGGCCAATTATCCCCAACAAAATTACCTTTGGTAAAAAGTGTAAGTATTTCAAGGATTCTAGGCAATGATAGGTCACGATACAAACGCTTGAATAAAAAAAATGTCGCGGACACCTTAGCTCTTTTATGCGGAGTAAACACTGGCTGTAATGAAAAAAATCCCTTGATATTAACTTTTCTTCCTTTTCATTCCAAATTTCGCGAGCCTGCTCGTTCGCCCATCATTCGACTCCTCTCCTTTCATCCCTCCTCCCCTTCTTTCATATCTTCCCCCACCCTCCCATTTCTTCCTCTCCTCACCCCTCTCTCTCTCTCTCTCTAGGGATTCTCGCCCTCTCGTCCCTCCGTTCCATTATCCCTCGCCTTTGATTCCATCCCTCGAACGCGAGCCTCTCCTCCGTTTATTTGCGCGAAAAGGCCTTCGATTGTTTCCCACTCACGCACACGCATGTGTTCACCCGGCCATTCCAGCCTCCCCTCTCCCTCGCACCCCTACCCCTTTTCCCCCAGAACAACACCCCCGCCCCTCCTCCCTCTAGACGGTTAGGAGCACTCACACAATACTCCCCGTATTCCCATCATTGGCAGTCCACCGATTAGTGGGAATGTTAATTAACGGTCGCCAGGAAACCATTTTTCTATTGACCTAGAATCATGAATCCTATTGCGGAAAAGTGATCTTTTTGGCTATATTTTATTCCTTCTGCTAGTTCCCCTTACGTTCCTCTCTCCTTTTCGCCCTCTGGAATTAAAACTATTTTTTCTCTACCCCCCTTTCTCGAACATTCTCCATTCTCACCTTCATTTCCTTTTAAGTCTCCATACTATATGCTCTAGCGTCTCGGATTCGCCTCCAGTCCTTTTCGATCGAATCAGTCTTATAATCTTTATATCTCTATCGCGATTACCCAACATATTCCCTCCTTACTCCTTAATGAGGGTATTTTGTTTAAGTGTCTATTCTCATCCTCATTTACTATCCAGCCTACGACGAAGCCTGCATTCACTCTTCTTCAATCTACGACGAAACTTAAGCGATAAAATGTGAGGAAAAAGTTTGGATGTGAGAGTAAAGTTCATCCGTTTCAGCACTCAAAAGGCTTATCTCGACACTTTGGCAAAATTCGGTGATGAGAAAAGTTACAAATTTTGTCCCCAAACAAAAGGCAATAACATAAAACTAATTTGCTGCTTTTTGACGGGAATATCAATCATTGACAAGTGAAGTATTGTTTGCTTTAAAATAATAAACTTTCAATGAGGCTAGAAATGCGTGCTTATGATGGAACCCGTACAGTGCATATCAACATTTGATAGCCGCTGCACGTATCCCTGATTTTCAATGTTCATTTAATTTGTTAAATCAAACGATATTTAGTAAGACATGCTGTAGTTCATAGTTCTAAAGAGATCTTGAATTGAAACGTATTCGTCTAGGTTTAGTTTCTAAACTAAAACACTTGGTTTAGGTTATAGTTAATTTGGACAGAAGCTATAATGGGACCATGCTATTTGCGCTAGACTTCTTGGAATAAATTTTGATTTTTTCATTTTATGAAATAAGTGATTAAATATTATCCCAATATCTTCACTGTTCCGTAACTTCTACTTGTCAAATTACATACTTTCCAAGCGCAGACGTTCTTCCAATATTCTTTTTTTCATGAACATTTTCGTCAAAAATGCTTTCCAAATTTTTGGGTTCCATTTCCTCTCATTTTCGGTCTCAAATTCGCATGTTTAAACATTAAAAAATCACTTTCAACGCATTTTCTTAAGATTTATTATTTTCATCCCATACTTAGGAAAATGGATCCTGTAATAACCTCGAAAATGAATCCATTCCATATTCAGACTGGCTCATTAAAATATTACCGTCCGTAAATTTAATTGGCCGAGTCGGCCATAAGGGTAGAGAGCGTGTGGAGACAATTTGCCTAATGGGCTGTAACTTCTGGTTTCTTTCAAAGAGAACACTTTTTTTAATTTTATTTTTTAGAACCATGAAAGTTCCGGAATAATTTTTTTGCAAGTGCTATTTCTCTGAAGTTTCCAACCTCTTCCAAGGTCACAATTCATGTTGATACAGAGACTATATCCTGAACAACCCCATAAAATTCGTGACATTAAAAAGTCAAAAGTTTTCGTAAATTCTCATTAATCTCTCCTATAAAGTATGGTTACAACACTTTGGTAACCCATAGCTTTCAGACAAAGAGTGTTTTTATCTGAAATTTGGATTTCAAGTCGATTTCTTTGCCACATAATTCTACGGAAATAGAGAGAGAGTTTATCTAGCGTGTACTTCGAGGAGTCGCAATCGACTATTATATCGATTGAATGCCTATCTGCTCCAGGAGTACTAAAAAAGTAGTAAAACCTCTGTGTGACCGGTTTTAATATCTCTAAAATGACCATCTGACCATGTCGTAATCGAATTTTCGATTTTGAATTATATTGCGAGATGTTATTTGATAATGAATCACTAATCAGTTGCGTTTTTCATGAAGTTATTTATTTATAATCGAATGATTTAAAAATAAAACAAGAAAACGATCTTACTTAATATAACAAGAAACGCAGAGGTCTTACTTTTCCATGGAATTTATTTGGTTTGGTACATCGTGTTTCACCGTGATACGGCATCATAAGCCACGAATTCGTAACGAGAAACATATTAGATATAAATAAATAAATAAATAAAATATATATATATACATACATAAATATGGGATGTATATATATACATATATATACACATACATATATACATACATATATATACAGATATATATATATATACATACATATAGTATATACATATATAGATATAAATAAATAAATTAAAATATATATATATATACATACATGTGGGATGTATATATATAACTTAGGCAGTAACACACCACATGAGAACACATAAAAGGAACACTCACACGTTATACCTTGATAATTTCGACGGACTCGAACTCCGTCTTCTTCGGAGGATTAGTTAGGACTGAATGAGTCTGTCGAAATTATCAAGATATTACGTGTGAGTGTTCCTTTTATGTGTTCTCATGTTGTGTGTTACTGTCTAAGTTTTTTATTTAACACTTCTGTATTACTTCGAAGAAATCATCTATATATATATATATAACATAAACACAGTAATCAACCCGAAGGTCGGGTTAGTAGGTGATGGTAGAGCTCACCCATGTACCAAGCCCGACGGCGTGTGAATATTCACACATCAGGGTAGGGGGGCCAGTTCCTTTCCCTGTGCCGGTTATGGTTTCCCAGGAAGATCTGGTGCTTGAAAAATCAACTAGCTTGGGTGGAGTTGCAGGTGGCCAAAGTTCCTTGCCCGGGAATCGAACCCGGGACCCTTCGGTCAGAAGTCCAACGCTATACCCACTAGACCACCGCGACCTGCATAAATAAATAAATAAATATATATATATATATATATATACATTCACACACATGACATATATATGTATGTACCTTGTAATAAAGTCTCACAGATGAGAATAATTATTTAAACAAACGAGCTGGATAGCGCAAGTCAACAAAAGCACAGAGAATCAAAAACTAATGACGCTCAACCGCATTCCAAACCACTTTCCTCTGGGGAAAGAAGGAGCTGAGGAAAAAAGGAAGGAGTTTCTTCTTTTCACAGAGTCTCTCAAACGGAATTGGTTATTTCATAGGAGCCACTGACCAATACGAAGTAAAATCAAACGAAATAAAGTCTGTGGAAAAATACGTTCTTGCATCCATAACTTCCACCAAGTGAAGCCTGACCCTTAAAGGTTAAAATCGAAACTGCTTGAAAGAATTCTGACATTCGGCAAAGTATGACGCGCGGCGAACGGTCACAAAAAGAGCTCCTCCCTCCCCCGCCCCCGGAATCCCTAATGCTGCTCCGACGAGGTGGAAATGGGGTGCGCCTAGAGCCAAATGAAGCGTGAGCACCTCCAGAAGGAATGGGCTGGCAAAGAGATCGGACGAGGGGAGGCAAAGACGCGCTCTCGTACTTCCTCCCTCCCTTCCCCATACGGGTTTCGGATTCTCTCAGATTCTCCCCCTATGCATACACACGCATCCCCGAACATGTTAACCATATTCTAGCCGCATTTTAACCGGTGTGGGGGGGGCGTGAAGACAGGGAGGGTGTGCTGGGAACGGGGGTAAAAGTGCGCGTCTTCCTTGTCTTGACAGTTACGAACAAATTCCCAACCTCACCCGCACTTATACTCTCTCGGCATCTGCGCTTCTATCATTACCGACCCCTCCTTCTTCTAATTCCCAACTTCAACCCCATGCCCTATCCGTCCCCTCCCCCTCATCCCGTTCCCATGGTAACCTCAATCCTCCTCACCCCGCATTCGCTCCTTGTCTCCTATGTTTCATCTCCATCCCAGACGCACTCCCTCCCTCAACTCGTTTACTCTTCCGACGTGCCGCCAAACCCTCTTTCCCGTTGAAAACTCTTCCCCACACCTTGTTCCCCTTCTTTCTATCCCCACGCCCTCTCCCCGCCAACACCCCTCCCTTCCACGCATATCAAACACCCCTTCCCCACACCCTGAACCCCACTCGCAAAACCAGACCACCCTAGGAAAAAAAATATTAAGCGAGACCCCCCAGCACCCCTTCGTCGACCCGGCTCCTGACGAACGCCAGGGGTATAAGGGATTCGGAGGGGGTGGGGAGGGTGGGGGGAAAGAACCAACCCTCTCGGTGGTGACACCCCCGTCCTCCCTTCCGCCGGAAGACCCCTGGTGTGCCGGGAGCCACTGGCGGAAGAAGGCACGGGTTCCGGTGGGAGAGAGGTATGCCACGCTGAGAATGCATCACCCTCCCGTTTTAAAAATGGACCCTGCCTCGTAATCACAAGGGTCACAAACTACGGGCTTCCTCTCGCTCAGCGGATGTTACGTGGAGACTGAGCGCCACCATCATTCTGTTTCGAGGGTGGTCCCGCAAATTAGCCCTTCCCAGTGCCCAACACCTCTTTCGTGGTCTACCATCCCCATTCCTCCCACACTCCAGGAGGGACGCGACGGCTCGTGAACGTTACGGCACGCTCAAGTGCGGTTACCACGTCAGTGCGTCTTCTCAAATGGCGCCGGAAAAACATAGGTACCACATACCGAGAAGGGGAGGGGCGATAAATGGGAAGGTGATTTGTGCGAGAAATGTGGCCTCTTGGCGATGCCGCCGTCCGTCTTCACGGTTGGGAAATCTTTTACCACCGAGGCATTTTTTCAAGTTTGCGAACAGAAAATAATATGAGGGGGCTAAATCTGGCAAATTGGGTGCATGAGGTAACAATGCAAACTTAAGTTCATGAATTTTAGCCGGTGCAATAACGGATTTGTGAGCTGGTGCATTGTCTTGATGAAACAGCACTTTATTCTTGGCCAAATGCGGCCGCTCTTGCTTGCTTTCTTTGCTCAAACGTTGCAATAAGTTCCCATAATACTCCTCATTACAGTTTTTCCTTTTTCAAGATATCCAATGAAACTTATCCCACGCGCATCCCAAAAACCGACGCCATGACCTTGCTTGCAGGTGAAACGGTCTTCGCCTTCTTTGGAGCCAGTTCTCCCTTTTGAATCCATTGTTTTGATTGTTCTTTCATCTCGGGTGTGAAGTAATGGACCCATGTTTCATCCATAGTTATGAAACGGTGCAAAAATTCAGCTTTGTTGCAGTGACAATTTGCTAAATACTCAATTGAAGCATCATCACGACACTGGTTTCGCTCGAGTGTGAGCAAACGCGGCACCCATCTTGCACACAGCTTTCTCATGTCCAAATTTTCAGTTGACATGCGATGTACCGCACTTGTTGAAATGCCCACTGTCTACTAGCTACCGCACTTTCAGTCGACGATCATCCAGTATCACTTTTTAGATTTCAGGTAAGCATGTCAAATTATTTCGTTTACCTAACGTTCAACATTCTCCCCTCTATCACAGTTTTTAGGATTATTCCATTCCAGCATATGTATCGTTTGAATCCGATTTTCCCTTCCTACCTTCCTCGGAGTGATACCAACAAACTTCCTCCTCTTCCTAGGGGACATCATTGCTTTGGGACTTGTGACACGTTAAAGGGTCTCTTGAGTTTCGCAAATATTTCGATGCCTTGGTAAGGTTATGTGGGTGTATCCGAAACTTTCGTTGCTCTTGTCACGTCACGAACTTCACCGCACCGGTTTCTTGATGTCATTCTAGACAACCAGATCACTATCCAGCCGCACCTCGACTTTTGCCGTCAGAAGGCAATGGTCGCAAGGACCCACTTCGGCTGCCTTTCCTCCGTGATTTCTCCTCTTGGTCACGCCGACAGGATGCTACTTTACAGGTCGATCATTCGCCCGTGGTTATTATTCGCTTGCCCCGTGTTTGCTATAAGGAAAACGCTCTGGCGTCACCTTGAGACCATCCAAAATGAGGTTGTTCGGGCGCTACTCCAAGTGAGTCGGTTCACTCGAAAAGCTGATGTACAAACGGTGCATAAACTCTCGTACGTCGTGGAGTTTATGCGCTCGCAATTCGCGTCAATTCAACCCGCCTCACACCGTCTGGAAATCCGCTGCTACAAACCATTTGGGGCTACGATCCCAGAGAAAAACACACGTATACACTGCCTAAATATATTACTCGCCTATGACTCTTTCCCATGTCTTTTAATTTTAATTATCTTAATAGCATTAAGTTGCTTCTCGGCCCGACGGGTCTCTTCCTCCGACCTCCATGCCATTTATGTTATCGTTTTATCCGCTTCACGTTCTTACTACCACCCTCTTCCCCATGCTCAAGTGTAATTTCTCGTGTGGGAAATTGGCGCTCCTTACCTCCGTTTCCTTTTTGTACCATTAAATGCTCAGCTGTTGTAAAAAGTCGTTCTCTGTCGGCTTTCCTTTGCTATTAGTCTAAGATTTCATATTTCATTCCTAGTTTTAAATTTCTTCTTCTTGCAAATCACACTGTCACTTCAGTCATGTTTCTTTTTTCAATGCCATGCGTTTCTCATGTACAATGGCCGATAAAGTTTAGAATTCACTCATCGGGACGGTTTATACTTCCCCTTTCGGGGAGTCAATGAGCATTTCGGGGTGGGCCGTGGGGCACGCCAGTCGAGTGGGGGTCGAGAGGTTATGGGAGGGAGGACACGCACGTACATTTTGGTGGGTTCCGCAACCTCTTTCGTGCGGAGGTGGAAGGGGGAAATTTGAGTGGTTGGGTGGGCTGCGAAAGTTGCCACCCTGAGATACGCAGGGGGTTGGGGGAGGGAAGGGAGAGAGGGCGGCGGAGGTTTGGGGGAGGTTGGTCACATGGTGAGTGGGGAACCAAGTGTGCGTCGCGGTCCACTCCCTCAACTTCACACCCTTCAAGATGGGACCTCTCGCGAGTCCTCTCTCCGACTTGTCCCCCACACTTTCACGCCTTTAATGGAGTGAATCCCGTTCTTTTTTCCATCTCACTTCGAGGAAAGAGATTTTTTTCCTTCCTCAACACCTTCTCCCTTCTCCACTCTCTCCCCAAACACGACGTGTGTACCCCTTCAGACGAAAAAAGGTCCCCCTTGGAACTCCCGAGATATGGACGTCTCCTAAGAAAATGGTTAGGTAAATCGATCGTTTTCAATGATGGTACACCTAATGTTTTCTATTCAATATCCGCCAAATGTTTGTTTCTTACATAAAAGTTAAGCTTATTGAAATGAAATTATTGACTTTATAACTACACACTTTTCATTTTCAAAATATTATGTAAATTCCATAAAGTTACGTCGAAGACAACAAATTTTATAAAAGTTAAGCTCTAGAAAAAAAGGATTTTTCTGAATCATCACTCAAAGATAAATTTAGATAATAATGAAATAAATGAATGGACCAGGGAGGAAAACAAACGGAAAAGTTCTAGTCTCAAAATGGAAGGAGATTGGGTTTTTGGAAAAAATTCAAAGAACTTAGAAAACTCGAATACGCACTGTATTAGAATGGAGAATGATGGGTGAAGTAATTCTTGTTGTATAGAATGAAGGGGGTAGAAACTATGAGAAGCTGAAGAATGTTTTATTAAAATGTAGGATGGTATGATGATTATGATCCAGTTCGGGACTGCTAATTAACTATAATTATTGATTGGAATAGCGGACCGCCTCTGTTTGCATGGCGGATCTTGTTTATACTCCGGGAAAGATCGTTTCTGGTTACAGAAATAAAATCCTACACTATTCACCTTTGTTATAGAATTCGTAAAGGTAAAACTAGCTGAAACAGAGAATAGCTACGAATTGCGCGGAGATGCAAGCAAAGCAGTAAGATAAAAGTGATTTGGTCGAAGTGGTATAACTCACTCTGGCGGTAGGTAGGACGGCGGATATTGCTCTTAGGTATTGAATTCCGCGGTAGGTAATCGATATGTGAGTCGTAACGGAGGTGGGCATCTCGCATGTAAAAATCGATACAGCAAGAGGAATCCTATAGGCTTCCTAACTTTGAGAGTGAATTACAGATTTTACATACAGCGTGATTAAACATAAACAACCCTAGGTTTAATCACGAATGTTTACTACTCATTCGAGTGAACTTATCTCTCTAAACATACTTTAATCCATTGAGCGGTAGTAGTTCATTTCTGACACTTCTTCCATCCACTTCTTTCTTAGAAATTATTCCTTTTTCCCTTTCGCTAACGTCACGTAGATGCAATCAAGACTTTATGTAATGGCTTTCCATTTTATCGTTTTCATTTAGCTTTTGCCACTCTTCAGTATCTAAATTACGAGCGGATTTTAAGACACGATGATATTTTGGCTTCTCCATCATTTATAACCATTAATAGTGTCTGTTATTTCCTCTGATTCACACCTAAATTCAAACTAAATTAATTTTCAGACGAAGGGAGTAAGTTAAACTTAAAATTTCTTTCGCCGAAATAATTCTTAGTTGACAGATTTGGGTAAAAATCAGTCAAACCTTGGGCAAATTCTCGCTTGTTATACGTAGACTTGGTCAGCGATGAGTTAAACGTTAATACGTTGATTCTTCGAACAACTCTTAACTCGCTGATGTACAAGTATTTTCCCACTAACACTTCAATCATACGCGTTTATTCTATTAGAGAAAGCGTAAAACTTGGCACGTTAAAAGTTTAATCGTCCGCTGGAATTGAGAAACATTTTGGTTTGGTTTGTTGCCAATGAATGCCAAAATGAGAAAGTGTGGCATTGCTCATTGCTCCAATTTCAACAACTCAAACAAAAAGGTCTACCTAATATAGGAACATACAATTGCTCATTACCTTTTTTAATTATTTTTTTCCCGAATTTTCTCCATGCAAAAATATTATTGTAATCATATTAATGTCATTTATGATTTCAAAGTTCATTCTTAATTAATTAGCTAATTTAATTGCAAGTTAACTTTTAAACTAACTTGATTCAAATGTGTTAACTATAACGTAAGCTTAAATTGCTTAAATTTCACGTCAACTTCCCAAAATCCAAGGATTACGCATTAGTTTCATGGGTTTCCAAGCATATTGAAGCATTTCATTTTAAAATGTTTTTTCCCAACGCCACGGATGCATAAGTTTACGTAGTTCTGGAGCGTCCTGGGAGCAGTTTTTAAGTGTTTCAAATGAAAATGTCAGCCACGGAGTATGCATTTGTGAGAAATCCATGGAAGAAGCATGCAAGAAGATTTTCGGTTGTCCTTCCCCTGCCAATAACACGCACTGTCGCTAGATTGTCAACAAAAGGTAGATCGTGGTTCTTGCTAAGAAAATTGTTTTTTTTATTACCTATTCCGTCCGCGTGTGAATTAAAGTTTCAGAGCGGGCGAAAGCTCCCGCCACTTGATTGGGCATCCAAGAAAGGTACCCTTTACCCTTGAAAGCTATGGATTTCATCAGGGTCTGAAGGCTCAAAGATTCTCCTCGGAGGCTCCCCGCTCATGTATGTTGTGTGTACTTCACCCCTGTGTCCTCGGTGAAGATAACCCCTCATCCCCTACGCATAATAACCAGGAACCCTTCTCTTACCAACCGGCAGACACCCTCCAGTCTCGCGAGACCTCCACCCGAGGGCGACGTCGTCTCTCCCCCTTACCCCCTCGTCTACAACGAGAGAACTCTTCAAATTCATCTCAGGGCACGACCAGGTGTCAACATTTGGTCGAAAGCTGTCTCGAGAAGGAAACGAGCATCACTAGCAGAATTGCACTCCTTATTAGGACGCACAGACATTAAGGCCATTTTGAATCGCACGCAATCCATCTATTTTCTATTTCTGGTAAGCTATAACAATAGAACATACGCCAACCTCAAAAAACTATTATCTAAAAGGCAAACGGTAGAGAATGCCAGTGTTGAGAAAAGGTGCATTGAATTGCATCTTTGCAGCACCAGCAACAGGCTGTTCTAGCACCCCCTTAAGGGCGGAGATATTTTAAATTACTTTTTTTTTGTTTTTAATAGTTACCCTGCAATCCACCGCTAAGGTGTGTGGCAGGGGGTGAATATACACCCAACTAATTTTGACCCGAATATTTGTACGCCTACCACGGTTGAACGACGTTATTCTGATTCCGTTATCGCTTGTGGAAGAATGAGGTCTAAAATTTACCTGTTCTACACTTGATCGATCTAATTTTATTCATATGATCTCACCTCACGTAAAACGATGGAGCTAACTATTCATTTCAAACCTCATTGCTAAGCAGACATAACTAGCGGGCATGTCAGTAGTATGTTCCTTTAGATATGTTCACCAACGGCTTCGTTTTGCTCATGATCAATTCACTGATATTCACCAGAAACGAATTTACATGTGGTTTCCCTAAAGAACTTTGAAAGGTTTGGTTAAAAGGGTGTCGTGCTTTTCAAAGAAAATCCTTTAATAAAAAGGTCTCTGGCATGACTTGGGGGAAAACCTTCATATTGAAATTGAAAAATAAAAAAACTTGGCTTTTCAGCATAGAAAACAATTTTTCTTCACTACCTAGGTTTCGTTATGGTATAACATCTTCAAGCCTTAACCCAAGTTGTTTATTTTTCAATTTCAAAATCCTTTAAATTCATCATAAGGATAGATGTCTTCCGCTGCCACACTTCTGTGTGCGTGCTGGGATTCCGCGTCATTATCATTAATGCCAAATGAAAATAATCTTTACAAAATTATAAGGAAAAATTAAATTTAGGTGTACAGGAATCTCATGGCTCATTTCGAAAGATCGTTAACCTTATTCCTGAGAAAACGAACATAAATGGAGGGTCCTTTATTTATGTTTGGTGTAAATTACATTCCCATTACATATTTCCGACAAAATATTCGCATCTAGTAAGATTTGAAATGTCGCTATATATTAACCTTAATGGTAAAAGCACACTCTAAAACCTTGCTAATTGAACTTTTTCAACTATACTAATTATATAATTTCATATAAAAGCACACCCACATACATATATATATATATATATATATATATATACACACACATTATATGTATATATATACATATATATATATATATATATATATATATATATATTATTATTATTATTAGGTAATCTACCGGTTAAGGTAGGTTTTTGGATGGACCCAACTATCAAATAAACATTTTGTGACTCCCCACCTAGCAAACTAATCTATATCAGGTCCCTCTTCATCTCGGTGTACTTCCTTCCTCCCTTCATCCCGTCCAACATCCCTATCCTGTTCCTGCCCTTACCTCGCTTGCCCAACATTCTCCCCTCTATTACTCTCTTCAACATTCCACTACCGCTCAATACGCCTTTCATCCATTTTTCCTGCCTCCATAGGATTTCCCTCAACAAACCCCTCTCCTCCCCCACCATTTCTAGTACTTCCTCATTTGTTTTCCTTTCTGTCCATTTCACCTTCTCCATTCTTCTCCACACCCACATTTCAAAAGCCTCCAATCTACGTCTATCCTCCTGCTTCAGCGACCACGTTTCCGCGCCGTACATAGCTACGCTCCATATCAGAGTTTTTACGAGTCTTGTCTTAACATCCCTACTCAACGTCCCCGTCATCAACTCCCTCCTCCTTGAGAAAGCCTCCTTGCCTAGCGCAATTCTTCTCCTTACGTCCCTACCACTTTGACCGTGTTGGTCCAAAACACTTCCGAGATATGTAAACTGTTCTACCTGCTCTATTTTTTCCCCGCCTATTTTAATATTTAGCTTAGCCTTTTTCTTTCTGGAAAATCGCATAACCTTTGTTTTACTAATATTGATTCTCATCCCATATTTATCGCACTGAACCTCCAATTCACTCAACAATGCTTGCAACCCCTTGGCTGACTGAGCAACTATTGCTTGGTCATCAGCAAACCTGACCGATTTTACGAATTCCCCTCCGACTTTCATTCCTACCTCCAGTTCTTCCCATGCCACTTTAATAATTTCCTCTACATATACGTTGAACAGTACCGGTGACAATGGGCAACCCTGCCTTACACCTCTTCCTAACACTGCCCATCCGGACTCTCCGTTCCCCACTCGCACCTGAGCAGTCTGAGACATGTACAGGTTGCGGATCAGTCTCCTGTCCCTCCAATCCATTCCTATTTTCTGCAATACACGCATTAATTTTTCCCAATTCACTCTATCAAACGCTTTTTCGAAATCTACAAAACAGGCAAAAACGTCCTGATTGTATTCTATATTCCTCTCGACTAGTGATCTCATTACTGCAATGGCATCACGCGTACCTCTTCCTTTCCTGAACCCAAACTGATCATCCCCTAAGTAGTCATTTGCCTTACTCTCTATCCTTTTGTTGATGATCCTGAGAATAACTTTAGCTGCGTGGGATATCAAACTTATTGTTCTGTAATCCTCACATGATATAGACTTTGCCTTTTTTGGAATAGGAACTAACACCGATCTCACAAAATCTTCCGGCCAGATTCCTTCCTCATAGATACTACGAATCAGCCCATATATGGCCTTCTTCCCACTTTTCCCTAACCATTTCAACATTTCTACAGGAATATTGTCCACCCCCACAGCCTTATTTGCTTTCATCTCCTTTAATGCCCTTTCTATTTCATCGTCGAGTATGCCTGGACCTAAGCTATCTTCTTCTACGTCATGTTCCTTTTCTATGTCTAACCTTGTCGGCCTAAGTTCTTTACCATACAGTGTTTCTATATATTCCTTCCATCTCTCTTGGATTTTTCCTGGTTCAACTATTATCTTACCCCATTTATCTTTAACTGTTAGCACAGCTCTTGCCTTCTTACTTCCCGATAATAACTTAACCTTGCTGTATAGAGCACCAATTTCACCCTTCTTCTGTAAACTTTCCATATCCTCGCATTGCGTTTTCCACCATTCTTCTTTTGCTTTATTTGTGGCCCTTCTCAGTTTATTGTTTAACTCTTTGTACTTCATTTTGCCTAAATCTGTGTTTACATTTTTCCATCTTCTTCTCTCATCCATCTTTGCAATCATCTCATCCGTTACCCATGGTTTCCTTATCCTTTTCCCGTTAACGGTTCCTATAGTGTCTTTAGCGGCTTCCAATATCCCTTTCTTGATACATTCCCATTTTTCTTCGATATCACTCAGTTCTTTACCGTCATCCATCATTTTCTCTACAGCCTCCTGATACTCCTTCCTCGTTAATTCATTTACTGCTTCTAAATTCCATTTTTTAACCCGCCGCCCTTGCCTTATCTTCTTGAAACGAACATTACATTTCATAACAACTAAATTGTGGTCAGAGTCCGCATCCGCTCCTGGGAAACTGTGCGAATTTCTCACACTGTTCCTAAACCTGTGCCTAACCATAATATAATCTAACTGATACCTTTCTGAGTCACCTGGCATTTTCCATGTATACCTACGCCTTTTGTGGTGTCTAAACCATGTGTTAGTGATGACTAACCCCTGTCTCCTGCAGAATTCAATTGCTTTCTCCCCGCGTTCATTCCTCGTGCCTAACCCATAGTCCCCCACCTCACCACCATCTCTTCCTTCGCCTACCGTTGCATTCCAATCCCCCATCACTATCAAATGTTTCCCTGCAGGAACACTCGCGATGATATCCTCTAACTCATCGTACATCCTATCGACTTCTTCCTCCTTGTGGTTGCTCGGTGGCATGTATACCTGAATAATGACCAAGTTCGTCGGCTCTGCTTTAATCTCTACGAGTAAAATTCTATCTGTCGCTTGCTCTATGTTGACTACGCTTCTTCCTACCCCTTTATTTAAAATTACGGCAACCCCTCGTTGGCTCTCGTCCCCGCCGCTGTATATTACTCTATAATTGTCACTCCAGTAATCCCCGCTATCCTTCCATCTCACCTCGCAGAGGCCTAAAACATCTATGTTACCTCTTTCCATCTCTCGCTTGATATTTTCTAATTTGCCTCTCCTCAACATTGTCCTGACGTTCCAGGTTCCTATTCTAACTACTTTCGCCTTCTTCTGAGTCTTCTGTTCTGCTGAAGTTATTTCTTCCCTGCAAGGGTTTCGTGGGATGACGACCGCGGAAGCCTTGCCTCTCCCGCTGCCGGGCACGACACACGGCCTCTTGGGCCGGGTCCCGTAGTTGCCAGGACTCATATTATCTATAGTGCCCATCTTTATATTCTTGGGAATCATAATTGAGGTGGTTTCCCGTTGCCTTCCTCAATAGTGTTTTTAACGTGACACCATCACTTAATGGCCGCCCCACTGGGGTCAGACGCCATTGCAGCCGCCTCACTGAGGAACAGACGCTGCGTGGACTACCTTTCGTCTGGCTCCTAACCTTCGACCTATCTGGCATGGGTGACCCTTCCAGGAGTAATTATTATTACTCCCGCCAGCACAGCTCTAGGGGTCATCGGAACACACAAGCCCTTCCACCACGACAAGGTTGTAGTCCATGGGAGGGATATATATATATATATATATATATATATATATATATATATATATATATATATATATATATATATATATATATATATATATATATATAGAGATTTTTTCTTCGAAGTAACACGGAAGTGTTGAATAAAAAAAAACTTAGACAGTAACACACAGCACGAGAACACATAAAAAGAAGACTCACAATAATATGTTGATAATTTCGACGGACTCGAGCTCCGTCTTCTTCGGTGTACCAACTGAATAGGTAATACCTGTATGTATATGGAAATATGATATCAACATAAATACATCGCTATATCTATTTTTCCTAATATTCATCTGCTAGACATGCTTTCCATTTCACCAGCAAGACCAACGAATTTTACTTACTAGTGTAAGTGAATCTGTAAGACTGGATTGACTAATATCACCAAAATGGAGAAATTATATGCTATTCAATTTTGACCGCAGATTTAAAGGAGAAAGCACCATGTGCAAGTGAACTAGCTTCATAATTATTCAAGTTTGTTTTGCGTTGCATGTCTATGGGTGCCTTTTCCTTGGGTGCTTTGATTTGGGACAAGGAAAAACTTGAAGTAAAAATTCAATTTTTATTAAAAAAGTAGAAAATGTAATTTCAAAAGTGAAAATAAAAATTAGGTATTCAGCTAACATTACATGATCGTTCAACATCGATTAATTTTCACCAATTATTCCATATTTGAATGCTATTCAACGTATTGTGAACCTGTGAACATAGCGCTTGGAAACACGAATGTAATTTGTAAATATTGCAGGAATTCCAAGACCTCTACCATTACTATGATCAGTGAAATATCTTCCCACGAATGCTTTTGCTTTTCCTTATATTATTACCATATCTCTCTAAAATAAATTAAATGTTTAGCAATGACAGGGCATTTTCAAAAACGTGAACGCATTAGATAACGAGTTTCAACCATGAAATTCCATTCCTTTGGATAAAGGAGAATATAAATACGAAAAGCGGGTGCTATTCCAAGATGGCTGACACTCAACCCTTGATCAAGAGTACGTAGTTTTAATTAAGTGAAACCTCGGGTGAAAGACAGTTGTTAAGAAGAAATCGGGATGGACCACTGTTGCACAGATCCTTTCAATTTACAATATCTAGCAGGAATCTTATTTCTTTGTCAAAATTTCGAGATTCAAGCGTGAAAAATAGGCAATGAAATCGCGAAGCCTTTAACGAAAGGGGTGAGTCGTCTTGTTTCGGTCACACTTTCAGCAGAGGGCGCACACCCTATCTTAAGGACCGCCACCAACGCCGTGTCCCCTTTCGCCTCCCGATTGGTGGATACGCAAGACACCCTCCTTTAACGACCGGCGTCGTCTCAACGACGCGTCCCCACCCCCTTCCCGTCTTAACCCATCCCGACGCCACACCCCCAAAAAAACCGCGTCTCATCGTCTCTCCCTACCAGGTTACACATTGTTTAATCCCCCTGGACCATCTAGAAGGACCACAAAGCAAACAAAAAGGATAGCACATTAAAAGAAGCAGGCATTCTTTTTGATACTATCATGCTATATAAGCAAATACCAATTTCCGCATCGAGGAAGGCTGATGAAACTGCATCACGGGAGTCAAGCTATAGGTACGGATTAGTGTTGATGTGGGAATCTTCGTCACTTGATACTGATGTTTATGAGTAATTAGAATGCCCAATCAGAAATAAAAATGAAACACAGGAATGGATACGTGAAGATGAAGATACAGCAGACCCATTTCACAATAAAAAACTTGTATCATGACTAAGAGTTCATTGATTTATATCGATCATTGATGAAACGATATTTTCATTGTTCCTATTAATGTATTTGACTCTTAAGACCATGTACCATCATCTTCTAAAGGTGGAGCCTTGTCGTTGAAGCCATTGGTTTCTCTCCATTGTCGTTTTTTTCAGTTCATTGTAGGTTGTTATCCTCATCGTACCTTTTAATTATAATCTATAAATTTATTTCTTGGCCATCCTCTTCCTTTTTTTACCTTTTATTTTCCCCTCCATTACATTCTTCAGGAAGGTGTTATGTCTGAGAACATGTCCAACAAATTTCATTTTTCTTTTCTCCATCCCTTTTATTGAATTACTTTCCTCTTTAATTCCCTCTAAATACTTCCATGTTGCTTTTCTTGTCCGTTCATCTTCTTCATGTTATAATTCTCCAAATCCTTTTTTCCATCGCTTCCAACCGAGCCTTT
Source organism: Hetaerina titia (assembly GCA_037158775.1). Classification (NCBI taxonomy): domain Eukaryota; kingdom Metazoa; phylum Arthropoda; class Insecta; order Odonata; family Calopterygidae; genus Hetaerina; species Hetaerina titia. Next base: position 77,736,281 of record CM073778.1, on the reverse strand, counting down.
TCCCTCTTTCCCAATGTCCAAGTTTCGCATCCATATAATAATGTACTCCAAATAAACGTTCTTATTAAGGATTTTCTGCTTTCCAATTTCATGTTTTATGTTTCCTATAAGACCCTGATTATAATAGACCTTGTATAAAATCAACAAAATCAAATCAGCTTTGTTCATTATGTAAAAATCATAATTAAAAACCAAGTCCATTCAATGATTTTGATAATAATGAAAGTGGAAATATCCAAAGTTAGTTTGGTCGAATATGGCGATAAAGAGATATGTAATTGGATTGTCAACATACTCAAATGTTAGACAATAGAATAGAAATTGGTGTCCACAGTCCTTTTCATAGCTGGATAATAATTTGAACTGGCTTTTATGGTGGCAATAGGAAAGTAACCATTCACAAGGCAGCAGTTCATTCGTTACACTTCAAGTAATTGTTCTTTTGATTGAAATGTGATCATATTACCTGGGCTTCGTAAAAAAACAATAGCCCTATAGCCAAAAGTAGTAACTTTGAATGCGTATGAGAGAAAAAAAACGGTCGCAGGAGATGAATTCCTCTTCCTTTTCATTCCAAATTTCGCGAGCCTGCTCGTTCGCCCATCATTCGACTCCTCTCCTTCCATCCCTCCTCCCCTTCTTTCATATCCTCCCCCACCCTCCCATTTCTTCCTCTCCTCACCCCTCTCTCTCTCTCTCTCTAGGGATTCTCGCCCTCTCGTCCCTCCGTTCCATTATCCCTCGCCTTTGATTCCATCCCTCGAACGCGAGCTTCTCCTCCGTTTATTTGCGCGAAAAGGCCTTCGATTGTTTCCCACTCACGCACACGCATGTGTGCACCCGGCCATTCCAGTCTCCCCTCCCCCTCGCACCCCTACCCCTTTTCCCCCTGAACGACACCCCCGCCCCTCCTCCCTCTAGACGGTTAGGAGCACTCATACAATACTCCCTGTATTCTCATCATTGGCAGTCCACCGATTAGTGGGAGTGTTAATTAACGTTCACCAGGAAACCATTTTTCTATTGACCTAGAATCATGAATCCTATTTCGGAAAAGTGACACTTTTTGGTGCCCTTTTAATCCCTTGTTTTAGTACTCCAAATGTACTGTTCCCCTTATTGCAGGAATTCAGGAATTTATATGATACTCTTCCATGTTTCCACTTCTCTCTAACAACCTTCCTTCCGTCAATCCTCAACACCCTACTATTTCTCAATATCTCGTGTTTCTCCTGAGGGACCCCTCGTATTTCAACCGATGAAGGCTCTCGCCTCGACTTCGAACCCAACCTTTCTTCGCTTTACTCTCTCTCTCTCCAATTTTTTGTTTGCGTTTTTCTTCATACACACGAACCATAAAATATAAAAAAAATCCGTAAATCAATATTCGTAGTTCACAAGAATTCAGTTCGAACTAAACAAACAGTTTCAATGCACGGTTATACGCTCACAAGATAGATGGATTCAATTAAAATTTCCGTGCAATTCCAGTTTCAAGGCTTAAATGATGACTTAAACGACACCTTAAAAATCTACAAAGATCTTTTTGTGAGTGTTGTATAATAGCATACATACCTTCCGCCATATAACCCACTTGGCAGTTTATACGGCTTGTTATAGATGTAGACAGTTACAAATTATTGTTTGATGATAGATAAATGGACCTCAAAAACGTTAATACATCGTAATGGAATTTGAATGTATATCTACGAGCATTCGACCTATGCTATTTCCTTTGTCAGGCCTTACAGTGTTTCAGTCTTTCATGAACTACCCGCAGAAAAGCTTTCTTAACCATACATATGTACAGTACTCTATATGTTTTTCTACTCCACTACCAGAATACTCGTATTTTAATTAATCTCGTATCTTCTCCACTCTTCTGCACACATACGTATATCTCCTAAGTCTAAAATATATATCCTCCAATCTGTGATTTATCGTCTCCTAGCAAAGAAATCAATTGACTGATTATATTTTTCCATTTTAATGAACGTCTTGGCCTTCCTCTTCCTTCTTTTGGGCAGTATTCCCTTTTTTGAATATATAATAGTCTGGCGTAATTTAGTCATCTCGTATTAATCAGGCATTATCCTCAACCTGAATTCGCTCCGAGTGTTTGCGTCCGTTAAAGAGGATTCAGGGAAATATCTGCCCGTTTCATGGAATATTGTAATTAATAAACGGAAATATTTGCTTTTTTATTGTAATGCATTAGTTAGGCGACTTGGATATTACTGTAGCCATGACTTAATATTTTAGGAAAGTATAAATCGCTTCAGTTTAATACTGCTGGAGAAGGAATGATTCGAGAACCAAATAACATTAGTAGGCGAGACTTCATTGATAAGGGAGAACTGACTCCGAAATTGATCGCTATAAGGCATGTTTTTCCCAGTAAAAAACATAATGTTTAACAGATCAGTGAATAATAGCTGGTGATATAACACACCCTGCCACACGCCCTCGTGGCCTCTTTAGAGAACAAGATACATTATGGAAAACAATGTAATATTTTGGTTGACTAACTAATATTTACTAAGTAACACCCAGCCAAATTCGATTGAACTAGTTCCCCACGTACTCTTACCCTTCCATTCTAACTCCCACTAATATTTCTCCTTCCAATACGGTGTAGACTACACAGGCCTACAAAAAAATTTTTTTTTGGTGCCGCGAGTCTTTGTGATGATTTTAACTATATTTGTAGAGCTGAATCCAAATATGAAATCCGTTTTTATTTAACAGCTCTACTTTTTTAGATATGGCACATATTACGATTAGTTGTTTTAATATTTGATATACTATATTCCGGAAAATAATTTTCAAAGTTAAATAAATCTATAAGTATACTAATTTATAACCACTCTACGGTGTTCCTTTTATTTTCAATAAACTGTCAATAAGTTTTATGTATATTTCTATATTTGTAGGCCAATGAGATAATTATTAATATAATATTTCCATATCATCATGTAGAAGATTTTTTTACGTAAGTAACAACATATCTATATCTTAAAAACTATAGCTGATAGGAAAAAACTAGTGTCATAATTGGATTCAGCACCCCAATTGTTCTTTAAATCAGCATTAAAAGCTCCGGCACCAAAACCTCTGTTGGCCTGTGTTATTAATATAATATTCCCATATCATCATGTAGAAGATTTTTTTACGTAAGTAACAACATATCTATATCTTGAAAACTATAGCTGATAGGAAAAAACTAGTGTCATAATTGGATTCAGCACCCCAATTGCTCTTTAAATCAGCATTAAAAGCTCCGGCACCAAAACCACTGTTGGCCTGTGCTATCAGACCAGTCTGAATGTCAGTATCCTCATATGTGCATCTTCATTTATGTGGATGCTTCAATAAGATGAGGCAATCATTCCTCCTTTCTGCTTTAAGTTTCTACAATATTCATTGATCGAACAATCAATTAATAAAACGCCTTCTTTAAATTCAAATCAAAAACAAAAGAATACTGAAATCGTTGTTATTATATTGATGCTTGACTTCCGTGAACCGCGTTGAATTTCGATTCAGATGCTCATGGCAAAACTCGCTTTCCATGCTCCTTCCTTCTGTTTTCTCTTCCTCCTGTGTTTCTTCATCAACTTACATCCCCTTCCCTCTTCTTTCTTTAGAAAATAATCATTAATTTATTATTTATTCCTTTCCATTGTTTTCATTTTGGTAGAATGTCGGAAGCTCCTGAAATCATCGCCAAATGAAAGTATTATTACGTAGACGATCGCCCAGCTCTCCATTATTCTATTTATAAAGACTGCCATCCTATCAGCGTGTAAAATTCAACCTATGGTCTTGTGGTGAGATTATCAATATGTCTATCGCTCGACAGTTGACTTTATCAAGAGTGCCGGATTCGAATCGATTTGATGTCTGAGGATGTGAACGAAATATAAGTCTAATTTTCTTAATAATCTATTCTATTGAAAATTGACGTTGGCTCGGGATAAATTGACGGCTTGTACTGAATGTGCGAGTTGTACACCCCAGGACTGGTGCCCACTTAGCTCCGCTCACCAAACCGAACTTTGAGACTTCTCAGTGAACTCGAGAAAGAGAGTCTCTGCGTGAGAGTTCCTTGTTTTTTTATGGGTCCATCTTAGCTTTTTTTGGGGGGTGGGGGAATGGGAAAACTCCTCTCTAAGAGTAAATGGAAAGAAAACTTTCTCTTCTCCCTTTTGACCCTCGTCCCTAGGCCGAAGTCAATGAATTCGCTTTCTATCTCCGCCTCCACTCTCGCCTAACCCCTGAAAACGAGCACTCGGATGGCATGACTACCGTTTATCTAGAATGTAGAGATCATTTTCTTTTGATCCATGTGACACTATTACCCGAATTCAGAAATAATATTGCAAAATATTAAAATAAAACAATAAATGACTCTGACTGAATAAATGAATTTAAAATAACCATCCATCATTACCATAAAAAAAACTTCCCCTCCTCTCATTCTTTCAATGCCGTGTTGCGCCTTTTCCATGATTAATGCTTAACTACAAAAGCCTAAATTATTTTTTTCGTATAAAGAATTTGATAAATCGAAATCAAATAAATGTATCAGTAATTATTTTCAGAATTGTGTCGGAGTCAAGTGCTCCAAACTTCCGTGATCCGTCATGTATAAATATAATTTTAAACAAACGAAAATCTAATTTGTATTTTTCTTAAGGGAGACATCCCGCCAAGACGGTACAACTGAGGGATTTTATTTTTTTGCAAAATTAAGGTAAAAATACACAAGGTAACATAGGTCCGATTTACATATACTCTTTGGAAAATTTTTCGACTTGAAAAAATAAAATTTTTTTAAAATTTGTTTTCGCCCACAGATGTCAGTGCTTTTTTGACTTATAATTTATAGTTATATCCATTTAATCCTCTGATGAGTTACAGTTAAACTGTCGCATTCTTTCTCTAGCTATTACATAATTTACAAATGTATTATTTATAATATAAACGTATACACTGATATATATGCCGATAACTAAGCAGACACTTCGTAAATTGCAAACTCTTCCTACAAAATTTGATAGCCTCGGATTATTTATTCAAGAGAAAAATATTGAAGGGCATTAGTTTACCTTTAAGAATTCAGCATATATTTCGCCGGACAAAGTCATTCGTATTTATTTGCAATATCATGATTGCATTGTATGACTGACATGATTGTATCATGACTGCATTGTAATAATGAATAAAGTATATTCATTAATTTTTGCTCCCATAGCATATTGAAAAAGTGCGTTTTACATTAATAAAAGGAATAATTTTTTTTGAAGTTTTTTCTCTTTAAGTACACAATATGACCGTACATAAAAAGACCTAAAATACGGATTAAATTCACTTACAGCTGTGCGGATAGATTTGTCCGGCGAAGTCGGGCATAGACGCTAATGAATGTTACATTAATATATCGCGTATATATGTCTTCGGGAGGCATTATTATTAATTTCGATCGAATTATCTGCGCATGTCAATTAAGGTATGTACTATTCGGAGTGTTATTGTGAGACTATTATGTGCTCATTATTCGTGGTACTAAATGTAATGAAAATCTAATGACCCCACCCGATCCCTTATCACCGCAAGTATGTATTGCAGCAATGTCAAAATTCGACCTTGGCGTAGCGGGAAAAAAGATAAAAGATGTCCCACGCTATTTTTAGTACTGAAGTCAAGTCTCACGCAAGAGTATTCCTTCCACCTCTACCTTGGTTTTTCTTCCCGCCCAATGTTTTTCTGCGACGGTCGGCTTTCTCTTATTCCCCACCATTTCAAATGTTTTTGCTCTCTTCTTGAAAGCCTTCATTTTATTTTATTTTTGCCTCCCACGTAAAGGGAGCCTTTCCGGCCAACGGAAATATTCTCGCGTCTCTCCAAACACGAGACGTGCTCTCTTCTGACGGAAATCAATAATCATTCATGCCCGGAAACTCTTTTGGTCAATTTCAAAGCGATTCCGGCGGAGAGAGAATTTATACATCCAGTCATCACATAAACGCTCGGTTAGTTCATACGATCCCTTGGTGATATGAATGCATAAGAATTTGAGATTTTTGAACGAAGAACTTTCCCACTTGCACAGAAATGGTTAGCAGTCATTTTTCTCCTCGAAAAAACACTGACCAAACACGCCGATTTTACAGGGCGATACATTTTCTTCTTCTTCATCGGAAAACTGTATATTTATACGGGTATTAATAAACTTATTTCGCACTCAAATAGGGAGGGTATCTGACATAAAAGAATGTTTATGCTGCATAATGAAACAGGGAATATTTATGTGATTTTATTTTCCCTAGAAATGCGTCTAAAAGGTACCTCAGGCAAATTGAAAGACTTCATGCAAGAAAATGACAGGAATAAATATAATACAAGAAAATTTACACTTATTACTCCTATTATGATATGAGGGTGGGTAAGAAAATAGCGTATTATTCCTACTTTTTTTAAATTCGCTCTGTGAAAATAATAGTCCACAAAGTAGTCTATAATGGGTGGTATATTATAAGTTACGTCTCTGAGTGACACTTGGCCATGAAGAAGAGGCGTTAATGATAACGAAACAGTAATATATTATATTATTTGCAACATAGAAACTTGGTCCAAATCCAAAAGGTTGTTTTTTAGCATGGTCTACGTCATATTTGCGAGTGCTGGTATGAAACTGGTTAAATGATATTTAACTTTAAAAAAACGGACGCAATTTCCTTACTGAACAATTAAAATACCTCATTCACGAGTTAATTAGGGATGAATAAAGGGTCTATCGAGTTCAGCGGGCAAATATTGGCGGGTTACTTAATTCAAAGGAGACCCTGGACGTTACCTAATTTCTTTAGTTGCATACGACAAGCCTTAATTAACTTTCAAACGGCTGGGATGCTAGTCATTTAAATATGTTCTTAATCTTATATTTATAGAAAACTAGAAAAATCCTTCCACCCAATTATCATAATGGTAATTATGATTCCGAGAGGTTAGGCATTAATATTAATCGCAATAGGACTGGGGTAATTAGGTTCTCATGAAGGAGATATGGTTAAGGTCATCATTTATACATGGAACGGAGGTTAAATTACAGCGTAAATCTCTTGCATACGAGAAAATCCTCGTAAATTGGAAGGACTTCCTTTTAGCAGTTATGCTGAAAATGTATTATTGTCCCCATTGCACTACGGTAGTAGAGATCATATCAATATAATTAGATAGATTCATTTGATGCGTATTTTCCACGAACGATAAGGGATCAGAATAACATTATCCGACCGCGGTATAGTTATGTTCGGGTCAAAGTTAGTCTGTTGTATCTTCACCCCCTGCCACAATCCCTACCCGTGACTTACAGGGTACTAAAATATAAAATATCGAAATAAGAAATTGTACAGCAAGTGGAATACATTTCGTGTTTGAATAGTATTTTGGAGGAAAATTGTCGTAATTGTCGTAGATAACAAGAGAAAAATTGCACTAATGAAAGAAGGATTTGCAAGACGAAGGGAATCGAGGCCAATCACCCGAATTAAACACGCATGGAAAAAGAATTTGTAATAAATAAAGTAAAGAATTTTTTGTTCCATGGTGAAGTATGGATCAAAAACAAAACTTTTGAGTTAACAGGATTAGCATAGATTGCAACGTTCTCTCTTCGGCTTAACTTTGTGGGAACTTTCAATGATCGGATTGAAAGGGAAAACTTGTACAAGGTGTCTTCAAGTTTAAGATCTTCCCTTATTTTTCTCTGAAAATGTTTATACACCATAAATTAGAAAAATTCTGTTGCTTGTCACAAAACTTTCTCTAAACACGCACACATTTTCACGCACAGCCAACGACGTCATAATGCCATTTCCTCTGAAAACGTTCCTAAAGGGATTCCTTATGCTCACTGTAATATTGCTGTTGACCGAGGCTACTTGCATTGGTTGTCTTACGATGTTCAAGTTTCTTTAAAATGTCGCGCCCACGAGCGCACATTCGCCATAACACAATCGACGCACAACTCACTCAATTTACGATAAACTCCGATGGACGTTAAACCGCAAAAGTGAAAAAAACGGATGATAAAATTACGTTTATGTACAATAAACCACGCTTTTTGAATGTATCGAAAACTCTTCTTATACTAGCAGTAGATATACAAACCTTGTACCCAGCAAGGCGCATCCTTCAATACCTTCTATTCACAAACACTTCCGACGTATTTTAAACTCGAACCAAATATTTCTGTCGAGATTTTTTAAAAACTCAAAGACACCTTTTAATTAATTTAAATGTTTTAATACTAACGACCTAAATTATGTGAAAGATTCGTTAAAGAAGGCAACGTTTTAGGTCCAACATCCAGAAGAGACTGCACTTGTAAGATGTGCTTTACAAACAAATAGTTCCGCAACAGTAGCTTGAAGATGGATTCGTAATTAGAAACCTATTCGTTCAAAATTCTGTGTGGAGTCAAAAAGAGATTTTGTAATCATATTGAATTTTTCACTCTTGTTTATCAGGTAAAGCCAACGTTCTATTAGTCATGGCGGACCTTTTGCATCTTTGGTAGATCTGTTAGCATCCTTCCTTTCCACAGACAGTACTTGAGGTACCCCAACGAAATGCAGAGGAGGTGAGTCACGGTATCAAACGGTAAAATGTACACTTGTTAAGCGACGTGGAGAGAGCAGGTCTCCAAATACCAGTGAGTGCCGCCTACCCTTCTTGTAGTGCGGTGTTATAACTCTTGGTCTCTTCATTCATGGCAGGGACACGCCCGGCGCATGGGGATCTTGAGCAAAGGAATCGAGGCGGCAATTAATCTCAAAGTGATTGAGTGAACCCTTGAGCAAACTCCCTCACATCAAAGGAGGGCAGGGACCTTAGGAGGACGACCTGTGAGCAGTTAGTTCTCCTCTTTGTCTGCTGTGTTATGGATGAACGTTCGAAGGGAACATACGCCATTAACATACGACGAGACTTGGATAAGGCTAAATAATAATTTATCAATCTCTAGGAAGGGAAAGGTCACAGTGATATACTCTACGGTAACAAATAGTAAGAGAATGAGTATTAAAGTAATGAAAACAAGAGAAATTGTAATATTTCATTCTCCTATTTTTCTTAGGAATAAGTGAACATGCTTCTTTTTTGCTACAAATAGCAGTCCTATTGTCGCCTAGGATCAATTGGGTCTGTTCCCGAGAAAATACAGCTTAAAGACTGATATTTAAGTCCCTAATTTCTGACAATCTTTATTTTAGAATAGGTAATAAATGATGACGTGGAGTGTATACATTTTAAAATGACAAATAAGAAAAGAAATCAGGGTGTACCGGACGTTTTACAATCAAAAACCAATACGGTGTTGTGTTTTAGTTTCATTTCTTTACTGACGGATTTTTTAGGAAGGTATTATAATAATTTTAAGAAGTATCATCATGCTAATGTTGAGGTGTTTTCGCTCCAAATATTGTTGTAGAGAGTTCCGCATTGTTGAAAATCCTATTTTTTAATAGTTTACTGCCCCTTATTGTTGAATTACAAAAATACAGTTATATTCTTTGTAATTACAATGCACAGAGGGCATTCTCTTACTTCTGATTTTATCTTTGAATTTTTACACTCGCGGAATTCGCGAAAAAAACAGTAGGAAACATCAAGTATGATACATTATATTTCGGCTTACTGTGAAAATTGTAAATCGCCATTTGACGATTAGACATGTAGATTAGACGATGTACCAGAGGTTTCAACTATTGATCAGGTAGCCCAAAAGTCGAATAAAGGTTAAGTGGGGTCTCCTGAAATGAGCATCCAGCTAAAACTCTAGCTGTGTGATTGCCTACCCCAAACGGCTGAAAATGAAACGGGATCTCCTGACCTTTATGAGAAAATCTCAATCGCAGTAGGGCTAACTGTGTACAGCATTTGGTTTACTCTCTCAACTATTGAAACGAACTTAGATATGACGACGGTGTGCTTTGACTGAATACTATAAATTTCCCGAATCACGGTACCATAATGAATAAATTTCGTCTGGCTGCAGTATATAATACTCTTTATGACAGCTTGGACCGGGGGGGTACAAGGAAATGTTTGGAGTGGCCATTGGTGTCCCTGGGTTGGCCAACAATTGCAACCGCGCGTGATGAAGGAGGCGTGGAGTCATCGACCCCCTGCCCCCACCCTCCTCCTTGGCTGGCTGGAATTCTTCCAGGGAAGAAAGGCTCGCAAACCCTAGTGCTAGAAACCCTGCCTCGTTCGCCGAGGGCGATGGAGGCGACGACCCGCGGAGGGAATTGGAAGTGGATACGAGCCTCGTGTGCGTGGGCGGTCTCCTGCCGTAATCCCACCAAACCCCCTTCCCTGTTCTCCCCCGCCCCCCAATCCAACCCCGTTCTAAGGCTCATATTTCCCCGAGGGCCATGCTCCACCCCACTGGTATCAATTAGGAAGGGAGGGAAAGATACAGGACTTCATTCTGGCGAAATTGGAATCATTGCGTCTTCTTCCGCTCAAGTCGAAGAGTCATGAATTTGATACAATGTAACCCTGGCGCAACTGGTATGCAAAAATCAATGTAAAGACAAGTTAAGAACAGTTAACTGTGCGAGTGGCGTTTAAAAAGTAAGGGTCGGTCGATGGTTATGAATGGAAGGTATATGGAAATAAATGAAAAAAATATCAGATCTTCGAAATGCACGCATATTTAACGTTACTCATTCTAAATAGTCACTATTCCGTTCTGAACCATGATTTTACCTTGAAACAAGCCACTTCAAATTCCTCCTCATAAAATTCTTCCGCCTTGATTGTCAGCCAATCTCGGGCCGAGATGCATAAACTTTTCGTCTCCTCGAATCGTTTTTGACGTGAGCAACCTCTAGAGGCATACGTAGGAAGTAATGGGAGTCACTGAGATCGATATCAGGAGCTGATTAGTCGTAATTATATCATCCGATTTTTTTATTTACTTCGATCGATCGATCATCTTGGTCCTGCGGGGAAAACTGTGTGGGGAGATGCGTCTTATCGTGAAGAATAGCAATTCCTGACCTCAGCATTACCTTTCATCCCTAATGAATGGATTGGTGAATTAAAATAACGAGTTTTGCAATATTTTGCGATGGGATGGTTGTTCCGAACAAAATATTTCATCCACCAAAACCCGACTTTTTGGTCCAAAAATATGCAGCAACCTTGATTATCCTTTGAGAATGGGTTTGTTTAATCTTTTTGGTTTGGGTTAACCTGAATTAATCCACGGTATTGAGTTTTTTTTAAATTCCTCTCAACATTGACTTACGAAATCCACGATTCATAGCCAGTGATTACAGGTGTATAGAAAAAAACTCGCGGTTAAAAAAGTATCAAGAAGCTCGTACAAACTGGTTATTATCGCACTCGTTTCAACGCGCTATCACTCAAAAAGGCAAATAACAATGCGTTGACGACAAAATGATAGTTGCGTGCCCAACAGACCAGCTTTAACTAATGTGGGAAGTATTAATAAGTTCTGAATTGCTAATTTATCGAAAAGCCTATCTCCACTTAATTTTGAAACGCTCCTCTTAAATATAAATGTATATATCGATCAAAATATTCAATAAAATCAGATGAAATGCTGTACATTGTGGGAAAACCGACGGATGTTAACCGCAGAGGTGATCAAATAGTAAAAATCAACATTCGAGAAGCATCTTCATGAGCGAGAAAAAATTACATTACTATTCCATCAATTGAACGTAAGTTTTACACGGCCCCTGGGGAATTTTGTACAGTACATCAACCTGTGTATATCGACTCTGAATTCTAAAGTATTTCCACTTGGTTTAAAAATGTATTTTTTTCCTTTCTTATTTTATTTTCAGTCTTCATAAATTTGACTTCCCTTCCTACCGCCCTAAATAACTCTTCACTTCAAAACCTTCTTGCTTTCCCAACATTCTCCCTTCAACCACGGCCTGAAACACTTACCTGAGTTCCTCACAATATAAACCTACTTTTTCATCGTTCTTTTACTTCAACTGATCAAATTTTTCCCTATTCCAATCACATGGAACTCCTTTAAAAATAATTTTCTTTATTCTTGTAAATATTCAAACTTAAAATACACAAACATAGGCTCTTTCCAACTCCTAAAAGAAAGTCATTCAATTAATTTTCAAGAACTTCATTGTATATTTCTTCAAGACTTATTTTATCTTTGTAATTACTTTTTTTAGTTGTGTTATTTTTTTATTTTTCTTAATATCATGAGTATTATTATTTAAAAAAATACAATTGATAGTTCCAGACGTAACTTTATGGAATCGATTCATGTTAGAGATGAAAAAATAATAACTTTGTAATTCCACAAAAAAATTATTACGATACGACCCGGGTTTCGACGTCCAACGTCATCTTCAGGTAAAAATTCTTACAGACATCCATCCCATGTACGCTAAATTTAGATAGGGGCGGGGAGATGGCAGGGCCTGATGATGACGTTGAACGTCGAAACCCGGGTCGTATCGAAATAAATTTTCTGTGGAATCAAAAAGTTATACGGGAGAATCTCATTATTTTGTAACCACAATCTTCATCTGCAATCTCTGACAATTATCCTATAGCGTGTTTGATTATGGCTGCAAACCTTTGGTTCATGGGTTTGTTGATTTTTCTAATAATTAACTTACTCTTTCCAAGTCTTTTATTCCTAACAGAGGGAGCGTACAATTTTGCAATTTTTAATGCAACTTTCTCCATCACAAACGTTGCAGAGTCCGCTAATTTATAAACAGAAACTGGGAGACGATTTTTAACTATCTTTATGCCATTAATCTCTAACCGCCAATTACAAAAATATGCTTGAAAATGAAAAATGTGTGAAAATGAGTTTTTTTCCGGCTTTCTAAGAAAGAGAGATTGAGTAGACCATTTGACAGGGTCTTCTCCATGAAATTCTGCTCTTTAATACGGTCTACTCTAGATATATATCTTTCCCCTCTCCCCTTACCAAGCACCCCTCCTGGAAAAGGCAGAAATGACATAATCATCGTGTACTTAACTAATAAAAATTACATAGGTGGTCCTTTTACACAGAATTTATTTAAACAAATCGAAGCTGTTTCATCTTTGAAAGATATTTCAATGCAAGAATTTTAGAGCATAAAAATCATTCGCCTTGATGATTTTTACACTCTTTTCTCTACACTTTTTACACTGAAATTGGTGCATTGTAATGCTACACGTTGCGGATGACTCCGTTAAAAGTTACTGTTGCGGCATCTCCCGCATTTTCTTGAAATTAGTAAGATATCTTTAGACTTTTTACAGTAAAATCAATCGGATATGCTTGAATGAATACTGTGAAAAGTTATTGTCTGTCAGTTCTTTGGAAAAAACATGACATATATAAATTCATCCCTGAAATAACTTAAGTTTATTGGGCATTTTATTATTATTATTATCATGAAAAATACAGCTGAAAATAGACAGTTACAGGTGGTACAAAAATCCCTAGCATTAAAATCAACCTTGCAACAATAAAATGAACATTAATAAAAAATATGCAACTAAATACTGAGATAATCGAAGAAAATACTAGTACCAATAAACCTGGCTCTGTGTTACAACATTCAAACGACGCGCCGCAAAATCTCATAGTGATCAAAATAACGCCCGGTCCAACTTCATGCATCCAGTTAATCCCCATCATGGCTGTCAAAATTCATACCCCGTCCAAAATGACTCACTTAGAAGCATCAAACAATCTTTCACCATTCATCTTTGCACCGTCTACCAATCTTCCAGTACAATATTGCACACAGTCAATTCAATCAAATCAAAAAGTTTACAACCGAATCCTTTGTCCTATGGTTACCGTACATCTATTCTTAAAACTCGAATCAGTAGATGGAGCGGGTCAAACAATTCTCCAGGTAGTTGATTCCACTCGACTGTACTTCTATTTAAAGATGAAAAAAAAATTCTGCTTGATTTTTTGGCGTTTTCATTTTTATTTTAAAATGGTCGTTTATCACCTTAAAATTTGTTTTTTTTCTCTATTTCCTTCCTTATATCTTCTCACGCTTTGTCGTTTTTAACTATTTTATACATCGCACCAAACCTACTCCTCTTTATCCTACATTGAAAACTATCCCCTTTCAGAATATCCTACTGTTCCGTTAAGCTATCTGAACATTTATTCTTACCGTGTACATACCTTACGGCCTTTCGTTTACTTCTCTACCTCTTTCAATTATCCCATCTCATAGGAATCCTATGCTTTGGAAGAGTATTTAGTTTTTCACTAAATTTAAGATTCCGTCACAGTTCCTCTACAGAATCACAAAAGTAGTTTATTGTAGAATGACGTTTGCCCCGATAGTGCAAACATCATTCCGCTCCCTGATGTTCGATCCTCTCCCCAAAGGCAAAGGCTAAAAGGTCTATCTCTCCGTCCGGGAATATAAAAGGGTCAGGCAGCATCATGATACGTATGGTCCTTAAATCGTCCCGCCATGTTCGAAGAGGCACTTAGCATTTTAAACGCTTGATGAAGACGCAGGAAACATTAGCTTAGCCGAGCACGATGTCCCAGCCCGACGTCAATACCAGGAGCCCCTTGGAAGCCAATCTAAACAAAAGTGCAACGTGCTCGAAATAATGTTATCCTCCCCCTGATAGCCACTCTCCTAACCCATCAACCGCACCCCTTCCCATTTTCCTTTTTTTTCCACCAGGACCCCTCCCGTGATAATTTGACGCGATAACCCAAAACCCTTGCCCGAAAAAAAATACGCACAAACCCTAGAGAATCTCTTCTTTAACCCCTAACCTTCATTCAAAGGCCTACCTACCTACCTCCTCCTCCTCCCCCCTCCACCTAAGAATCGCTGAGTGGTGGGAGAGCCAACGACACCCATCCCCTACTCACGTCGCTTCAAAACCACCCCCTTACCGAAGCCCTCAGCGAAAACCTGCACGCAGACGCAAAACCGTTCTTCCTTTGTCCAATTGCGCACCCCTCCCCTTACTCCCTCGCCCTAACACTCCGGCGGCAGCATTGTTTGATGGACGACGCCACTTTCGCCATAATGTCGATAAAGAGCGGGTAATGACGGCGGCGTGAGCCAATTAGGGCCATGAGAGGAGGAGGGGGGCGTAGTGGGGAAACGGATTGTGGCAAGGGGGAGTTCTAATCACCGGCTCTGTCCTCCTTCGCCGATAACGAGAACTCCCCCGCCGTTTAAGCTCTCCCACAACCCCCACCTTTCCTCTTTCCCTTACGAGACGTTGGTGTACTGCAATGAAATTGAGAATACCCCATGCGGTGAAATATGTGAGTTGGTTCCCTGGGAAGGGGATGAAAAAGTTAATTATTACTCCACGCGTTTTATTCTAGCATAGGTTAAAGGGTACTTGCATATCAGGCCCCAGCACCCAGGTTTCGATGGGTGTGCGAAATTTACTTAGGTTGTTCCCACAAAAATATTTCTGAAATCTTTCATACTACAGTTCGCCGGAGAAAATTTGTCGAATATTAAGCAACATGGTTATTTCTAAAAATTATCAATTTCCCAGGAACATGACCAACATTGTAGGATAATACTGTATACTGTCTGTATACGAAGCCACGTAGCATAAAACTGTATGCAAAATTTTCAAGGTAATGAATAGTGTTCAGGTGAATAAGATGCACAATTATATGTACCGTTTATCTTTTTGAGTCATTAACTTGATTCAAGATTGTGTCTGCGTAAGTTAAAATACTACTACCGCTTGAGTATAGGGTCCAGCTTAATAGAAAAATAAAATCCTTCCAACCTATTTCTACATAATCACCGTCATCTCTGAAGGAAATGTTTGGAAATTGAAAAAATGTGTCTTTCGTTCTAATAACATATTTTTAACGCTATCAGAAATCATTTTATTGGCCTCCTATACGTATTTGAATAAAAAATTTGAATGCTTTAAAAAATTCTTCTTAAAAAGGTTCTGTTTTCAATGAAGACCTGTGATACACAAATATGCTGTATACGTATATACTCTGATGAAGACCTTGGTCAGCAAATACAAGCTTTTTAAGCGGAATTCGCAACATTTTCTCCTTCATTCATCGGGTAAGAAATTTCGCAAAGTGATATCTCATTCAATTTTTTTATATTTATATTGAATCATGAACCATTCGTTATAATCCGAAAGGAATTTAGGAAAATGCTGTACTATAAGTCAGATTCTCTGCAAATAATAAAAGCAATAGCGCAGTTTGTGCGTTGCAGTTCTACTGATGTTTATGTTCTTATTAATAGTAGTGTATCGTTTAAGGTAGATTTTGAAAGAACATACAGATTAACCGACGTTGCATTTCGAAGCTCCACCTAACACGACACAACATTACCCGTTAAAAATATACTTCCTCAATCCGCGTGCTTTCTTCATCCCTTTCATACTATCCCACACATCTTTTATTTTCGTATCCCTACCTTGCTTGTCTAACATTCTTCCCTCTCTATCAGTCATTAAAATTCTATTCACCACACAAAATGCTCTGCATCCACCTCTTCTGCCATCTTGAATATCTCCCAGCAACGATCCCTCCTCCTTTACAATGCCTCATGATTAATCGTATTTTTTTCCTTTCCGTTTACTTTATTTTTTTTCCATTCTTCCCCATATCAATATCTCAAAAGTTTCAATTTACGTCTATCATCTTCCGCGGGTTAGTATTCAAGAGTATTCTTTTTTCCTTGGCTAGTGCCGTAGGTTGCAAACAACCCAATTCCACGTGTCGTACCCCCTTACGCATGATTGAATTTCAAACGCAAGGATGAGATCCCTTTCGGCTGTGAACAACGTAAGCTATGCACAGCGGATAATTACGCCAAATTTGATTCGCGATACTCAAGATTTAACCGCATGTCATTCCAAATCGATAATTGGTGACACCTTTAAGTGGAAATATCAATCATTCTCCCTTTTTCATCCGAATTGAATTTGAGTGTTTATTCAGTGTAGAATACGAAACTTAGGGGACGTCCGGAGAAGACGTTTGCTGGTTGGAGGGGAAAAGAGAATGAAATCGGAAAAGGGAGGAGAGCCTCAAACCCATGCAGCAGGTACAAAGTCTCGCTTCTCATTTCTTTCCCCTATTTTTCATCTGACCAATCCATATCCAAGAATTCATAATTCATTTTATACGAGTCACGTAATTTCAGCGGTTTTTAAAGCAAACATTTGTGAGCATGAAGAAATGCATAAACTTAAGCCTAAATCGGTGTTGTTTCTAGCAGTTATGTCTGATTGCCACTTCTGCACCAACTATTATCAGAAATATGCCCCGAAAATTCGGAGGGAATATAAATTAAAACTAGCGTTTGGACAGAGTTGCAGATTTTTAAAAATCGCTCTGTAAAGACGAACTTGATGGTTAATAACTCGCAACTTTCGATCTTTTGGTGCAATACCCTTTGATTACATTTTTGAAGATGATTTTTCATTACATCCTGAATTTTTCTTGTCATACTTTGCGTAATAATCGGAAACTTGAATATTTTCTATTGAAAATTCTATTGAAACTAAGCTTTTATAAAGTTTATTTTGAAATTTTTTACGCCAATTTAAGAGAAGATCTGTAAAAACTAACTTATTCAGACAAGAAATGGTAGAGGGGCCAATAAATGGCCTGAAACCGTGGAGAAAGTGTTTGATAAACGACAGTTGAAATTCATTTAGAGACAGATAGATTTAAGATTCTAGACAGAACGTAACGAAATATGTGAATCTTTTTTTGTGGTCGGTTTTTAATTATTTGTTTCCTGACTCAATTACAAGTTATGTTACGTGATTTAATTTTTTTTTAAACCATGGATATTTAAAATATCGGGCTTTTGTAGATATCCCATGAGTAGTGTTCGTATTTTAGCTCGGACATTGGCACCTAAGGGATTCCGAACAATTTATTTGCCTAGACAAACCCCTTTTAAATCAATGTTTCACACATGAGACATACGTACATTATTAATACTGGCTTTATTTGAATCGTTTCATCGGTTCAAATGCAGTAGTAGATTTTCAATTATTCGCCAAGGGCGCGGGTTAACTAAGTCCATGAAATTTTTTCTAATCTGCGGCTTTTGGTCACTCTTTTAAGTCTCATGCCACAATGAAACTTCCAGCAAATATTGCTAATTCTTTGGCAGTGTTCAACAGTGATTAGGGTAGGTTTTTGCAGTAATTCTAATAGCTAATGCCTTAACACTGCAAAACGTCCTAAGCCACGTAAATCCTCACAAAATGCCCATTCTTGTCCCCCCTCTACCTTGCCTTCCCGACTTTCTCCCCTCTATTACCGTCTATAGCATCCCGTTGCCTCTCAGTATTTCTTGTCTTTCCTCCCTCAAAATTCTCCCAAACATTCTTTTCTCTTCCCCGACCATTCCGAGAACTTCTTCTTCGTTTATTTCCCTTCTAGTTTCCGTATTTTACCTCTCTCCACTCTTCCCCAAACTCACATCTCCAAAGCCTCCAATTCACGCTTGTCTTGTTGCCTAAAAAGGTCTTGTTTTGGAGACGTACAAAAACTGGGCTACATTTTAATGTTAATCATGCCGATACAAATTTAAAATGCCAAAAAATTTGCCCTACATTGAACGTGGTTGTGTCAACTGTGGTCTGAATTTACATTTTTTAATATTCAGAATCAGCATTTTAGGCTATCCAAAACTTTTCACCTACGATCCCAGATTTAAGCTAATGCAACTTTCGAGTGAAAGTCTTTTCATTTCAATGCTTTTGAATACTCCCACGCACATCGCTGTGCGAAAATTTAACGATCGCATCCCGACCGCACAAATTATTCCCTTTTATGTTATCCTCTGTTCACTATGCCACGAGACCAAGCTACTTAACAGACGTCTAAGTTTCACCGTGTTAAAAACTTATCCCTTTCTTATCGCTTTTCTTTGTCCTAGCGAAAACCGTTTGCCTCTTTGACGACGAACGGAGATGAAAACTCTCCTTTGAAGACCCTTTGAACCCATCAAACCACGGATACATCGAGTTTTCCTTTCCCTCCAACCCTTAATTGTGTTAATCGACTTAACGGAATTCCTTTGAAGCCGCCACCGATTACCTCACTCCACCCCATTCTACTGAGGGGTGCGGATGTAATGGCTTGGATGGCGTCGACGCCTCCCGGGACCAGAGTGCGTTCTTCTCCCACGCTGGACAGGGGAATTAAATAGAAAAGCGTCGATTCCTTTTACGTTACGTTATTTTCGATACGCTGTAACCTCGTTGAATATCATTGAAGTTTTCATTAAAAAATTAGCACGACAAAGTTCCTAAAACTTTTTCCTTGCATTTTTTCTGTTTTTAATATCTAAGGTGATCGTTTAAAATGAACCTCCACAAAGTTGAGCCGGAAACCATAGAATTCATCGAAGGTGATAACTTCGTCGCTAGGGAAACTTCTTATTTCATTGATTTATATGATTGATTTACGAACACAACTGTTTCATTCCAAGAAACTGGGAAGCTATATCGTATGGGTGTTTTTTTATAGAATAGAAAGTAATCTTAATGCATTTTCTATCAACACTAATAAATTTAAATGAAGGACCTTAAGGGTGAGTTATATTTTGACCTAAATTATTAAAGCAGATTCCTTAATGAGATTTGGAGAATGCTGATGTCTAATCTTGCCGGTGGCGGGATAACGCCTATGTATCCTGTTCCCGAAGCCATGAGTTCGGTTTTTTTTCCGTATATTAGCTTTTACCCATGGTGGTTTGTATTTGTTTCTCCCAACTGTTTGTTTTATTGAGAAATATTTACGCGTTATAGATAATTTTGTTATCACCTCTATACTTTCCGTAACAACCGTTTTGTGTTGAATTAACACTAAAACTAGGCTTCAAGACTCGTCTCATTCAAGCATCCTATCTAAATTTGTAAAGAAAAGGGATATTACAAGGCTCAATGTGGTAGTCGAGAAAAAATGCCCCTCCTTTTCCTTTCATTTTATTTCTTTTGAAACTGCGATCCATATCCCTTAACTCTAATGGCGTTCCCTCCGCATCTCCTTTTCGACGGATTTTTATTTATTAATCCGACGCACAGTGATGGAGGGTCTTCGTCACATGGATGGGAGATCCTTCCGCAACGTCACCACTGTCAGAAATGAAACGCTGAAAACGTTCTCTTGTCAATTAAACTCGGAGAACTCGGAAAGAATTTCCGCAACAGACTTCTCAACCAATTAAGCGCCACACCTCTCGTATAATGTGAATCGTTCGAAGTCAGGCAATTCCATTTAATTAAGATGGAAAGCCATACCAGCCTAAACGAATGACAATAAGAAGCAACCTGCCATCTCGTTCCTTTATGTCCGTAACATTGTAACAGAGCTACGAGAATGGATGCGCGACTCGTATATGGAAACGCGGATATCCTACATGAAATTTCGTCGTAAACAGGCAAGTCTAGTTATTGCGTATGGCGCTTTATATTCCTTTATTAGCCCCTTTTGATTACTGCTGTACTAGTGCGCTCGTATATTGAATTTTTTTACGATAAAAGGACGTCCATATAAAGAAACTAATGCTGAGGAATCCTTCGAAACTATATTTTTTCCATGTTCCACCTTAACTACGGCTTCAGTTGAAATTCTCATCATGTTGAGGTCATAATGGGTTAAAAATGAAAGAAGTATCTTTGTAATTCCACACAAGCTTCATTAAAATACGACCCAAGTCTCGAAGTTGGACGTTATCATCAGGGTGATAACGATGATGAGTTACGAAGCCACCTCTTTCATTTTAAATATATTGTGAGAATTCCATATAATTACGCCTGAGGCAGCAAATTTATTAAAGTGTAATTACGATGTGTCTTGCTTCCTTTTAAACGTAACGGCTTCAGTGTACGTCACATTATTTTTCAAAATACACGTAGCATTTTAGATTACTGTACATTTATGTATACTTTAGGCTGGAAACACTCTATGTAAATAATAATGTACACAATAAGACGGCCCTCGTTTACTTCGTACAATTAAAAAAAAACTCGATGCTTGATTATTCTGTATGAAAATAATAGTCTCTACAACTCAACAGTGGTTCAAGAAGAAACTTAATAATAATTAGAAATGCGTTAAATATTAGATCACAAAATAAATAATGTAATTGGGATTTTGTCAATGTCATTTTTCAAAGCTCAATCTAATCGGATTGTTATGCCAAACTCCCCCTTGCTACTCTCTACAGAAAATGTGATTTATACTTTCCCTTTCAAATAATACTTTTCTGATGAATCCTATTGGCTCCAGATTTCCATAATTGTCATTAAACATGTTTGGGGTCAAATTAGATGATTTTTGAAACTCCAATTATTTCACATCATTCATCACCTTGTAAAGGGAATGTGGCTCCCTCAATCCTATTCTATTCTCCACACAGCAACAAGATGGAAAATCGCTAGGAACCCACTTAAGAATTCATAAAAGTGCCCCCGAGGTGGATGAAGTTTAAGCAAATGAGACGGAGATTCATGACCAGAATCTGTAATTTCTCCTTTGGTGGAACAATTTGACGGCATAAGGATAAAAACAAAGTATGCTGTTTTTTTCAGAAAGAAATCGTAACTACGTGTCCTTTTCTAATTTCATATTTGATGCTTGAACTAACTCATGGCATTAGAGAAACCATATCATACATTCTTGGACTTCTATAACGGAAGTTTTTAAATCAATATGCTTTCAACGAAAAGGCTAGTTTTTTCTCATTTCTATCGTAGGTATGGATCTGCTCCTTGATCCAAAGTGCAGGACTTGCAAAAATGGACTTTTAAGAAAATTAGTCTTTACGGTCAAAATTTATGGAACGGAACTTTTTTTAAAAGAGGGCCATTATTTCCGTCGAAAATTTATTAAGGCAATGAACAATTGCTCTTATACCTTTGAGTGATGAAACTAGATACTCTGATTAGTTCAATCTCACCTCTCCGACTTTACATTACATTCCCTTAGCGATTATTTTTCCCACCGTACGCAGGAAACCTTTTGAAACTCATGGAATGTACCTAGAAACCGCAATGTTTTTCCCAGAAATGCCTACAACAGGTTCAATTCTACGAGACATTTAACGAATTTAAATTCACTTCCAGTCACCGTCACTATTCCATTATCCACCGAAAATTTAATAAATATTAGAAACCGAAAGTAAAAATCTAGCGACATCAACCGCTACTATTAAGGAAAGACATTCGATACAACGCTATTACACACATTTACGTAAGTCCTTTCGCATGAGCTTCGATTTTATACATCATTAAGACCTTCAAAGTCTTTGTACAACTCTCTTTATTACTTCTTCGACATCCACCGAAAAAAACGAATCTAATGAGGAACTTAAGCAATAAGTAGTCGAAGTTAAACGTCATGTTATTTTGGATAGGGATCAGACCAGGATCAGAACACATTAGTAAAACCATTGGGAAAATGGATATAACTACAATTGAAGACGAATTGTGCTAATTAAAGAAGTATCTAAGAGAAATTGGGAGTTAACCAAGAAGAGAATCATAAGACAAGATAAATGCAAACTTTTTTAAACCCCGCGTTTTTTTATTTCTAAATCTTGACCTTGGAGAAGAAGGGCTTGAGTATTTCATAATGTGAATCCATACAGATGATAATGGAAAAAATAAAACGGCAAAAAATGTAAAAAAACCGACGTAGTGCTATGAATGGGAAAAGAAAGAGATGATTGATGGGATAAATTTGAAAAAGGCACATAAAAAGTTGACGGGGGCAATATCGAGAGGCGATAGGATATTGAAGATTGAGATCGAAGGGTAGGTGAGGCCAAGGACCGACAAAAAGGCATGAAAGGGGACACAGGTAGCATTCATTCAGGTCTGAAGAATGAGTGACGTAATGAATCGCTAATTAATAAAAACAGAAATAACTATCATTATAACATTTTTTATGTTAATCAGAGCTTAGAATTTTCTTAGAAAACAACGGAATTTTGTAAATAAGTTTTATGGGTCCATGTCAAATTTTATTATGTTTACCTTTACGATAATGTCATAATTCCTTACAATATCGAAATTATTCCTGAGATTACTTCATTCTATAATTCTTAAATTATCCACTCTTGTCCCTATTTTCCAAATCGTCTTTTGACTGTAGTTAGAAGAAAATTGTTTATTTTTAAACTTCAGCAGAACGATTTCACTAGTATCAAAAGTCATGAAAACTTTGAAAAAACCTTGCTTCACTAAAAACGGTGTCTTCACTCAACGACAGCCCGCAGGCGACTGAGGTTGGTGTCGGTCTGTTGCTAAGAGCTCCATCCACCTTACCCTGCCAGGCAGACCTCCCTCCACCGTTCCGTTCGCGCCAGAGAAAATCAGTTTTACCACTTTAGGGTACGACCCTGTAAAAAAAATATATATATATATAAATATAATGGGATTTATTAGAGAAGAATTGCGCTAGGCAAGGATGCTTTCTCAAGGAGGAGGGAGTTGATGACGGGGACGTTGAGTAGGGATGTTAAGACAAGCCTCGTAAAAACTCTGATATGGAGCGTAGCTATGTACGGCGCGGAAACGTGGTCACTGAAGCAGGAGGATAGACGTAGATTGGAGGCTTTTGAAATGTGGGTGTGGAGAAGAATGGAGAAGGTGAAATGGACCGAAAGGAAAACAAATGAGGAAGTACTAGAGATGGTGGGTGAGGAGAGGGGTTTGTTGAGAGAAATCCTATGGAGGCAGGAAAAATGGATGAAAGGCGTATTGAGCGGTAGTGGAATGTTGAAGAAGGTAATAGAGTGGAGGATATTGGGGAGCGAGGAAAGGCAAGGAACAGGATAGGGGTGTTGGACGGGATGAAGGTAGGAAGAAAGTACATAGAGATGAAGAGGGACCTGATGTAGATTAGGTTGCTGGATTGGGGTTTGTTTGTAGTTACAAAATGTTTATTTAATAGTTGTGTCCGTCCGAAAACCTACCTTAACCGGTAGATTACCTAATAAAATTAACTATTTTATTAACTACAATGAAGGAGTTGTAAATTGGTGGTTAACATGTATTTTCAAATTATACCGAAGGTATGAAATATAATCTCTAATATAAAAGACTTCTCTAAGAGATAAAGATTCTTTTAGAGCAACAAAAAGAAGTATTAAGAGTAGACAGTGATGGCCAGTAGCTCGAGTTTGAATAATCAGCGAAGCGGAGGAGAGAAAGGGTCTTCAGAATACTGCCTGTCTCTCTCCTCCTGCCTAATTAACTGACGTAGCAGAGTGAATCAGTGGCTCCTCAAAGACCAAGCGGAATTGTATCAACAATTACAGAGACGTCTGTGAAGCCTCCAGTCAAAACAACCAACTTAGAGATTCATAATACACCTGCCAGTGGCGACATGGAGGAAGCGACGCAAGAGTCGCGAACTGATAAGCGAATCGCTAGCTGAGGCGGCAAATTTTCAGATGAACGCGTCCCTATTTCCCTCCTCCGAGGGCACTGTACTTTCGGCGAAGCAATTTGTTCCTTCTTTGGAACAGCGATCGTTTCTGTATGCTCATCAAAGACGAAGGCGAGCAAACGAAATGTAACAAGAGCAACCTTTCCTCTGACGAAAGTTAAAAAAACTTAAAGTCATAGAAGAGTTCTAACGTGGGTGGTCCTCCTCAAATTAGTTCGCTAGGGGTAGGGGATATGTACTCGAATAAAATAACTAGACGAGCATAAAGTAAGAGAGCTACTGAGAAGCATTTTCGAGATCGCTGAAGTCAATTAAGATATCAATCGAAACCTTTCAGCTCAACTAAAATTAACGAGTTTTCACTTCGTGACAGTGTATGTAAAGTCGTTGGCTATGGGATAGCTAAACTTTAAATTGACGATTAAGATTGCTTTTTATGAGATTTCGGAACAAAAAGTGCAAAAGTAGGAAGGAGACATTGAGATTCCGTACACTGGCTGTTTGACGGTTTATTCGGTCGTATATGCCCTTGAACTAAGGATATACATCTACATAATGCTTTGCAAACCGCCGCAAAGGCGTGTGGTGGGAGGTGTTAAGGTCACTGCCCGTAAACAGAATGAAACCACATGCAAAACTAACTATTTCATGCCAATTTACACTCATAGAGACGTATATAGTATATTCATGAAAAAACAATTTTAATCTACCCGCATGCAAATAAATATACTACCAACTAACGTACATATACGCATGCACCTACGAAAATACTTCACGTCTAGGCAGAGTTTAATCTTGTACTGACTTGCAAATCGAATGTTTTCAGTATTTATGTGATGAATTCAATGTCTTACTGCAATAATTATTGATTTTCCGGAGAAAGAACGAATAATTGCATCTATCTGTACTGGAGTCTTTCTTCCTTAGCTTCTCTTTGTGGTCTAACCTATCCAAATATTTTGGGGCCATAATAACTCCTTTTGTGTCATTGTGAAACTCATTTGCTATGAACCTCACTAGTCTAAGTCTCGCTTGTCCTTTTCGCATCTTGAGTGGCTCCCAGCTTAATTCCTTTACAAAGCCTGTCACACTCGTCTTCTTATCGTAACAGTTTTGGACGAATCCGGTGGATTTTCTCTGTTCTTTGTCCATTTTTTAAAGTTACACTTTCTCACGAGGATCCCAATTACTCGCGGCGTATTCCAAATGTGGCCTAACTAGAGCAAAATAACACTTGTCTTTAACTTTTTCATTTCAACCCAGGGTTAAATACGAATCCAGGGTTAAAGGACGAATAAGAATCAAGATGGGATAAAATACAAATAATTGCTTTGCCGATCTCTAATTCTTGGTGAGAAAGTGTTTTATAATTCCCGGTAAGAGAGCCTTTCTTTGTCCTCGCCCAAAAATGACATCATTAAATGCATGCTTTCTTTTCTCGTGTTGACCAGACTGGGTTTGTACGACGTGTGTAATTGCTAGTGATTCTATCCAGCAGTTCCCTGTGTGCAGTCGTTTGAATCAAAAGAGACATTAGCATGTTTCAGGTGGACTCATATTTCACCTATCGAATCGATCGACCGTCTGATCAAATCTTTTTCATATTCTATGGACATTCATGTCAATTTAATTTCATCCCCGAGGAATTATAAATTCATACCGTCTTAAAATCGGTCGAAACGTGGTGAAGAGATATCACCGCTGATTTGAATCTTAAGCAACCACTGTTCTGAAAGTTAACTTCAGTTTAAGTCACAAGTTATTTTTCCATTCTTCTTTCACTACTACAATATTCCACAAACTGGTCTTCTGGGCCATACCCTTGCAAGAGAATGCGGATGCTGCGAGACGGATGGCCATTTGTGGGAGGAGGGCCAGATTGGCGACACAATGGAGCCCTGGCTTGCCCTCACCGGCACGCTAAGGAAGGAGTCAGGAGTGGGGATGCCAAGTCTCTCGTATTTTCCAGATTATACCATATATCACCCTCTTTTTTTCTTGCAATTTCTAGTCTTCAGTATTTATCTGGTCCAAGAGCCTTTTCCCATTATTTATCCGCACGAAATATCCGTCGTGACATACCTTAATGTTACTTTACCACGATCGATAATGGAAACTGAAGCCAAAGCGAAAGTAATACGCCAAAATATGTATCCTTAATTGCCGATTAAATTTGCAAAATTCATGCACATACGTTAATGGATAGAGATTTAATATATGCGTGTGTTTATTTGCAATGGTAAATATATATTTATGCATATACTATGTATTGGTGTATATTAATAAAAATGAAAGACTGGTGTCCTAACAACTTCTCTGCATGTCCTAGCACTATATTATGTAGATGTGTACAGGAAAATCTCCCATGCATATTGCGCATAGGAAATTTCCATGAGGGGTCCATTTCTCAAAGCTAAACGTCAATTAATAAGTCCTCGTGGTTGTTTTGGAGGGCGTTCGGAGAGCCCTCCGAATAGTAGTAGTTATTAGGGGAGGCGACCGACAGACGAGGTCATTTGCGCCACTAGGGATAAGTGGGTAATTTCGTAGGGGTAGGAAGTTCAGGGAAGGGTGCAGAGAAACCCGGCGTCTGTATTAGCCTACTCTTAACGATGGGCGCCACGGGGTCACGCGGTTTAACATCTCATCTGTCCAAAGGCGTTCTCAACTTGAAGTGCTCTCCACATTGTCACCTTGGTAGGGATCGAAATATCACCTAAAACTTCAGAATGCACTAGGATCTTAACCGGGGCCCAGGGAATGGAAAGCGAGTACAATCAGCCATCAAACCATGTCCATCCCTAAAACACATTCCGATGGAAAATAAGTATATTCCATCACTTATCGCATCTTATTTACATAGAAAACATGTTATTTTAATGCTAACGACCTAGGTTTCGTTACAGCGTTACATGTTCAGGTGAACCTTCAGGTAACCAGGTGAAAAAAGGTAAATGTAGGTTACCGACCCCGGTGGCGTCGGGGTAAAGTCCTCACCTGGCTACCCAGAGGTCGCAGTTCGATTCCCGCCTAGTTAGTTTTTCCTCCTCCTAGGGCTTGGGTGTATGTAATTGTCTAATTGTTATGTCATTATTCAAAGTCTGATGTAAAGACCGAAGTGCTGCTTTCGCAATATAGTAATTCAAAATGTCGCATATACATGTTACGCTGTAACGTAACCTAGGTCGTAATAAAAAAATTCTATTTGGTAAAAGTAAAGTGCCTTCTTTCATCATGAAGGATTTCTATCACTTTACACATGAAAATGTGTCATTTGTCTTCATATGAAGTTTACAATTCTTTGCAGAGAACTCATTAATTCACCCGTTGCTTAGGGTAACGGGACTCAGTTCAAATAAATAGTATCAAAAATCTTGCAAAATTCATCAATGAATTTTCGGTGACTTCCCCACTACCATACGAATTATGGTTGACTTCGTGAGAGAATTCAATCCATTCTTTACAGCAAGTTCGGCTATTGTCTGCAAAGATCCTGGCAACCCGCCCACCATCAGCAAGGGGAGCGTAGGGTAGGGTAGTCGTGAGGGAGATCGTAGACCTCCTGGAGGGAGAGGGAGGAAATCACCAAGAATACAGAGAGAGGAGGGGAAGTGAATGGCGGAAGCATCCCTTCCCGACCTTCTCTTCAAATCCGTTGTTTCGCGCCCCTGTTGAAAGCAAAGGGGGAGAGAGGGTTTGGCGGGCCTCGAAATGGGGAAGGGGCGGAAGGGGATGAAGTGGAAAGGGGTAAAGAAGCGCACAATGGCGAGAAGGGTCGATTCCCTCTTTGGCAGGACGAGCTATAGCGAGGGAATGGCGGGGAGGGTGGTTTGAACGTGTCCCCACTCCCGCCCCCACATTCTGGAGGGATATAGAGTTTGGGAAGAGACCCGGAAAAGCGTCTTGGGGGAAGGAGACGACCAAGAGGGAATTTGGGGTTTGGTGATGGGTCGGAGGGGAAGTCGAGGTGGGGAGAATGGGAAAAAGAATATGCCGAGTGTCCTCGGGTGTGGAGGGGAGGGCGGGATTGGGGCTGATCGGGAAGGGACGGTGATGGGGGGTAGAGATACAGAGGAGAGCAGGGGTTGCTTGGGGTCTCTTGGGGGTGTGTGCGTGTGGGGGGGGGAAGGGGGGAAATGGAATGGAAGGATGTCGGGAAAATTCAAAGCAGGAGCGGAGAAGAGATCGGTGTTTTGTTGGGACTTGTGCGGGGGAGGGGTCTTGGATGGCGGGCGAGGAGGTTGGTTCCTGTCTCGTCTGCCCATGACTACGCAATTCAGTCGAGAAATTTCACATCTCTCACGCATAACATTCCTAAATACAATCAAGCTCAATTGCCAAGGCATATTATGTTAGAATAATAACACTCGATGTTCGAGTACAGTGGTTTTAGGACAGTTCTATCACATTTAAAAATAGCAGAAAATATTACAGTTCTAATCATATGGTCCACTCTATTTCACATAACAAATAATTAGTTTAAAAATAAAAAATGTTTCACCTTCAAATTTAATCGTTCTACCTTGTTAATTTTAATAGAAATTAATTGGCAGTAACGTTTTCATCCAAACATAGAATAAATCGACCAATTGACGCATTAAAGAGGGTAGTTAATACAAATAACAGATACAGAGCAATACATTGTTAATATTAATTTACGAACATGATTTTGCCACTGTATGGTATTATCAGGGGATACTTGGCATCAACATGTGATGATGCCACACAGTGTTTAAACCCTGGTCGTAAAAGAATATTAGCTGTGGCATTGCTGATGTTCTGCTATTTGCACAATGGAGGAATTCCTTCGATTAACAGCTAAAACAGTGTCACAGTTAGTATGAAGAAAAAAGTTGTATGCCCATGCTGTAGACCATATGGTTTAAAATCGAGCTATACTTGAAATTTTACTTCCACTACGAGCCAATACTGTATTCTCTACACATACTTTTGGACTATAAACGAGCATACGTATTTAGAAACATTTTGAGCTGTATTAACAACATATATGTTTAAGTACCTCAAATCATATGCTTTACCATGCTACGCAAGTATACGAGTATGTCTCATTTTATTATACTGGGTCATGTAATAATAATCCTTGGTAAATTTCACTTTGTTTACCTGACAAATCCATTTCTCGATCTGATCCATAGAGAAATTTATTACATGGCCGGCAGGTTCTCAACTCTTTGGTTTACGCTTCAATCATTTTGTCACGCAAAACCTTTTCCTGAGATGTTGAATGAAAATAATATTGGTAGGCAGATTTCTGTCAGATACTCGAGAAATTATTTTCGTATCCCCATTGAAGGTATGGAAAATGATCTTCGCATAATGACGGCGGAAAAATCAATGCGTAATCACATATTTAATTTACATATTAAAAAAATTAAATAGAAGTGATAGCAGCCGACTGAACTACAGGTATCTTCAATGGAAACTTATAAATTGAGTTTACTTTTCAATGAACTTGAGACATGGATGATATGAGTAGGTCAAATTATACTGTAAGCCATTTAAAATGTGCTATTAAAGAGGAATAATACAATGTAATGGGTTGGCAATATAACAAATGAGAGAATGTTATGAGAATCGTATTCGAGACAAACTAAATAAATTAATCATGGTGTTTCCCTGAGACGCCGTTGACTTGAGTTGTCTTAAATTTGTGAAATACAAAAGTTAATAAAAGTTCTCATTATGGTTGTAATTAGAATTTTATAATCCTTTCCTCATTGTAACAAGATCGTATGTTGAAGATCTAAATAATTGAATGATGTAATTGAAAGTAAAGGACGATTTATTAAATGCAGTTTTCGGTAGATGTAATCCCATGGAACTATAAATTAATGAAGAGATTGCCTGGCAAACGGATAGCTTGGGCAAGAAAAGCGCGAATTCTTTACCTATGAGAAAATTTATGAGTGATTGTGTGATTTCCTTCGTTGACCTACATAACTACTTAGTTGTGGAGAGAACTGAAAAATCACCAAGTAATCATGTACTAACCAACATAGCAGGGTATAATGTTGATCTCAGAAGAGTTTCTGCAAATCTCTGAGCATTGTAGTTGACAAATAATTAGCTCGGTAATCACCTAGCGGGACCTGAAAAATCGAGGGAACCTGGTAACATTAAAAATTAAAATTATTTCTTAACAATTATAAAAATTTTAAGTTTTTAATATCCATTAAAAAACATCTCCCTCTACAAAAACTTAAGTGATATTCGCATTTTCAATTGTCGCTTGGTGCATTTTTTTTATCTCCAGGCGGTCTGCCACAATTGTTTTTCTGTGCGTTGTGTTTCTCGAAATTCTTCCACTTCCCTTTCAGCCACACGTTTTAGTTACCCAGTACCAAAAAAATAACGAAAATAAACAGCTGGGACAAAACAAGCAATCAAAATGTTTGTTTATTCATTTTCATCGAATACTTGCTGCGAGCGTACACATGAGCTCTGTTTTAAAGGGAGGGATATGAGAGAGGCGTTCCGAGAGGCAAAGGAGAGAGAGAGGGTATTGTCGATCCTTTTCCGGAGTCTGCCATAAAATTCCACGAGCATCTCGAATTCCGCGAAATTTTCCGCCACTTAAGACGAGAAGTGGAAGGAGGGACGAGGTTGAGGAAATCATCAAGGACGCAGTGACCTTAAAAAAAAAGAATCTTTTCCTCGCTCATACACTCACCTAATCCTTCGGAAAGCAATTTTCTCAAAATGTGCGGGAGGAACGAAGTTTCCCATCTTCTTTCTCCTTCCTTTCGTCGTAATCTCATCATCGACGTGAGCTGTGTTCTCTCTCCTCCATCCTCCTTTTTTTCCACTCACCGTAGTGCGCTCATCCACCGAAAGGGAGCAGTGTTTTCTGGAACGCGATCGAAGCATTGCTCACGAGGGGAAAAAGCGTGGTAGAGCGAACGGAAACAAAACATGATATGCCCATATGCACGACGGGAAAACATCTTACTTCAATCTTTGAAAAAGGACAATATTAAATGCGAAATAATGAGAGAATGACTGCGTTGGCGAAAGGAAAATTTTACAAAAGATGAAGGAACTGACATGAAACATTTAAAAAAAAAGACTTTAAGAAATGACTGACTAAAGACTTTAATATATAGCGTTGAGATATTTGATTCGGGAATCTTGTCCTCTAAGCAAGAGGATGAGTTTAGGTTAGAGATGCTTTCGATCTGAATAAAATAAGTTTTATGGAGAAGAAAACCTATGATAAAGCTTTTAATATGGTGAGGGAATGTATAGATATGGTGGATGAAAATATGGGTAAATGGTGGATGAAGGGAATTCTGAGAGATGCAAAAGGTTGTGAAAGACAGAACTCTAGGAAACACGAGAAAAAGGTAAGAAATAGTTATTTTGAACGGTATGAAGATAGGTATGCAGAATGAAGAACAGTAGAGGGTAATAGAGAAGGGTGAACGAGGTTTCAGGGATGGAATAAGGTGACAACCGCGTGTAATATTATATTTGTTAGGAATGTTGATAATCCTACCTCTATTCGATGAATCTTACTTTAGGTGATATTAAAAGCCAACTGAAATAAAACATTTTCAGGGTTCACAAAATTTAGGGCGCCATGGTAGTGTACCATGTTGTATGCCCATTCAAAGATAGGTAAGATTCGTCAGTAGATATTGAGTTTGGTTAAAACTTCAAAATGGCTTCGTATAGCTTAGACTCTTGTGGTAGTTGAGACAAAGAGATAAGCACCTGTATTTTGAAGAATTTTCAGATAGTTTGTGGAAGAATAGAAAAAATAAAATGGGTGGAACTGAGGATGAAATTCTTGGTTAGGAAAGAGGAGAGATACGGCTGTTGGGAAAAATTCGAAAAATGAAAGGCATGGAATACTGAGAGGCAAAGGGATGCTAAGGGCAGTGAAAGAGGGGAAAATGTTGGGAAAGAGAGGTGGAGGAAAGAATGGAATTGGGTGACACGGAAGGTGTTTTGAAGGGAGATAGGAAATGTGCAAAGCTAAATTACTAGTGTTTGAACTATATATAATGGGGAATTGGGATATTTTGTGTGGAATTAGTTCGGCTTTAGGCGTATATTAGTGCTAATGTTAATCAAAATCTAAAGTTAAACTTTTTCACAGATTTAAAGAAATCTGTGGAAAAGTGCAACTTTATTTATCTTTTAGAAATATGTTACTATGTAAATGTGTAAATTTCTATTAAATATGTAAAATTCTTACCAATGTGAGCGAAAAAATCTAAGCAAAAACACTTGTCATTAATCAAGAAAACTCTTCATTGTTTTCATTAATATCATCACTAAAGATTACAATCTTTAAGCGCCCATAAAGAAAATTTGCACCTTGCGAATTCCACCATTTGCTGGGAATGACTCAAATGTGTTGAGGTATAATTTAAAAGAAATTGAAAAAATCTCCGAAATTTCTTCGATTTAAAATTATTCATCATTATATACTTTTAAAATTCAGAGACACTAAATTTGTAATTAAAAGAATATTGGTAGAAAATTATTACCGCCAAAAGGGTGTGTGGCGGGGGGTTCTAAGATACGGTCCGTAAAAATAGAATACAACTAAATACAATATTAACAAAAAATATGTTAACGCACATCCACCATGACGTGTTGTTCATTCTTGCAAAACTTAATTTAACCTACACTCATGAATGTACGAGCAACTAATATACAAAATCACTTGTATCTACGAATGCATCTTAAGGAAAAACATTGACTTCTGTCTTCCTTCCTTGGAAAGAGGGAATATATGTATATGTATATATATATATGTAATGTAAATTCACTGAATAGTCGACAAACACAGAAACTAAAACATATAAAAGAGGGACTCACTGTTTCTCGAATTTTCGGTGGTGCAACCACCTTTCTCAAGAGGAATTAGGAACAGAACTCTTATTATATATATATATATATATATATATATATATATATATATATATATATATACACACATACATACATATGTGTGTGTGTACTGGTAAAATCTACCAAAATAGTTTGGCACCATGATAACTCACTTAAAATTTCATGGGCAGGGGTTTAATTCATAAATATAATGGTATAATTATTTTTGGAGATGTATCGTTCATCCCTAAATTCAATGAATTCAAGTATAGTCGATGAATCCCTGTACAATGAAGAACGAATTATATGGAAAGGGATGTATATAAAAAAGTAATTTGGTCTTTTGATTAAAACAAACCTGGCTGATATTCCTCGATGACACTTGATGTCAGTGATTCTCATCGTTTGTCAACGTCCATTCACCCAATCGTTGGGCCCCTCCCCACCCCGTTCACCGCTCACCCTCATCCCCTCGCACGTACACCCTTCTGAATATTCCAGTACCTTTTGCATTTCCCGGCGGTTGAAGTCGCCCTTCCTCCTTCACCGGCCATCGTATATGTGGTCGTGGCCAGCCCTTGGAACCTCCAATCGATATTCCACATCCCCTGCCAATCGTCGGTGAGCAAAGGGACCGCTGGTTAGGCTGTAATCCGGCAAGGGTCGATGGGGAAAGGAGGGGACGGTGAGGATGTTTTACCAAAGGGAACGTGGGCTATGGCTTTAGTTTTTCATCCCAGAAAATGTGGTGAGAGAGAGAGAGAGGGAATTTTTCTGCTTTTACTCCACTTTCATCAGAATTTAATTTTGCAAAAAAAGAGGAGAATATTTTGTTATAAATATGCAATGGCTTCCTTTTTCTCTAACAATTTAGAAGAACTGGTCAAAGTGCAAGGCAAGTGTACAACTAGAGGAGGAATTCTAAATTATTATACTTAGCAGTAGTCTACTGGAAGAAGTTCATGATGGACCCTGGCACACACCCAGGGACACACCCTAGCACTTCACACTACTATGATGTTTTGCCCTGACTAACATGACTAAAAATATCCTTAAAACCCAAACTACAAGTTACAATAACTCGTTCTTGAGCTCCGCCTACATTCTACCTCCCTTGAATTCCAACCAAAATGCCTTCTCCTTTCCTCCCTCTTAACTCGTGTTCCCAGCATTCTCCCCTCTATTACCATCTTGAGAATGCCACTACCTCTCACTACTTCCTGCATCCACACGTCCTGCCTTCGAATTTTTCCCAACAGCCGTCGTCGTTCTCCACCATGAATAGAATTTCGTTTTTTTTTCTTTTCGTTCATTTTATTTTTACCATTCTCCTCAGGTACGTCGTAAGACACTCAAATGTATAAGTTTATCCTCTTGTCTCAGCGAAGTGATATTGAAAAATATGGATACATTGTTTATAAAAATACAAGATCGTATTTTAAAAACGATCTTATATTATAATTCTAAGAAAAAATATCACGATATTTTGATCTATAGAAAGTATTCGTGTCTACAAAACTTTCTTTTATAAGATATTCTCATAATTAATCCAGACATATAATTAGATGTTTATTGTTCGAAATCTACTGTAAGAGTGACAGATTGTTCAAATGACTAATTTTGTCGAATAATAACGGTAATAGTTAGAAATTAATCTAACAAAATCATAATGTTTAGAAATTATTATAAGTGTACAAAGGACTATTCTTACACTTTATTGATTTCATTCAAAATACTCGCAAGTGTGATCGAATATACATGTATGTGTTTTGCAACTATGTGCATAAGGTATGGTTGATATCTTCTTAAACCTATTCTTCTTCGCTCCAAGCTAACTCTTATTAGTTCGCTTCTTTGGCCAAACATCTGTCAACTCGTAAGGGTAACTTCGAAGTTGCTTACATCAGTAAAATGTTTACATTTTTATCAGGATTAGCTCTATGAAAGATGCATATAGACTACGAAGAGTAACTTCATAGTTTACCGTATATATAATATCATTAGATATTCTCTGTTACTGCTTTCGTTTAAATAAGGCGTAAGGGTGGAATTTTTCAGGAACTCCAGTTTTGGAAGCATGGAAAACTAAAACGCGAACGTTAGACTCGTCACTCACACCTGTTGGAAGCTGCAAGTACACGAGTGGATAGCAATGTCCCCTTCCCTGTACGACATTGACCAAAGGACACTTTTGAAACTACCAACCTTTGATGGTATTTTTGTAGAAATAGGAATATTTATTCTCTTAGTACAAGGATGACTTAAGAAAAATGAAACCACAATTCGAGAAAGAAAAATTTATTAATCTAACTAAAGGTATATAATATGAGAAACGTAATTCCTCTGAAATCAACTCTTCTCTTTGCTGCTACATTATATTATTATTTTAAATGAAATAGCTTTCGATAAATATCTTCGGCTTCATTTCCTTAGTCAGTATATAATATTTCTCCTTTTTAAATTCTCCTTGGGTTATTAATCACCCTTACGCCGCACAACTACCCCGTAGGATATATTTAAAGAAACAATAAAACTATTCCTAGTAATCGTATTTGTGGAGAAATGATATATAGGATTGGAAGAGGGAGTTGCGTGATCTTTGTTAATATACACATATACCTAAATATATAATAATCATCATTGCTTAATTAACCATTCGTTTGGGTTGTTGGAGGCCTGTACCATCACCACTTAATTGCGTGTCCACTGAAATCTTCCGCTGATTGACTCTTGTTGGCCATCTATTTCCTTTCGATGTTATTTTTCGGTTCCCTTTTTCCTTAATAGACAATCTTCACATGAATGTGACTTGAGAGTGCGCAAACACTTCAGCCTCCTTGTCAGTGCTCTCCGTGGACTTCCCTCCTCATCCAACTTCGAGTGACTCAAATACGACATCATCCAAAATATTAACAACTTGTATGGTGTATATCAAAGAAAACATATTTTCCCCCAGAGAGGGACTGGTATCGAAGAAAAGCACGAATTTAAAAGGGGCAATAATAAAAAACTAACGGGGAGATTTTTCATTACTGAATCAAAAAGTTAAGGGTAACTTGTCAGGATTGCGTTGACGTTATGGCCCTGAGAATTTCAGAAGGCAAAAAGGTTTTCAAACACTCCGAAGAACTTTAAGGTCCATAATAGGGGTTATGTGAAAGGAAGTGTGTATTCTCAATCTCGTCCCAATAAAAACGCTGTATTATTAAAATAAAAATACAGTAATATACCTCAAGACATTTCGAAAATGTTATTTTAGTGCTGTCTTGCTCTATCAAAATATTACCTCTGTAGCTTATTTATAAGACAGTTATTTATTCAGTCTTTACAGGGAAACGTTAGAGAAAACGTCAACTTTAAACAAAACAATATTGTATAGGAATATCCATGCCTTGACAAATACTACAAGTTCCTATTCCTCCACAACGGAGTGTTCACGACTGAATCAATCTCCTAGTCCCCTTCAAAGAGGCAATCGAGGTTTATACATTCATTTATACATGTAGTATATATCTCCAAATTTCCTATCACTACTTTTCCGTCATAAAAAATTTTTCAAAGAAAATTTCCAACATATAATGCAAGCTCCATTTCTTTCTCTGCTATTTTGTCTCCGAGATATTTTCTCTTAGTAGACTCGTAGACTCGGAGACGCAATGAAAATGATCCTACTCCATTTATTTATCCTGAACGCATGAATTTCAGGCACCGTAAGGCTTAGTACCTGTAGGCACCTATACTCTTTAAATGTCAAACTCTGGATTGATAACCATGGTTCGGTATTGAGAATTATTGCCTAAAAGGAAAAAAATAGATGAATCAACCTTCGTTGACTGCATTAAGGTTTCCTCTTCTCTTGTCCTTTTTCCTCTGGAATTAATTTCATTCCGATTCCATTTCCGCGTTCTCGAAACTCTTCTCCCCAAGCTACTTTTCCCAATTTTCTCCCCGTCTCGCAAACTTTTCCCTCCTCATTCAATTGTTCTTTTTTCTCTCGGATAGTTGAAGGAAGGGGTGCGCAAGAGGACGGGGAAAGGTATGAACCACCCCTTACCAGGGTGCTCTCCTCGGGGTGGCATTACAGAGAGGGAAGGCGATGGGGGAACGAGAAATCCTTTGTTTTTAACAGGAAAAAAATAATATTTTATCTTAATTAAGCGTTGCCGCAACGAAACCTCCCAATTACTTACGCTCCCTTGAGTCTTCAGTCTCACGGAAGTCTTTGTTCATTTTTTTTGGCCCCTTCGTCTCGTTCACGATTCCTCGCACGCCAGTCGAGAGCAGTTCTTTCCCGTCCCTTTGGCGGAAAGAAACACTAATTTCTTAATTTAGCTGCAATTTTCCTTCTCCGCTGGTTCTTAAACCTGTTCAATTACGGGTCGCTTGTGCGTTAAGCGTGATGGAAAAACTTCAATCTTCGTATTTTCACATGCCACGTCATTCAAAGGATGCGCGTAACTGTTAGCGGTATTTGTGGTGAATACATTTCGTTTCGCATACATTTATGCCAAAATAAAACCCTCATGTGAAGAAATACTGGTGTATGAAAGCGTTCTTAAGGCCAAGAAGAAATACAATGGAAACAGTGTAACGATGGCACTGGAACACTGTAATGATAGCTGCTATCATTAGACTTTGCTCCAGGGTCAGAGTAAAAGAAATAATTCTAATTTTTTAACATTTTTTCATGAAGAAGTACTAACACTATTGCATCAAAGTTTCTTTAAACCTTAACAGCTAATGATTTAACTCAAACCTCAAGTTTTCCACATTTACTCCGGATTTTTTTCCAGCTAGATAACACAAAATATTACCCACAATTTATTATTAGGTAATCTACCGGTTAAGGTAGGTTTTTGGATGGACACAACTATTAAATAAACAATTTTTAACGACAAACAAAACCCAATCCAGCAACCTAATCTACATCAGGTCCCTCTTCATCTCTGTGTACTTCTTTCCTCCCTTCATCCCGTCCAACATCCCTATCCTATTCCTGCCCTTTCCTCGCTTGCCCAACATTCTCCCCTCTATTACCTTCTTCAACATTCCACTACCGCTCAATACGCCTTTCATTACCCACAATTACGATTGACTATTATATCGTTGACTGGGACATTTATAAATATTGCTATATAGAATAAATATGCTGCACTTCCTATTGTGAAATTTAAAATTTAAGTATTTACCACACATATTCATAATATAAAACTTAATACGCAAATATATTATAAATGAGAAAAACGAGGACTTATTAATTCTGGTGTTCAACAATTTCAGTTAACAATTTCTGAAATGATTGGGAAATAAATTATAAATATTTAGAATCGGATAAACCATAAAAACCATAAACACAGTAATCAACCCGAAGGTCGGTTTAGTAGGTGATGGTAGAGCTCACCCATGTACCAAGCCCGACGGCGTGTGAATATTCACACATCAGGGTAGGGGGGCCAGTTCCTTTCCCTGTGCCGATTATGGTTTCCCAGGAAGACCTGGTACCCGAAAAATCAACTAGCTTGGGTGGAGCTGCAGGTGCCCGAAGTGCCTTGCCCGGGAATCGAACCCAGGACCCTCCGGTCAGTAGTCCAACGCTCTACCCACTAGACCACCGCGATCCGCTAGAATCGGATATTTGTTTAAAATTTAAATTTTAATATCCTTATGTTAGACACATATCGATCTCATTGACGAAAAGTATGAGTGAAACCAGTGGAAACCATTGAAGGCAGAAGAAATGACTGAATATTACACTTTTTACCAAGTTTTACTGCGATTCCTGTTTCTTATTCCGTATAAATGTGTGATTTTTTCAATCCCCACATCATTTAATCCATCTCCCAACCAACAAGCCATGAAACCTGGAAGCTTAATTAAAATAAATAAGCTGGGGGTGATCTATAATGAATAGAAAAACGTGTGGGAGAGCAAAGCGTGGGCGGGAAATTCTTGGATAGTAATATTCTAGTGACCCTTCATTATTTAGTTTAACCTTCGTTTAATTCTTCCCATATCTATTATTTGCAAATTTCCAGTTTTTGATAGCACTGAAATCAATCGGAAAGACATATATTTTCCAATTTGATTTAGTTTCGGAAATTTTACATCGAATTATAGAAATGATTGGATTTGAAATACGAATTCAGACCGTAGGCTAGTTTTAGAAAAAACATTCATGCTGATTATTTTTGGGAGAAATCCTATGGAGGTAGGCAAAATGGATGAAGGGCGTATTGATCGGCAGTAGGATGTTGAAGACTGTAATAGAGCGGACAATATTAGGCAAATGAGGAAAGGGCAGGAATAGGATAGGGACGTTGGACGGGATGAAGGGAGGAAGGAAGTACACAGAGATGAAGAGGGACCCCTGGATTGGGTTTTATTAGGAGTAACAAATTATTTATTTCCAAAAGGTTACGTTAACCGGTAGATTACATAAGAGTAATAATATACTCCTCGTGCATGTGTGTATATAATATATATATATATATATATATGATTTCTTCGAAGTAACACGGAAGTGTTGAATAAAAAACTTAGACAGTAACACACAGCACGAGAACACATAAAAAGAACACTCACAATAATATCTTGATAATTTCAACGGACTCGAGCTCCGTCTTCTTCGGAAAATAGAGTCGCATCTTATTTTCCGAAGAAGATGGAGCTCGAGTCCGTCGAAATTATCAAGATATTATTGTGAGTGTTCTTTTTATGTGTTCTCGTGCTGTGTGTTACTGTCTAAGTTTTATATATATATATATATATATATATATATATATATATAATATGAGTGTTTGAAGGTTAATTTAGACTACAGTTATTTTAAGATTGTTTCTCCTGAAAGACATGCGGGTTGGCTGTGCTCTGCGATTTTCAGTTAAAAGGTGAAAAACAACGATCGCGGTCCTCCACCAGGTTTGAAACGAGAAACTCCTTGCGAGCATTTACTGTCCTTCGGCGGTGCCCTTTCTCTTTCACCATCTATTTTGGTGCACGTCTCTCTACCGCCAGCCACCACCCCCTCACTCCCCAACCCACCCCGGCGGCGCTCACCTTATCCTTCCGCCTCGGACCCACACGCGGACACCGTGCGTGGGGGACTACTTGGGAAAATTCTCTCAGCTTTAATTTTATTTTAAGGAGAAGGGCGGCGTAACTTAAAACTCTCGCGGACGCATTCAATCGTATTTAAAACACTGTGAGAGCCCTTGAATTCAAATCTTCCTTTGTGGACTCGTGCGACAAAGGCCTCAGGCCCTTGTGGAGGATCCATCTCTTGAATGCTGAACTTTCGGGCGGGTGTGGTCACGGGGGGTTTGGGCGGAGGGGTTTGTAGGGGTTGGGTGAGGGAGGATGGAACGGGAGAGGGTATCTCATTTCCGGTCTCGTATCCATATTGCCCTGGCGGAGAGAAAAGGGGATGGTTGGAAATGACCACATTCATTAAGTATACATCTGCATCCGATAGACTTGCATCATCTATCTTGTAACCATTCTGTCAGAGAACTGTCAAAGAGAGATGTCAGGTAAAAAAATATATGAAACGTCGACAATTTTGATTACGGTTTTTTTGTTAGCAGAAAGGGATCAGTGTTGGAGTTACGTTTTGTGATACGTGGCCAAATTAAATCGATATCTGTGTACATGCTCATAATTCACGCTATGAGTTATGTCCAAGTTTCAAAGAAAATATAATTTTTACTTACGATACATTTTTCCCGATTACCAAAACCAGGATTTTACTGCAGCGCTAATTTTTATGGGGGCGTTTATCGCTACCAGTAATATCACGAAGATTAACGGTAATCTCAGGTTTATTATTTTCATTACACTCTCAGGTAAACGATTCTGAATGCATGTATATTTTAAATATAACCCCTGAAGAACGTAGAACTTTCAAATCTAAGCTATAAATTTAGTATATTCCAGAAAAGTTGATAATGCGGCCCGACTAAAATCATTAAATGACTGTAGCAAATTTAAGTGCTCTTATCCTGTCGAAACTAAGTTAAACGAAAATATCCCCAAGTTTTGCACCGTCGCCATCATAATGATGGATTTACTTGCAACGGATTATTCTCTGTAATCCTTGGACAAATACGTATCCATAGCTCATATATTCTAAAAACTCATTAAAAATGTCGCCAATGGTATTATACCACATGGATAAAAAAAGAGCTTTTTTTTGTCGGTAGGTCCACGATGACTGGGGAATTTCTGAACCCATCTTCACCAAAACTAAAACAACATACATGTATATGTATTTTAAGCCTTTTAAGGCGGTGGAATATCATAAAAGATAAACAGATGCGTCCCCAAGTGCTAGAGGGGAAATGTATCG
The DNA here is from genome assembly GCA_037158775.1 of Hetaerina titia. NCBI lineage: Eukaryota > Metazoa > Arthropoda > Insecta > Odonata > Calopterygidae > Hetaerina > Hetaerina titia. The sequence continues at coordinate 77,694,579 of CM073778.1, read as the reverse complement.
ACAGTTTTCTTGTGAAAAAATAAGGGAACAGCGTCAAAAAAGGAATAAAATGGTTTTTTTTGGATGCCATGAAGAGGGCTGGGCAGGTCTGGAGAAGAAAAAAATGTAGGGCTAGCAAGAATTCAGACATTGAAGAATTGGTTTGAAGTCCAATACTTACACGCAATCATTGTCAGGAACCTCCATCAAAACTGTCTACCATTTTGAGTGGTTGAGTAAATTCCTTCTTGGAAGGAAAGAATACATTTTGACACATTAAAGTAGATATAAATACGAATTCAAAATCGGGAAAATGGCTTTGTTTCCAGTTATAGCTGGGATAGTAAATAATGATGGAATGGACAGATAACTCTGAATAGGGGAAGTGGAAAATAGATGTTTGGGACAGTCTCTGCTCATAAATAAATGAATATGTTGAAGTTCATTATATATGATAAATGAATACAGTATATTGACTCGATATGATGATATGTGGCCTGTGGCACAGTACATAGGATCATCAGCCTTCTAAATATGTGATCAAAATTAGTGCTTCGCCGCTATTTTCATCGTCCGTTGTTTTTTTGCTTCATTTTTGTTGAAATCGAATAGTTTACGAGGAAAGATAGAGTTTCTAAATATTAAAAATTGGTAAAAAAATATTTGGCCAGAATTGATACATTCGTGCAAAATTATTCAAAATGGCACCCTTGTGCGTCCACACTCCGCTGCCAGCGGGTTTTCCACGCCTCGTACGCCTTCTGGAAGGCAGTACTCGGAATGTTGCTAAGCTCCCCGGTAACGTTTCCACTGAGTTCCGTGGTGACGTCCTTTCAGCAAAGATTTCTGGCGGAGGAAGAGGAAGAAGTCTGGTGGGGTAACAGTTAGGGCTCTAGGGTGGCTGAGGCATGGTCGAGAATCTCTTAGCAGATCCGCGTGGGAGTTTTCTTTTGTTCGTCCGAGAGTACTCGCGGCATAAATTTTGCACACACCTTTCTTATGCGCATGTTTTCGGTCACAAGTCGATGCACATCACTTTTAAGAATCCCAATTTCATCAAAAAGTAAACAAACACTTAATTTGAAACCCCTGTTTAACAAATCTCTGCACTCTAGAAAGATTTGCGTGACTTTCTGAGGTCGAAGGGCGTCCCGAACGTTCAGCGCCTTCGCCATCTTCTCTACCCTCCCAAAACAACTAGTGCCAATCAAAAACACCCGATTTATCCATGGTGTTTTCACTATAAGCCGCCCTGAGTATGTCATGGATCTCTTTCTCGATTTTGCCCAGTTTCAGGAAACATTATATTGCCTGGTGCTTTTCCAATAAACGGTTGTTGATGGAGCGTAACAAGGTCACGTTGTAGACGTTTCGCAAACGAAGGATCCGCGCTCCGTAAAGGCTGAGAGTTCACTGCCACCGGCCTCCAGCCTTTCCTGAGAATCCTCTCCCTCGAACTCAGTCAGAGAAACCGCCAATCGTCAGTACGTTTATCCGGGAAAAAATACGTCATGCTACGTTTGGGACAGTACAAGTCTACTCATTAATACGTCAGTGTCATGGAAAAATATCTATAGGTCTTGTGATTTTCACCACTATCACGGTTTGAGTAAAATGTCCGTCTTAAAGATATCTTATTCTTTAATTCTAAGAGGAAATAAAAGTTAATCTTTTATGTGTTTGAACATCATAATAAAAGGAGAGAGTGTTGAGGAGTGAATTATGAAGTCAACTTGGCAGCGAGTAGAGATGATATTATTACTTCTTGGCATTGATACCGTGTGCCGGGGAGCTTTTAAAGAGAGTTTTTAGGATCTCAAAACTTTATTTATTATGGCGATATAAAAAAGCATGTGAATTTATAATTTATTATTATTACTATTCCGACCGATGTTACATTTTAAAATAGGGATTTGAACACAAAGTAGCGTGCCAGTTTCTTCAGTTTTTTTAAATATTTCTTATCACTTCTGCGGTTAACTTGCCATAAGTAGTCGTCAGTCGGCCTTAAGGACGTCCGAGCTGACGCTACCAAAATGTAACCATAGGCATTAGTTGGTTTCGCTAGTAACAGAAGACGTTTACATAGACCCGGAATTTCCAGTAAAAAATAAAGTTTGTTGAAAGGTAGAAGGAGGATTGAGGAGAAATATTGGCAATTTTTTTATTGGCAATCCTACTGTATGTGCACGTTTTTAACAAATACGTAAATAAATAGTTTCCTGAAAAAAATTGCAAAATTCTTGTTCGTGACGAAATGTTAAAGGACGGAATTACATCGCCGAAATGGATCGTAAGGAAATTAAATTTCGCAGGCGACCAAATAACTGGCTATTCCATTTGATATTATCGAAAGCAACGGTGCCCTATCTCACGCAACAATGGAGTGATTGGCGACGTGGGAAAACAACTGTCGGGATTTTAAAATACTACACCAATGTTTACCGGCCCCGCCTCCAATCTCTGTCTTGGGCCTCCCCGCAGATTCAGAGCCATTTGAGTTCCATTTCCCTCGCAAGGACAGCATCCGAAGTGCTCCTTTCGCTTTCAACCTCCGTCCCCCATTTACTCTCATTCCCTTCCCGCCGGCTCCCCTACCACAACCCTTAAGCACCCCTCTCCCCACTCCAAACCCTCTTTCTCTCTCTCTCTCTCGCCATTCAATATATTCTCGGAGCGACGTTGCCAAATCATCACAGTGGAATTCCGGCAGCTGGATGGACGGATGCCTGATGCTCGTACGTGACAACGTACTACGGTCCACTAGTGCCAACATGCGAATGTGTTTCTTGTCTAGATCCGTGGTCGAGTTTTTTTCCTTCACAAGGTCAATAAAATACACGTATATCCTCTATATTCATTTGCGTATCCTCAAGACTGCACTTTGTGGGTGCCATGTTAATCGTAATAGGAAAAAAGTAGCTATAGCAGGAGAAGAAGCGAGTTAACTATGATTAGGATTATCCCACGGTGGTGTCTTCAGATACGTCCGCACCCTTAGATCCTGGGGAGTAGAGAAAATATCCGTAATGAAAGCATTTATTCCCGAGTTAATTTTTTCCCCATTGAGACATAATAAACTCTTCCTTTCACTGACGTGTTCGGACTTCTTGCCAATAATTATTCTGATTTTCGTAAAATATAAATTCAGAGTTCATTTTAACAAAATTTCTGACAACACCCTTGTACACCGCTTTCTGACAACACCTTGTACAATGATTTTTACGAGAGACCGCTGGTCAAGTAAACGGCTTGCGCTCAGACACCCATCCCTCAAAACTTCAATTAGTTTCAAATTCTCCCTAAAAAATAAGTAAACAATACAGCATATACGAGAGAAATCCAGAAAGTAACCGCATTTTGTGTGTATCGCGAGAAGTAGTGGGGGTAGCGCCGCCGTATTGACATCAGCGCGCGCAGTAGATCAGTACGCTTCTAACTGTGCTAAGCGGAGCATCGTACGTTTACGCGTTGCCCAGTTATAGCCTAAAAACATGAGTGCCGCAATAGAAACTCCCGCCAAGTGTAAAGTGTGTGGTGTAATACGATTTCTTTGGGCAAAAAATCATTCAGCCGTCGAAATTCATCGTAAATTGTGTGCGGTTTATGGGCAAAACATTATGAGATAAGGTGTAGTCTGTCAGTGTGTGCGGTTTTTAAAAATGGAAGAACAAACATTCACGACGAAGAAAGGAGTGATAGACCTTCTCTTGTCAGTGATGACCTATTGAACAAAGTGAACGACAAGATTCGTGAGAATCGCCGGATCTTCCTGACCACTTTCCTGAAATTTCTCGAAGCCTCGCACAAGATATAGTGACAGAAAAACTAGGCGCCGTGACAGGTTGGCTCCGTTCACAGGCGGCAGTTTTTTATTGAGAGGGGATTGCAAAGGCTGTTAAAACATACTGCTGCTGCATAATGATGCAGGCATGTAGCTAGTTTCGAACAATTTGTATTCATCGGCAGACTCCCAAATGTGCAAGCTACAAGGACTTGCAAGACATGACTCGCACCTTTTTAGAAGCGGACCTCAAATCCAAACGTTGACGTCGGGCGTTTGCTGGGCTAGAACTTTATTTATCAAACAACGTCATGGGTCTGGATTGAGAAATACCATCCGTATGAACCCAGTCATCCGGACGTCGTCGGAAACATCCCTGGAGCGTAAAGCCTAGCGAAAAAGAAACAAGACTTCCGACACCACATGGGTAGAGCTCTCAACAACCGTCTTGAGAAAGTTAGAACCTGGCTGGCTTTTCATTGTTGTTGTTCGGGCGCTTGAGATAAACAAGGAAGAGAAGCAAGTCGTGATTGACACGGGGTATCACACGAAGGAGACCATTTGCGATAATGATGAGTGAAATATGATGCTTGTAGGGCATGATTTTAAAAATAACCTAGATTCATCTGTCCTACATTTACATGCATATACGCATCATTTTCTATAATCAGTGTTTTTTACAAACTGATAGAAATATGATCACCAGTTACACAAATACGCGAAGGTCAGACGCATGCTTCAATCGATTCAATTCATCAATGCCAACGGAGTCGAGAATAAATCAAGGGGCACGTAGTTATCTACGCGTAGATGTTAAAAAGAATTTTTTAAATAATTTATAGCATTTGAATATCACCATGGTAGCCCTAGGGATTTAAGATGGAGAAAAAAATACGCTACAACTGCAATGGCATCGCCTCGAAGATGAGTATTATCCTCAAAGGCATGGCTGAAAACATTATAAAGATGAAATGAAACATTAAAATTAATCATAAGTTAAACCAACTATTAATTAATTTTCAAGGATAGGGATTCAGTTCAGAAAAATTCTAATTCAAGAGTTGTAAAAAATATTGGAATTTACATAAAAATCAGCGCGGTGCATCAATAATATTACATGTGGGTGGAAATTAATCCATGTAGAACTTGAAACAAACAATCATTATGCATTAGCGAGAGGAAAGAAGGAGGAAAATCGTATTTTCCAATTCACATACCTTAAAAGCAAATAATCTTATTGTTTAGTGCCCCATCAGTTACCTCTAGGTTGTGTGGCAGGGGGTGATTACACTATAGACTAATTCTGACTCAAAATACTCCCCCTAGCGCGATCGGGTAACATTATTCTGATCCCTTATCATTCGTGTGAAAAAGGACATCTTAGATCTGTCTATGCTACACCTAATCTCTCTAATTTTATTGTCATTATCTTCCCTACCGTAGTACGATGGGGGTGATAATATAACACATTTTCAACATCACTATGAAAGAGATTTCCTTCCAATTTATGCAAGAGATTTCACCTGTAATTCAACCTTCGCTCCAAGGGTGATTTCCAGCCAAGATCCTCTAATAATTTGGATACGCTTCTAAGTTTATCATAACAACGTTTTTCACATCTAGCTCCACGCTGCGCGCGATCCAAATCGGCAATCAATCCAATTTCGTGAGGATCCCATATACTAATAGCATATTCCAGATGAGGCCTAACCAGTGAAAGATCATAGCCTTTTATATACATTTCCTCAATATTCTTAACAGCAAACGACTTAAAAAAAGAATTAACTTAAAGACAAAAAAAAATTAACAGACTGCAATCAACCAATCTGTAGCGTGTATTTGACATTTCTCCCTTGAGGGAAGACACAGTTCGCAGTCAAAGGCTCCGCCTTAAGAAGACGATTATGAATTGCGACAACATCGAACATCATTTGATTCTCATCAATCGATTGAAATGATCCGTGATATATCGAAATTACGCGTCGATATAGAGATAATAATCGACATCGTGAATCGCTCCTGTCACCGACTCCAAATTCATACTCGCACTACTCGATACCATTGGACGTCAGGGTTCCTCGTTCCTTCGAGGGAAGAAGACGTCCGGTCCAGGAATAGTATACCCTCGGACAGTCTTTAACTGTCCTTCCTCTTTTCGGCTCTGCCATTTCGTTTCTTAAATTCCCATCTCCTTCCCCCACCCCCTCCCAAACACACCCTGCCTGTTCGCCTGGAACTCTCTTTTTTATTGGTGGTGATGGAAGAAACCTCTCCCTCCCCCTCCCCTAATCTTGACTCTCGCCCTTTCCCATCCTGCCCCTCCCACGACCTCCTGCACACCAGGGGACCGTTGTGGACCAAAGATACAGGGAGTGAGAAGGGGAGGGAGGGAAGTTCGGTGGTGCCGATCACCTCTCCGACACGTGGTGTCCAACCGAGTGTGTTCCAACTGCGCCATCATCCGCGTGAACGGGAAGTTAGACACGCAAACGTCACAATGGCGTCTTAAGTCAATTAAAAGCAGCCTTTGTGTTGGAAAATGGAATGAGCTCTCTCGCCAAAGGGACTCCTCTCTCCCTCATCCCCCCTCACCCTGTCTTCACCCCTCCACACTCCGTACGTACAGTCCCTCCTCTCACCAAGTCGTGATCGACGTGCCCGCGGATTTTTTTCTACCCTCGGTCTGTCAAGATTTTCGGAGCTCTCTTCATCTTTCGTTTTCTCCCGCACAAGTATCGGAGATGACCAAACGCCAAGATTTTTAGCAACGGATTGGTTTCTTACTTAACTGCGGATAATATTAAATTTCTAAAAATTAAATTAAATGTCTAACTCGACAGATTTTATACAATTCAGCATAATGTTTATCTTACTTCTCCTACAAAAATATAAGTAATCGTGCAGTAACGATTTTTCATGAATTGGGACGGCCCACTCCAATCGTTCGAAAGAAACATCGAGGAATGAAAACTTTTTCGAACACTTTCCATTCAATCAAAACTCTTAAACTTTTGTTCAACTGTATTTGTGATTTAAATCGTTCCACGGATGAGGTTTCTTAAAGATACCCAGGAACCGTCTGAAAGAAAAAATCCAAAATCGCTTCTGATCAGCTCAAAGAAATTTTTTTCGCTGGTTCAGAGGCGCGTATTGGAGTTTTTGTGGGCACCCAGCAAGTATTTTCCAAGTTGACGGGCCGAATCAAATGATTGGAGTGAATATTGAAATTATTTCGAGCATTTAATTGAAGTAAGTTAGAGACATATTTAAACAAATTATAATGCAACAATTTCAGAGAGTAAAGATCATTCGCCTTGACCGGGATTCGAACCCGGATCCCTCGAAGGCGAATGATTTTTACACTCTGAAATATCGAGGGATTCGGGTTCGGATCCCGGTCAAGGCGAATGATTTTTACTCTCTGAAATTGTTGCATTATAATGCACACATAGCGGATTACTCCGTTAAAGTTACTGTTGCGGCATCTCCCGCAGTTTCTTCAAATTTAAACAAATTCTTTAAGTAAATTGCTAAAAAACTAGCAAACATGTTTATTATAATGTTTAAATTCAAATATGTTTTCTTTAAGAAAAATCAACATCAACATTTCCGACTTTCGCTTATGAACTGCTGTCCTGGGCCATTTCTCTATTCAGTCCCTCAGTCACCACGTATCTTAATTGCATTTCAAATATTCTATTCTCTAACTAGCGCCTCCCCACACCTGCCTAACATTCAACCAACAAACAAACTCTCTCGCTGACACTATTATATCCCTTTCATCCAGTATTTCCGTTTTGTTTACATCGACGACTTCCCCCCTTCATCTAACAACTGCTTCGTCTGTCTTCCGTTCTATTCAGAAGACTCACTTCAATCATCTGTGCCTTGGACTAAAAAACATCCAACCTTAACCGCACCCGCATCTCAGATGCCTCCAAATCTACGCCTATCATCTTGGTTCACAGGGTGAAGTTTCCTGGAAACCACGCTCCGTACAAAACTTTTCACTTACTCTTTGTTTAACCACCTTAACCTCCCTACCATAAATATATTCCTTATTTTTGCAAAATATTTCCTGTTTAACGTAATTCCACCATTTAATATCCCTACTTATTTGATCATATTGGTCCTAGACAGTTAAGAGACACGTAAACTCTTCCACTTTCTCTTGTTTTTGCTCTCCTATTTTAATGTTTAAATTAGCTTTTAAATTTTCATAAACACTTCAAAATTTGTTTCAATTTGCTAAATTAATCATATGTCATATCATTCCCATAGATTGTTTTAATATACTCATGGTGGCATTAAACCCTTTGGCTAAAGCGCTAACTAAAGCAAATCTAAGTGGTTGTATAAAATTCCCACTATCTTTCTTTTGGGTACACCCATGCTATTGCTACCATTACTCTACATGTAAGTGAAAAACCACGGGGGATAATGGAAACTCCTCTCTTACTCCTCATCATAATGAAGCCCATTACGAACATCCATTCCCCACTAGCATCCAAGCACTTTGAAATTGTAAAAATGTTTCCTGTGCCTCCAATCAACTCTTACCTTTTGTATTTTAGTCATTAATTCTACCTAATTAACTTCATCGAACACCGGGTTGAAATTTACGAATCATACAAAAAAATCCTAATTATGTTCTGTTCCTCTCTATTAGTGACCTCATTGTTTTAGCATTGACCTCATTGCTAAGGCATCACTCGTCTTTCTCCTGACTCGAAAATCACCGTCCCACAACTAATGATTTTCCTTCCTCGCCTTCTTTTATTGATAATGGTTTTTCTGAGCGTGAAATCATGCCGACAGCGTTTTAAAATGATTCTCTTAAGAACCAAAAGTACCAGCTAATGCTCTCCACCCAAATGTTTTGCTCACAATTCAGAAAGGGAGAACTTTATGGAGTTTGCCTAATTGTGGGAAAATAAATTCGGCGGCTGGTGGCGTTATAATTCCCCGATCGCAGGCGAGCGTCTGTCGCACTGCAATTAGAGGCTTCCCTAAAATATATTTGGACCGCAGAGTCAGTTGGGCCCGAGTCCAATTCTCTTAATCTCTTAGGACATGTAGAAAATGAATGCACTTTCAGAATATTTGCTGGAATATAGTAATTCAGGGGTAAAAAACGAAATGTTTTAACCCCGTTCGCTAATAGTGAGTCTTATTACGAGTATACAAGGTTGTGCATAGAGCTTCTTCGCGGAATCTACGCTGGGTGAAATATTACACATTTTTCATTATATATATATATATACATATACATAAACTCTGAGAGCAAAAAATAATATAAGAACACATAAAAGGAACACTCACACGCTATTTCTTGATAATTTCGACGGAATTGAGCTCCGTCTTCATCAGAAACGTGATGATAATATATTTTGTTCAATCGCATATATTTTTTATTCTTGGCCTGGGTTTTGGCTTGCGAAGTCCTGATGACGACTTTTCAAGTTGACACCTGGGTCGTAGATGTGGTAATGTCTACGGATGAATCAATTGTCTTCTTTTTCGTTGGTGAATTATTTCCATATCCTACCTCTCACTCCTATCCTATCTCCGCTCCCCTCTGGTCTCCTCCCTTCTCCCTTTCCCCTTCCACACCCCTTTCTTTCACCCCTCCCCCACCTCTGGTCTCCCCTTCCCCCGTCCCTTTCTCTCTCTCTCTCTCTCACACATACCTCACCGCTCTCAGCAGTCAGTCCTAGCTAATCTTCTGATGAAGACGGAGAATTATCAAGAAATAACGTGTGAGTGTTCCTTTTATGTGTTCTTATATTGTTTGTTGCTGTCAAAGTTTTTTTATTCAACACTTCCATGCTACATCGACGATACCATATATATATCGGTGATGCGGAAGTACTCACGAGAGCAATATAACTTTTGGACGGCACAATAGAACACAGAATAAAACAGATAACACGTAAAAGGACACTCACACTGTAGATGATTTAAGCTTTCGGCCTACTCCGAGGCCTTTTTCAGGTCAGCTGACCTGAAGAATGCCTCGGAGTAGGCCGAAAGCTTAAATCATCTACAGTGTGAGTGTCCTTTTACGTGTTATCTGTTTTATTCTGTGTTCTATTGTGCCGTCCAAAAGTTATATATATATATATATATATATATATATATATATATATATGTATATATATATATATATATATATATAATTCTTTTACTCCACGAGCTAGGTTTCGACCCACGACTTCATTATATGGTGCTGAAAATACCTTCGTTCAACTAATCACTCCGCCTAATGTGTTTAGATCATTTTTATATTGCGAATGAATGTATGTTTGAAAATAATTACTCCTTAAGTAGCTAGAAAGAAAAACGTATTTAATTTTACGTCACGCCCAGGTAACAATAACCCAAAAATGTTAATAACCTACTTCTGCAAAGAAATTGACTCTTTATTTGTATCATCTCGTTCCTGACGCTTCCAAAATTTTCGATTGACCGAATGTTAATTAAAAACAAAGAAAATTATATTTTGATTAAAAGAGACATGATATTGAGGGTCAATAATTAATTTGGGCAAATAAACTCGGATAGACGGATATGAAGACCTCTCCCGAATTACCCGTCTCCTTGAATCGTACACAATTCGATGTGTAAACACTGAAGATGATAAAAAAATTAAAGAGACCCCGAAAAAAATATAAAAATCAGTTATTTTTTAATCCGTTTTTCTTTCAGAGTACACTCGGTAGGGGGGAGGGACCTCGAAAATTCAATCCCAGCATCCCTTGCGTTTCAGACGGTCGCCATTCGAATGTTTGTTGACGGAGTGACGTCACGAGGGGTTCGAGTTCTGCACGAAAAAAAGACCCTCGGGCGCCGAGTGCCTGCATGTTCACGTCTTCTGGAAGACATAGAAAAAAAATACCCTTACCATTCATTCTTTTTTCCCCTTCCCTTCTCCCTCTCTATTTCTCTCTAATTTTACGCGCAAAAACAAGGGAAGTATCATAAAACATTTGTCGGGATCTTTATTAACGCCTTCGGTGAGAATTGAGACTGGATATTGGCGAAGTACATGCACTGGAGAGATAGTTCGAGGAATTAAAATTGATTTAATTTCCGATGCGAGCGTTTTAATGACAGAATGTAAATGAAAATCCAAAATACAAATTCGAATTTCCTGAATGTCCGCCTTTCAATTTAATAAAACGTGAAAATCTAGCTTGCCTTAATGACGTAAAAATTCAACGAATGAGAAGAATAACGGCACTCTAGCTATCCCTCCTGGGTAGCATGTCTATGGATAACCCCTTGTAAAAACTCAAAAGCATGATAAGCTTTGATGACGGAAAAGATATACGGCAAATTCCTTTAGGAACGGACTCAGTTGTGTTTGAGTTCAGGAAAGGGATGGGCACGTGTGATGCCATAGGAGTTATTGAGGTCACTAAGGGAAAGGAACAAAGAATAGAATGTATTTGTTTGTTTCGTAAGTTCTGAGAAGGCGTATGATAGAGTGAATTTGGTAGAATTAATGATTGTAATGCCGAAGATTGAAGTATTTTGGAGTTATAGGTGACTTATCGGTGACCTTTACATTTGTCAAATTGCTCAGCTTTGAGGCTTCAAGACGGTGTACTTCTTTTATCATACGCACACACTCATAATTGAACCTCTGACACACGCCCTAAGGCGGCGGGGAATTGTACAACTGCATTTTTCCTGCATACTACTCCTCACTCAATATGCTCTGTAAACAGAATCGATTGGATTGGCCGCTGTATGTTCAGATTTGAGTGGGTTTTTACTACATGCGGGCCGAGTAGAGACTGTTTGATAAATCAAACTGCAGAATATAGCGCAATGGAGTGTGAATCACTCCATAGATTGGGCAAGCAAACTTCACACACCCGCATGGATGAAAACGCAAATCTCGGGATCTGTTAGCTTGTGGTCTCGGGCCCTACAGCATTTCAGACATGCGCGAAGGGAGCTTTAGTCATTGGTTGCCACAGGTAGATTCGTTGGCAGGTGTAGTCGCATTGGACGGAAAGGGTCAATGGTGAGGTAATGGTGGTCGAGCGACGTGAGAAAAGAATGCCGTGTAGAGAGTTCAACTTTGACCTCCCCCGGGCGAGAGGGACGTTACTGAGAGTCGGTTTGGGAATTTCACGCCTTCGCGTATCAGAGCTTAAGAAAACAGGATATGGTCAGCCACTCTACTTTGACTACTCTCCCGATTCCCAGAAAGAAATAGGATAAATACCTAGGAGTGACATTAGACCGAAAGTTAACCATCAAACCTCACATATCTTCCGGTCGACATTTGCTGTGCCATGGTATCGTGATTTCGTGATTACCAATTACATAGGTTTTACATATACATCTACATATTACTCCGCGAACCGCTCCAAAGGCGTGTGGCAGGGGGTGTTAGGTTACCACCCGTCAAAGAGAATAAAACCACATGAAAAAACTACAAGGTCAAGCAAATCTACACCCACAGAGGCGAATACGACATTCATGCGAAAAAAATTTTGAATACATGCATTTAAATATATATACTATCAACTAATGTACACATGCACCCACCTACGAATATACCTTATATCTACCAGACGCATAATCTTGTCCTGACTTGTAAATCGAATGTCTATATTATTTCTAAAGTGACTTGATTGATTCTTGATTGTCCGGGGAAAGAACGAATATTTGTATCAATCTCTACTAGAATCTATCTTCCTTAGCTTTTCTTTGTGATCTGATCCAACAATATAGTGTGGGGCCATAATAATTCTTTTAGTGTCATTATTTAACTCGTTTGTTCTGAACCTTTCTAAAAGTTTAATCTCTTCTCATATCATGCGGCTCCCAGCCTAATTCCCCTAAAATACCTGTCAAAGAAGAGAACATGAAGTTAATGTAACATTGCTTGACGAATCAGGCAGATTTTCTCTGGACTTTATCTATGTTTTTTGCAAAATATCTCCTAAGGATCACAAATACTTGCGGACTATTTCAAATGAGGCCTAACCTGAGCGAAATAACACCTTTCTTTTATTACCCGCTTTTATCAAATTACTCGCTTCACTGCCAAAGTGACAGTATTCATCGATCTTTCACCATTTAACGTCAGTGATTCAAGTGTAATCTGCCAAAAAAAAAAGATTCTTTTTTGTTCCCCCTCAAATTTACGGCGTCTAATTAAGAATTTCTCTGAAGATGTTCATTATTTATTCACTATCTCGACCCACGCTTCAATCTCTTAGCAATGGCATTACCCACACCCTCTCTTTAACTCTCCGTCCCCAAAGGTCCGATTGGCCCTCTTGATTCGCAAAGTATCCTTTACGAATCCCACCCCCACTTCACCCCCTCTGCCCCCCATACGTTCCACTCGGCCAAAAATAACACCTTCTTGCTTTTAGTCGTGGAGTCTACCGCCGGAAAACTACGTATTTTTCGCCTTCCGGTTTCCCTAACTGCACAGAGTAAACAGTGGAATAGAAAACTACAAGTTTGGTGCGGAAACTACGAATACCTAGATGAGTCATCTGTATCTACATAATACCCCGTTGGACGCCGCAAGGGTTTGTGGCAGGGGATGTTAGGTCATAAACCATGTATGCTCAATCACTCTACACGAATCATGCTGTCAAACAAAGTTAATCACAGAGTACTGGTAAATGAAAGAATATTCAAACAGGATATGTTCAAATCACACGAGAACAACGTTATAAAGATGGTTTAACTACTAACTTATGGTTTAACTAACTAACTGATGTTTTATTCTGTGTTCTATTGTGCCGTCCAAAAGTTAGATGTAAATATATATATATATATATATATATATATATATAAATCGCGGGTCGCGGTGGTCTAGCGGGTAGAGTGTTGGACTGCTGACCAGAGGGTCCCGGGTTCGATTCCCGGGCAAGGCACTTTGGGCACCTGCAGCTCCACCCAAGCTAGTTGATTTTTCGAGTACCAGATCTTCCTGGGAAACCATAACCGGCACAGGGAAAGGAACTGGCCCCCCTACCCTGATGTGTGAATATTCACATGCCGCCAGGCTTGGTACATGGGTGAGCTCTACCATCACCTACTAAACCGACCTTCGGGTGGATTACTGTGTTTATGGTTTTATATATAAATCATAAACACAGTAATCAACCCGAAGGTCGGTTTGGTAGGTGAAGGTAGGGCTCACCCATGTACCAAGCCCGACAGCGTGTGAATATTCACACATCAGGGTAGGAGGGCCAGTTCCTTTCCCTGTGCCAATTATGGGGTGGAGCTGCAGGTATATATATATATATATATACCTGCAGGTATATATATATATATATATATATATATATATATATATATATATATATATATATATATATATATATATATGTATTTACATATAACTTTTGGACGGCACAATAGAACACAGAATAAAACAGATAACACGTAAAAGAACACTCACATTGTAGATTATTTGAGCTTTCGGCCTACTCCGAGGCCTTCTTCCGGTCAGGCTGAGAGGTCTTGAGGGGAGAGTGTCTGGGGAGCGAAAGGGGGCGGAAGGTTTAGGGACTGCTGGGAAGGGAATTAAAGATGGCGGTTAAGGGTGGGAATTTTAAATGATCGGAAATATAGGATGTCTGCGGATTCCCGAGTTCCCACCTCTATCTCCTATCTATATAACCCATATATATATATTATATATATATGTATATATATATATATATATTTCTATATAGGGATTACAAAATATTTATTCGATAGTTAGAAACCTACCTTAACCGGTAGATTACCTAATAAATAAATAAATATAAGTATATATATATATATATATACGTATGACCAATATTTTCCCTTCTGGGACAATAATATCTCAATATCACTCAATGCCCCTCAAGACATGTAAAGCAGTTTTGAAATTCAAATGATTGGCAATGAAATTTTACTGTATGAACTTCGGAGTTTTTACGGTGTTAGAATTTGAAACATTTTTCATACGCATCTTATGGCGATAGTAAGTAAGAAACACTCCTCTTCCTACTAAGCGTGAAATTTTTCTTCTCTAAAATTTACCACTAAAATATTTCATCCCGTACCGTGAGTTTTCCATTTTTATTACGCAAGCTTCGAATAATCAAATGTTCGTACTTATTTAGAAACTCAAATTTCTTTAGCAAAAAGGTGGAGGAAATAGATGAAAATAGAAAATCAAAAATTATAAAAAAGAATATTATCATGCGGAAAATTGGTTTTGTTTCGATTGAGCGATTACACGATATGTTTTAATTGACCATTTGCCGTTCTACACTCAATAATTCTTGAGTATAATCATGTTCGTTCATAGTTGGTTGTCGTTAGAGATAACAAGGAATATCATTATGTTTTAAGTTACATTAACAGACAAAAAAAAACTGTGTTAACCCCTTATTAAATTGACGAAAAAAAATATTTGCGGAAATAGGTGGAGAAATATTTACGTGCTTCCAATAGGACTAAAAAAATTGCGGAAGATAAAAAAATGTCGTAATTCCATATTTTCATTTTGGCAATTCACCCCCGTACAATATGGCTGATTTTCTTCCTAACATTCATATTACGAGAAAAATGAAATTGCTCCCTTATTATTAAAAGAAATTTGCCGTGAATTACCATTTTTTTAAATAAAATTCTTCCAATATTAGTGTTACTTTTTAATTATCTCTTGCCTGGTTTCGAAAAGTATTAAAAAAACTTTCCGAAACAATTGCAAAGTTTGCAATCACTAAATGCTTTCTTTGGATTAATTTATTTCACCATGCGATCATTTCCTAACGGTGTAGATTATTGTACGCTACAGAATACAGCAAAATACAATATTTTGCCCCTTTTTCTGTTAAATATCCTCTCTCCTTAGCTTCTATGACAATCAGGTTATGAGAACTAATGGTGGTGTACTCCTACGATCTATACCGGAAATGTTATGGACTTCCTCATTTCGGGCCAACTGAGTTTTGCTTCATCCCTTGGACTTCCAATCCCTACAAAATACCCATGACAAAATTTTGACAGCTTGTGATAGTAACTGTTCGTTTTCATTTCTTTCACCAGCATACTTAATATGAAATGACTACGTTTTCATATAATCCATCACATACATAATCGGTGGGTGTTGTTTTTCGACTTTTCCCACTGACGATGATGATAACCACTGAGAAAAATACAAAGATACCTAAATTATCATTTTTTCTCTTCGCTTTTTTCTTCCGCCGTAAGCAACAGAATGTTCCTGGGGCTTTTCATTGGTTTCTCGGTCTTTCCGATTTTCTTTTGTTTCGTATTTCCGAAGTTACGTACCTCCCTCTGTCTCCCCCATCCCCTCGACCCTCCCGCCCTGCGGAGGATACCCCTCCCCCCCACAATCTCCCCAAGGTGAGATAGCGCGGAACTCCTAGCCTTGCTCCTCTTCCTTTTGTGCCTGCTTCCTTCATTAACTCTATTTGACGGGAATCTCTAGTGTACGGTCTCGAATATGGAGTCGGGCATTTGGTAGGAGGTCCCCATCAGCTTCCTCCTTTAGACCTCAACTCTCCCACCCCCTCCCTTGTCTTCCTCACCCGTCAACTTATTTATCACGTTCGCCATCAATGCATAATTGGATCCCCTCTCGACCGACTCCCTCCCGACGCCCACTCCATTTCCTGAAATAAAGACAGCATTCTCCCAATCGACGCGCTCTCCTTTCTCCTCTCAAATTTTTCCTCCTGCTCCGATTTTTCTATCGAACGAGACTTATTTTCCCCCAGAGTTCGTCTCGCCACTTCATAAAACTTAAAAGCATCTCGCCGAGTTCAAAAGAGACGCTCACCGTCTACGGGGGGGGGGGGGACGGGGAGCTGTGTTCGATATCGATAGAATCATTTTCTATCGTGGAAAACAAGCGTTGATTTTATATTCGACGAGGACAATATTATTACCTCATGAGTTTAAAACAATGCCTGTCCCTCGCACGAGATGCCTACGCCTGACTGCGTGAGAATGTTCCAACTATTTTCGTTCATGTCATAAGTTTCAATGAAACATAATGTATTAGTTATACGTTTAATGTTAAAAAGGAGAAATAGTCTTTCACCAACATTATGGCAAGTATTTCAAAGGATATTAGACAACTTACGCTTGTCATATGATTATATACCAAACGGTGATACCGATTTTCCGTTAATTTTAAAGAAAACGACACATATTATCCTGATAAATATAGCAATATTATTTTATTAATAAGTGATAATTTGTCATGCAATTATAAATAAATGTTGCATTTGAATGTTTTTCTATTTTTCGCCTTCTTTTCGCCATAAAAACTCGATTATGAGACATGTCGTCATTTTTCGCTAGGGTAGACATTCTGCATATTCACAAGTTCAACTCTCATGGTATAGCTCACCTAGAACTAAGTCCGATATGGCGTGCGAAATTCACTCGTCAGGGTAGGGGAGACAGTTCCTTTCCCTGTACTACGTATAGTTTCCTAGGATGGTCTATGACCCGAAAAATCTGAACTGAAGGTGCCCAGATGGAGTAACCAAACATGGTCATTGATGTAACCACTGGATCCAAAAAAAAATAAAAATATTTGTTCACGTTTTGAGAGGTTTTCGTGTTTCAATATATATATATATATTTTTTATAAATATATATATATATATATAATAGGAATGGATTGGAGGGACAGGAGACTGATCCGCAACCTGTACATGTCTCAGACTGCTCAGGTGCGAGTGGGGAATGGAGAGTCCGGATGGGAAGTGTTAAGAAGAGATGTAAGGCAGGGTTGCCCATTGTCACCGGTGCTGTTCAACGTATGTGTGGAGGAGATGATTAAAGAGGCATGGGAAGAACTGGAGGTAGGAATGAAAGTCGGAGGGGAATTCGTAAAATCGGTTAGGTTTGCTGATGACCAAGCATTAGTTGCTCAGTCAGCCAAGGGGTTGCAAGCATTGTTGAGTGAATTGGAGATTCAGTGCGATAAATATGGGATGAGAATCAATATTAATAAAACAAAGGTTATGCGATTTTCTAGAAAGAAAAAGGGTAAGCTAAACATGAAAATAGGAGGAGAAAAATTAGAGCAGGTAGAACAGTTTACGTATCTCGGAAGTGTTTTGGACCAACACGGTCAAAGTAGTATTGGGGACGTAAGGAGAAGAATTGCATTGCTAGGCAAGGAGGCTTTCTCAAGGAGGAGGGAGTTGATGACGGGGATGTTGAGTCGGGAGGTTAAGAAAAGACTCGTAAAAACTCTGATATGGAGCGTAGCTATGTACGGCGCGGAAACGTGGTCACTGAAGCAGGAGGATAGACGTTGACTGAAGGTTCTTGAAATGTGGGTGTGGAGAAGAATGGAGAAGGTGAAATGGAACGCAAGGAAAACAAATGAAGAAGTATGTATATATATATATATATATATATATATATATATATATATATATATATATATATATATATATATATATATATATATATATATATATATATTAACGGAAGTGTTGAATAAAAACCTTGGACATCAACAAACAATATAAGAAAACATAAAAAGAACACTCACACTTTATCTCTTAATAATTTCGACGGAATATAGCTCCGTCTTCTATTGTTTCTTCTGAGGAAGATGGAGCTATATTCCGTCGAAATTATTATTTAGAAAGAACGTGTGAGTGTTCTTTTTATGTGTTCTTATATTGTTTGTTACTGTCCAAGATTTTTTATAAATACATATATAGTATGTAAAATTATGTATAAATATTATATGTATTCATTTGCATTTCACCCACAATTTGATATCCTCATCTGGCAACCATGCTTCTTTCAGCGGTAGGGATCGCAAGCATCCAAATGAAATAGATATTAGAAGTGCTTTCCCGGTTGGGAGCTCGAGGAAGGAGTAGTGCCTGTGGCACCCCTACATCCTAAATGTTCCCCGGCTAATCATCGGATGGAACAGTTTTACCCATCGCTCACCCTCCGTTCCCCGGCGGTCGTCACCCGATCCCCTCGCCAGCACGGCTGAGAGAAGCAGAGCGAGGCAACATGGCGGCCGAGCGTATGACACTTTCCCACGGGTCCTGGGTGTTTAGAAGGGACGGGTGGCAGGAGGAAACTGGGTCGCTGTCGTGGGCGGCGGTGGGGGTTGGGCGGGGTGGGAAAGGGAATATTGGGCGAGGGCGGGAGTTTTTGAGGGGAAACGAAGGGTGAGATGAGATCAAATAGTGACTTCGAAAAGGGAGGGAGGTGGAGAGAGAAGAGGAGGGTAGCCGTAGGGAGGCGGGTTGGGAGGGAGGTTTTTGTGGGGAGGAAATGGAAAGGAGGGTGAGGGAGGTCCAAAATCTAAAAAGGATGCGTTGATTTTTTTTTTAATTTTTACAGTTCTACCCTCCCTGCCGTCCACCCCTTCCCAAACACCCTCGTCCCTCCCCCCTTCTCAGGGTAGCACCTACCGGTTTAATTTGGGTTAGGAGCCTTCGCGTCTCGTAAAATAACAAGTGTAAAATAATAAAAAGTAGATGTTTTCTTTTTAATTTTTATTGTTTTTAGTAGCAGTCTGCTGAATTAGAGTTTCGATGGACCATGGTACTACACACTGCAGTATAATATTAACTCCTGACTAATACGATACAATACATCCTTAAAAAGTCAATACTTCAGTAATAAGCTCTGCATACTTTGCAAAATTCCTTCATTCCGTCCAAAATGCTTATTACGTATTCTCGTCCTCCTCGCTTTCACACAATTCACTCAATTACCGTCTCCATCCATCACCCCATCGCACCTTACTATATGTTGCTTTCACACGTTCTACCTTCTTCCAAATTCTCCCAAAAGCCCCCTCTCATCGCCCTAATCGAATTTAACTTCTCCGTTTGTTTTCTTTGAGCTCATTTTATTTTCTTCATTAATCCCCACACGCACACAAAAATCTCGAATACTTTGAATCTAAACTTATCATCTTGTTGTATTGGCCTAGTGTCCGTTACGTACAAGACTAGGCTATTTGTCATAGTTTTCAGGAGCCTCTCTTCTATATCTTTACACCATTTGCAATGAAATTAACCCCCGCCTCCTTGTAAAAACCTCAATTTAATTTATTCTCAAAAATCACTAATGTTTTCCACATTTTCACCCTCTTTGGAGTGCTCGTAATTCAACGGGTTGGCTATCAACGTTCACAGGGCCCGAAACAGTGGATTTCACACAACATTAAACCTCGGAATTGTACTCAAACTCGCGGTCTCTAGAATTGTAGACGGTCTGGTTATCCCACAGGGAAATCAGTGTGTCTTAGACATGAATATGAAAGTATTTCAATCATAAAACTCTTCATTTATTTGGATCCATGGAAAACGCACCTTAATGGACAGACCAAAGTCAATTTAAAATGTTTTGCTGTAATTTAAATACTTTATATTCCGCGTTTAATGATACCTGCATGTCCGATTTATTTATATTAATTTTAATAACTCTTCGGGAATCAAGGATCTCCGTCTACCTTGGATGGTGTTTGAAAGGCCAATGCTGACCACCTCAATCGGATAGAACGCTTCATAAAGCTATGAGACGGAACGAATATGTTGCAATGAATGAGCAAGTGACGGAAAGAATGGAACGAATTCAGAAAGAGAAAGGCTGTAATAAAAATGTAATAACTGGAGAATAAATGAGGAGAAAGTGGATCATTTTGCACCTCTCGGCAGCTGTTATCCTGCAAATGGAGATTGCTTTAGAGTCATTGGAGAAAAAATCGAGTTAGCCGGTTTGTTTTTGGGAGAAGAGCAAATTGATGTACTAAACTACAATTTAAAAAAAATGAGCAAAGGGCTAGTAAATGCTTCGATACATGATTCAAATATCTAATTTGATGAAGTGGCCCACAGCATTAATAACTAAAGGGTTGGATTTTTTTTAGCTGGAAATAGCGCTCGTTCCTATTCCAAGCTTTGGTTTGCAGTTGATACATCATTGAAGCCATTATTTTTTGCAATTTTTCCCCTAATAAGTCCTTTCCTGATCAATTTAATATATATATTTTCCGTTATGTAGTTTTATCCCCTCTGCGATTAAAACAGTCTTTTAAATAGTTTCGATGGTAAATTAGTTAAAAAAGATCTTGGCAGGACTTAGGAGTTAGAATATTTACAACGAGATGAATTTTTTTAAATTTATTTTTTTTCTTCAACAAATTTATTTTTACGATACGCAGCGCCCCAATCAACTCTTATGCTCTTGTATTATAATATTTAGCCGTCGTCAATTTTGAGTTATTGTCAAAAAACAATAAAGCTTCCTATTCCAACGGTTGTAAAAATAACCTATTAATTTAACGATTATCATGGTACATGATCACCATAACCTATGGATTTTAATTTTAACGATAAAAAATTCACTTCTGCGAATAATTTTATCTTTTTAAATTGGCTAATACATTATACTGCCGGTGATCACTAATTTATGAGATCTATTAACTTTAAGAAAAGTCGTCTGTTTCGCCCTTCATGTTTATTCGTTAATAAATAGAGAATTACGTCGTGACCGAAAATTCCCAAAAATTCTCTCCCCTATGGTCGATGACTGACGATAGAATTCGCTAGTACAGCGTAATTTAAATCGATAATTTCAATGATGTTTTCTCAGCACAATTACGTAGACCTTTATGAGCTTCATGTCTTGCAAGTTTAACGCCTATGAAAACGAGAATATTTGGGAAATCGTTTAATTCTGACATGACACGCCATCCATTTCAGAATCCGTAGGTGACATCGCCGGAAGCAGAGCAATAAAAATTGTAAAACACTTTCGATTTTCTAGCTGCTTGCTTTTCATGTGGGGATCCAATTATTCCGGGCAAGGGACGCCTTTCCCCAAATTTGTAAAACAAGTACCATCCTTTGCAATCCAATTGGAGTAATCACTGCATTCAGAGGGTTTGGAGATCATGCTAAAAGAGAGGAAGAAGCCTTAGTCAGGTGTGGCGTGCAACACAGGGCGCTTGTAAGTACATGCACAAACCGATCTTCTCATACTCGTCGATCGATAACCTAAATTCTTTAATTGTGTGCTCCCGAGAAAAAATAGGCCGTCCTTGGGGATAGTCAAACGTGTCTAATGCACTGCAATGGGGTCTTGTCTATGAGACGTGCCAACCGCCGCGCCGATGGGGATTCAGAAAAGAAATTTAAATGTAGAAAAATCGGGTGTAATGACGGGCATGTGGAAAATTTTTAAAATAACAAAAAAAATGTTTAAACAAAAATTTTTTAAAATATGAAGCGAGTCAATCGTAAAATTCTGTCCTAAAATTTACTCGTAATACGAACGCATTAATGGAGAGAATATATTTGCGAGAAGTTTATATTGTGAAATGACAGAAGTTTCAACTTTCTGGCAATTGTAGTTTATCAAAAAAAATTACTATCTTAGAACTTGAACAACCTAGTATTTAACGAGTTGTAAGAAGACTATACTATGTTAGAGCCGTACGGAAGAAATTACTCAAAGGGAGTGTGCTTCCTGGATGACTTAAAATTATGCTCTTTTCTGAACCTGCGTAGTTCGAATGGGAATTGCGTGAAAGTTACGAATATATTTGCATGTATATATCCAGAGCTAATGATATTTTGCAATTAAATACAGTTATGGCCACAGTTTGGGGTGCGCACATATTTGGACCACATTCTGGGGATAATTTTCCAACCGAATAATACTATATATTTTTTGAAACCACACCTAAGATCATACCTATTCCTATGTAGTTGCAGTGTAAGAGTTCGTATAAGTTATTACTCTCTCTTTTAATCTAATATCAAACGAACGATTAGAATATTAGTGTTAATTAATTAGGTTTTTATTCAAGCCAAAATACAGCTCTAAACTAATGTCAGCAAAACAACATTAAATGAAATGTGTTTAGTGCAACCTTATGGCTTATTCATTTTATTGGGACTAAGAAATATATTTTGGAGAATGCATTTAAAGATAAATATCAACTTATTCAAATTTCGTTGTATCAAAACATCTCAATTGTAAGTAAACAGTCGTTAAAAAAGTCCATTATTTGTTTATTATATTTATTTTTTAAGAATAACTTATGATGTGAACATTTCGTCTTAAATTTAGCAAACCTCACTCTCGATTCTTACCTATCGCGAGGTCATTCCTTTGATGTACGTCCTGTTTCATCTACCCTCGTCCTTGTCCTATTGGGCTAACACCCGATTTCATTTCCTTCCCTTAGAAACCTGCTCTCCCGTCTATTGCTTCTTTTGAAACTGGAATTACAATTCTTCCCTCTTTAGTGTAGTCTCTCCATCCACT
Organism: Hetaerina titia; assembly: GCA_037158775.1. NCBI lineage: Eukaryota > Metazoa > Arthropoda > Insecta > Odonata > Calopterygidae > Hetaerina > Hetaerina titia. The sequence goes on along the minus strand of CM073778.1, from coordinate 77,671,490 downwards.
TCCTCTCCTCACACTCCCAATGGGACTCCTCCCTTCCCTCTTTTCTCCATCGCATTCCCATTCGTAAACCCAATCCTTTAAATTTCGTTTTCTCCTTTCTCTTTCTCAATCGAATTTCTTAACGAGTCTGCCGCTCTGGCGGTTCGTATTCCGCAAACATTGTAATTCCACATGTTGTAATTCCCTATTCCGACCTAACTTGGATGAAACACATTCGTAATAGACGTTTTTTATTAAGGCTAGCTTATTCTCAGCAATATATAGTGTTATATATGCGATCAAAAGATGCTGTTTCTCATTAGCCAGGTCTTCATAACACACGTTTGGGATATTTGGGATCATTTCAAGGAAATTTTGGCACAAGAATAAAAAAAAACGCTATTCAACATTAAGAGTTCCTGCTGCGAAAACAGGTGGTGCCTTCTTTATGGGGCACTATCACGATAAGACAAGATTCATGAGAAGGACATGTTCTACGGCAGAGAGGATCACTGTACAATATACTAGAGGGGATGTGGAAGGGAACAATATTAGAGGAAGAGATAATCTAGGATTAAGTGTCGAGTTTCCTACGTTAACTGCCAATTCAACATGCACCAACATGAAAATAGTGCAGGACCGCATGTTTAGGAAATCAAACATTTGATTTAAGCTTGGTGATAATGATGCCCTGAGAGAATGGTTTTCGTTGGCATACAATATTTATCTCTCCGGTAGCCGATATTTCCAGCATTAGAGCGGAGAATGTATGAAATAATGCTTAAATGTGACAGAGGTGATAATATTATGCAAGCAGAGGGCAGTACGGAGGAAATCAGTAAAAGGGATGAAGTTCCTCTTTGTGTCATAATATCAAGCTTTTCTTGTTAGTGCTAACCCCTTAAGGGTACATTGTGAAGTTAATTTTTGCCCACATAAGAGAGGCAGCACAGAGGATTACATGATTACTATGTTACCTAAGATGGAAACCTCCTGGAATGATCTGAAACTGAACGACATGTTGAACTTAGTTAATAGGTTTTGTATACAGGTCAAACAGGAAGAAGTATTAATATTAGATTCAAAGAACCTGCCCGAGAAATTGGGTCGGAAGAACCGTTATCTTTTACGGCAGAGCATCTGGCGGAGTCCTCGCGCCAGACCACGTTCGAATTACTTCATCTCGAGTCTAAAGGGAGAAAGACTGACTGTTCTAGAACAATGTGAGATTGCGGAACATGAGAAGGAAACCACTCGAAATGTATCAATTATTCTCCTCTCTTAGTACTAATCTTTAATTCCAAGCAAATGTTGGTAGACAAAAGCACTGAGAATGAATAACACCTTTACCATTCTTCTCCCCCCTCCTCCCGTCCTACCACCCCATCATCCAACCAACCTCCCCGCCTTTCCCAAGTCCCCATTTATATCCCCGAACACCAATTTACCCTGTATATACACGGATGTGTATGGAGAAAAGGTCTGAAAATGATGCTAGAGTATTGAAACGCTCAGCACACAATAAATTCCATAGAAAATAACTTCTAACTTTTATTGCCTGATTGAAATTTTTACAGAGCACGAATCAATTCTTCGATTTCATTGCAGATTGAGAGAAATATTCTATGCTTCGTATTACATCGGCAGTAGAGGTAGCGTTGGAAAAATAAGATTAAGACTATTGAGAGGATGGATACGAGGATGGCTCTCTCTAGTAAACTTCACAAATAAACACTGATAGAAAAGAGAAGTAAAATCTTAATAGATCACTTATTTTTAGGGACTTCAAAATTATTTGTTTTCCTACCCAGTGTCAATGCCCAGATGGTGTATGCAGTGTATGCGCAGATTTGATAATTACCGTCAGCATTCACTAAAATGTTTAAAATTATTGAGAAAAAAATAATTAAAAAGTACTTTCGGAGAATTATTTTCCCTTCAGTTTTTATTGAAGAGAAAATTTATTTTTTCTTAAAATATTTGGAAACTACACTGTGTTGATAGTTATGTCTGAATAAATTTAAGCCTTAGTAAATATGATATGTCAACATTTATTTGCGCTATCTTAACGCCTCCCTCTCGAATTGAGTGCCTCAGGATTCGAGAGACCAGCACGACAATCCTCAAAATGGGCATTACAAGTACAGCTTCCTCCCTCTCGTTATTCGAATCGGACTCGCCGAGTCGAGGTAATCTTATTTCGTTCATTTGTGGCCCTAAAGAGCACAGGCGGGATGCTTTCACGCTGACCGAAAGTTTACCACCCCGCAATTTCCATCAACCGCTATCGCCATGTAGAGGATGAGCAGTGTAGACCGCATGCGTGCGCCTTTTTTATCGTGGTTTGGTCGTTAAAGTCTTGTTTTTGGTCAGTCAATGAAAACAATCTTGCGACGATATGGGTTCATAAACGCACATGTACACACTCCACGTCACCCCTTTTCGTGGTTGGTAGAGTCTAAAAAGCCTTATTCAAAGTAGTTTCAGGGATCCTTAAAGCATAGGGAATGATATTAGACGTCTCTTTTAGTCACGTGTTCATATTATTTAAGAAGAATAAAAATAACTTGGTATACTTTCACATTAAATTTATTAAATCGGCGATGTTTTCATTCATATATAAAACTCTGTACACTGCCTACCGTTCCTCCCTTCCTTTCCCTGAGAAAGGTTGCTGGGATCACCGAAAATTCGAAAACTGCCGAGTTCATTTTCTTTTTTGTGTGTTTCTGAGTTTTTGTCTGTGTCCTCTAGTGCTAACTTCATATATGTTATATATATATATATATATATATATATAGTATATAAACAAACAAATATGTTATATATGAAATGGACGCTCTCCGGCGACGCACAAACATACAGATACAAAATATTCAACACACAAAAACATAAAGAAAGGACACTCACAGCATGTATTTGACGTTTCGACGGTCCGGCCGTCATCATCAGAATGACGTTCTCGGGGGAGAGCGGAGAGGACATGTGAGGCGATATATAATGTTTTTGGAAGTGTATATAACTCAGTAATCAACCACGCAGGTTGGTAGGTGATGATAGAGTTCACCCACTACTAAGCCCGACGGGGTGCGAAATTCACATATCAGGGTAGGGGGGCCAGGGTAGGGAAGCCAGTCTTGTGGCGATTATGGTTTCCCAAGAAGATCTGGTACCCGAAAATCACATACCTAGGGTAGAGCTGCAAGTTCTCGGAGTGGCTTTCCCGGGAATCGAATCCGGGTCAGTAGATCAACGCTCTACCTCTGAACTACTGCGACCCATACATATGCACACATACGAGGGTCATCCGGAAAGTCGTACCCGTTCGTGCCGCATGAAGTGCTGACGACGCGAGTAGCCGCTGGACGAGGTCAGATAGCTTCAGTGGCTTGTCTGCCTTCTCTGAGCCAAGTTGCGTGACGCTAGCATTGCCTGTGTTGTTTCTGTGATTGTTTACAATGTTTAAAAAAATTGAGAACGCCGCCAGTTGTGAAGTGAGGGCAGTGATTAAATTCCTCAATGCAAGAAACGTTCGCCCATGTGATATTCATCGCCAATTAAAGGAGGTGTATGGAGACAATGTAATGGACGAGTCGTCTGTTCGGCGGTGGTGTCGCAACTTCAACATGGGGAGGGGGAACACACACGACGATGAGCGTTCGGGGAGGCCGTCTGTCATTACAGACCAACTGGTGAGCTCAGTTGACGAATTCGTGAGGAACGATCGGCGCGTCACAATTGATGACATCTGTGAGCATTTTCCCAATGTTTCTCGAACAATTTTTATTGAAATTGTTAAACACCATCTGCATTATGCAAAAATTTGTGCAAGATGGGTCCCTCGCATGCTTACAGATGAGCACAAAACCAAGCGTATGGCTGCAGCACTGACGTTTTTGGGACGTTATTCTGATGAAGGAGACTCTTTCTTGACTCGCATAATTACTGGTGACGAAACATGGGTTTGTTATGCATCACCTGAGAGTAAACGACAGTCAATGGAGTGGCATCATGCTCATTCACCAAACAAACCAAAAAAATTCAAGACAGTTCTGTCCACCAGGAAACTCATGGCAACCATTTTCTGGGATCGACGAGGTGTATTGCTTATTGATTTTATGGCCCATGGAGACACTATTAATGCCAATGCGTATTGTGAAACATTAAAGAAATTACGGCGGGCAATACAAAATCGGCGGCGAGGTCTATTGTCTACTGGTGTCATTCTCGTTCATGACAATGCCAGGCCTCATGCAGCTGGGATAACACAAAAACTTTTGCAGCAATTCAAATGGGAAACTTTCGACCATCCACCGTATAGCCCGGACTTGGCCCCTTCAGATTTTCATCTCTTTACAAAGCTTAAAGACTTTTTGGCAGGAAAAAGATTTGACAGCGATGAAGAACTTAAAGAAGGAGTGACCCTGTATCTCAATGAGCTGGCGGCGAAGGACTATGCAGCAGGAATACAGAAACTTGTCACACGTTATGACAAATGCCTTAATTTGCTTGGAGATTATGTTGAGAAGTAGTTTAAAGTATCCTCTTTCAAATAAAATTTTTTATGTTTGTTAATATTTACTTTTGTGTCTTTATTTCACGAACGGGTACTACTTTCCGGATGACCCTCGTACAGATGTAAAAATATAATATTCCTGTGTCCCTTTAAAAGTCAGGCCACCAAGGAAGAAGAGGCTGTAAGTGAAGCTAGTGCTTATGAGGATATATTCTTAATATTGGTGATATATTTAGTTTTGTGTTCGTATCAAAATCCCTTCTGCAGGTGACTCACGCCAAAAAAGACGGGATTTGCAAAATATGGAGGCGTGAAGTGCTGAAGGGATGGAGAGACTAACAATGATACGGTTGGGTGATTTCATATAGGTGTAATTTTAAGATATATTGTCAAGGGGCGAACTGTTTTGACTCAATTGCTATGGGGCTGCAAACAGCTTGGCCTCTCCGTATCCTATTCACGCCCTTTCGCGTGTCGTCAACGTCCGTATTCATGCAAAGCTCACGGCTCCGTCCACATACACATGTTGAGAGGAGAGGGAGGTTCAAGGGTTGCGGAAGAGAGGGGTCAGGTGGAGGAGGGATGTTGGAGTCAGGAATTTCCAGGAATAGAAGTGAGACATTTCGTATCCTTTGCCACGGGTACTGGGGTGGGAGGTGGGTGGGACTAGCTCCTTTGAAAGAGTTTCCAGAAGGTTGAAGGGAAACCAGACAGGTCAAAATTCGAAAAAATCCAATTTTTGGGAATATCTATGTGTCTGTTTTAAAGGCCTTTGAAGAGGTACCGCTATCAATTGAAAATTTTAACATTTCCTAAACTGATACAATTTAAAAAAATATTTTGGATATGTCGTGCGGTCATATTTAACTTCAGAATAAATTTCAAGAGACTGCGGGAGATGCCGAACAGTAACTTTTGGCGACATCACCCGTTAACATGCACTTCATTGCAACAATTTCAAAGCATAAAAATCATTCGCCTTGACCGAGATTCGCACTGGCTAAAGCACTCGGCCGGATATCGAGGGATTTGGGTTCGAATTCCGGTCAGGGCGAATGATTTTTACGCTTTGAAATCGTTGCAATGAAGTTCAGAATAAATGTAGTGACACCTTACAAAATTTAAACATACTAACGTAGGACGCGGTAATGCACTGTATGGAGAGCTGAACCACTGGCCGGAGAACCTTAGATCGATTCTAGATGACGCGTCTGGGTAGCTTTAACTAACTTCGCCGAAACTACACGATGGTTTTGTCATCAAACCTTCCCGGAGAACTGCGGGTGGCACAGGGAAAGGAATTAGACGCCTCTCCCTTATATATGATTTGCCGTATGGAGGCGTAGTATCATGTCAGCTCTATACTCCACCGCCAAACCATCCTCTCAGTTGATTAATGCAGTAATGTTTTATCACGCAATCACACACCCTCTACCTTAAGGAAGAAGTCACTTTCAAGAAAAAAAAAACCCGTATTCAATGTCATCAAAGGAAAATTTCTGTTTTCACTAATTCCTTTGGTGCCGTCTCATCCATTCATATTCCTTTCGCCTCCGTCATATTTACGCTTTGTTTCATTCATCCTCTTCTGTTCTTAATACATCTAGCACTTCTTCATCTGAGAGATGTCTTGTACCAAAATCACCCATGGCTTTCTTGAACCACCCGCCCAAAACATTTCAGTTCTAGATTCACTGTCGTCTACCAGCTCAGATAGACTCCAATGGATGTCTCAAGTTAACATTTCCAATTTATCTAGTTAGTAAAAGGCTACTAATGAATCTTAACGTAGGCTTCATTAAATTTGGTGGAATGTTAAAGGACAAATAAATAAATGCGTGATAAATGAAGTATGTGAATAATATTTTAATGAGGCTTTAATAATTTGAAGTTTTGCAAGCCCTAATTGGAAATAGCCTGGTGGCATTCGTATTAATTTTCACGATATTAAGTTCCTTATCCGCGACATTAAAATAAAACACCTAATTCCACTCATTGAAACAAAAGTACGTGTACTTTGACGTGATCCTCCATCAGAGGAAATTAATTTGGCGTTGAAGCGAAATGGATTAGTAGCACAGGTTTTTTTTTCAATTTGACAAAAATCCACCGTTTTTGGAAACTTTCATGAGAAATTAATCGGATTTTAATGTTTAATAGTCATTTTGCTGTACATTATTTTCATAAGCGTCCGTTCATCATTTTAGTTGACTGTTACGAAGGTCATATGATGATTCTGACAGACGACAGCCATAGTTGGCAGGGTTAGTCAGATGGGTGGAGGTTCACCTTATAACCGAAATCTAATTTTTTCGATTCCTGCCTCGGATATAGGTTTTTTGCAAATGTTAGCGCTACAATCGCCGGTAATACAATAGCGGACAGCAGAAAGTGGCTTATTGGGATATGGTTAACGGCCACCAGAGGCGTGCGCACAGCAAAATGCTTTGTCTCATTCCCAAATTCCCTCTTGTTATACTTCGTGATGGAGTCATGAAGGCGTCATGGAGTATTTAAACCTGCTCAGCATGTTACAAACCATCTTTATCATTAGGTAAATTAATATGTAACCTGGATATATCATTTTATTTAAGCTTAAGGTTATGTTTAAAAATTTAACATCCACGGAAAGTTTGAGTGATTTGCTATACACACCTCACAGACGCGAATAAACGTGTTTATACCGAGGATAATAATACAGTGTTGATTCACATCGGGTAGGACTCACCGCCGTCATGCAACGATAGGGGTGGCATCTGGCGGGAGCCAAGGAGAATTTCTACTCCATCGTCAAGAGGGGGAGGGGAGGAGGAAATGAATGGGAGGTCTAGGGTCGAGGGGAGGCAGGGAATTGGAGGGAGGAAGAGATTGGCTGGGGTTTGGGAAAGGGGAAACGGGAAAAGGGGTTGGATAGTACTCAGGGGCTAAAACTCTCCGCTCTTAATGTGGACCCTACTTGTTATCCCAATATTTTTTTCTGCCCATGAGCGCGGGGAACGAAAATACTCTTTTATCTCAAGCGGCGAGATCAAGGAGGAGGGGATAGGATGCCAAAATGACGAAGTCGCTCGATTTAGTGTGTCCGCTTAGTATATAATGCCAGGCCGTTTCCCCTCTAAAATGAGCTACTGTGACGCGGAAGTTAAAGCAGTCATTCAACGCTCCTTGGAGCACACAGATACGTAAAAGTGTATTTGATGAGTCACCTGATAATGAGTGGCAGGGAGTGTAATAACTCTTGGAAAGAAATAGCCATTTTATGGGAATTTCAAATTGGATTGACGGCAGGTATACTGTTTTTAAACAAGGGCTGACCTTCTCAATACTATTTCATTGATGACAACATGTTTTTATTTTGTTCACCCCGAGCAATTTAGTGCTGAAATTGCTTACATAAAATACTGATCAAGGAGGAATATTTATGTGGAATTTGCACACCCAAGGCAAGAAAATTCTCTTAAACACTTTTGATATCATAGCAAATAATACTACCCGAATTCGACACTTGGGACCATAATTACTAGGCTTCTGACCTTTGAATCTAAGGTCAAAGGTCCCGAGGTTCATTTAATTGGACGGTCGCGCCGCGATAGTTTTAGACTGGCTCGGAAAAAGTAAATGTGGTTACGGATATTTTAATCCACCACAAGCGTAAAGCAAGTCGCACAGAATTGATTAAAATTGAATGAAATGAACTTATAACTTTCTCAGCAGCAATAATGCGAGCCATGAAAGGATTGGATCTTAACTGATCATCGTCTTCATTTTTATAAGGGATGGTAAAACCTTTTCGGGGTCACGAATGAGACTTTTCTCTGCCGGAACCCCTAATAATTTTGCTGCTAAAGCTGAAACCTCATCAGGACCGTCGCTGTCCCTTTGCGGCAACCCTTTTTGCGATCGCTCAAAAGAGCTAGGATGCTTGCCAAAATCCGGACCCCTTAATCGATCGATAATGGCACTTAAAGCTGAAATATTCGTCCAGTGCCAAAATCCGTATGCCCGGACAGCTCGCAGGCTTGTATGCTGATTGTCGATTCAAAATCGTTTGCTATGTTGCACCGTAGTACCCCACGCTAGTGTCGTAGGTTGATAGATGAATGGAGAGTTTGATTGAAATGCTAGTATGAGTGGGGTGGATGTGGAGCCTCTTCTTCTCTCTTGAATTTCAATAGTTTTCTCACAAAGTTCCAGCGGGATGATATTTCACCTCTTTAGAATTTAGATGAGGTTGTCCAAAGGCATCGCCCGGGATTTGAACCCCTCGACCTCAGTTCCGTGCCCGAGCGTTTTACCAAAGAGAACGAAATAATCCTTCCAGTGATAAATCCTGACCGTTATCGCGTACAAATATGAGAAAATCACTCTTAAAATAGAATTTTTCTCATCTTATGTCGCACCCAATTACCAATTTAATACAACATTTATTGCTCACAAGGAAATATCGTGTTCCTTTATATGTGTATGTATGGTAAATTCTCCAGTAATAAGGGAATTTAAAATTTCTAACCAAACGGTATAAAGAATTGTCCACATGGTTTCCCAAAATTAGTCGATTCTCTCAATATTTGAAACTTTATAAATGACGAAATTGGGATTCAGTCTTAGGTACCAACTCAAGTGGGTGATTATTATGAAACCATCACTTATAGAACTAAAAATTTCAAGATTTATGCAATGAGTTGTTGTAGCACAGTAGAGGAATATTTAGGGTAGTCTACAAAGCTGACTATATAACTTTCAGGAGCAGAGAATACTGCTGATTTGCTCACTTGATATTTGTGAAGGTGATGTACCAAATCTATAAAAGAAACCATAAACACAGTATTCTACCCGAAGGTTGGTTTGGTAGGTGACGGTAGAGTTCACCCATGTACCAAGCCCGACGGCGTGTGAAATTAACACATCAGGGTAGGGGGGCCAGTTCCTTTCCCTGGGCCGGTTATGGTTTCCCAGAAAGATCTGGTACCCGAAAAATCATATTGCTTGGGTGGAGCTACAGGTGCCTAGAGCACCTTGCCCGGGCAACGAACCCCAGACCCTCCGGTCAGTAGTCCAACGACCTACCACATGGACTACCGCGACCCACATATATAAATGTATATAAATATATATGTGTGTGTGTGTTTGTATGTATGTATACATATATGGGCGCTAACAACTATTGTATAGAACAGAGAGAAGGGGAAATTCGCACTTTTCTTGACGTTTGTAACACCCCAAGTCTTCTTCCTCGGAAGAGTTAATGGTGCTGATCTCTAGGTGGGAGGAGAGAGAGAGAGGGAATGAAAACTAGAAGTTTAGTGTGCAAAAGAGGGTGGTGAAAGGCGGGAGAGGGGAGAGGAAGAGTGGCGATGGACTATCACTGAGCTCTATTGAATCCGGTAATTTCGAATGCATGGAGGTACTAGATATACCTGTGTCGAAAGTTTGGCGGTAGAAGACGGTATTTAAGGGTGTGAGAAATTTTGGAAAGACGGAATATGGTGAAATGACTGGATGGTTGTTAACGACGATAGGGAGAGAGAGGTGGCACCGTAACCCAAGTAGAAGGCCGAACAGATGTTGCAGAAAATGCGGTAACCTGTGAAGATTAGGTATATGGAGACGTTGAGGATATTAAGAAAGGGAGAATGCTAGAATGTAGGATGACAAATAAAGGTGGTTGGCAATTACAGAGGTTTACAGTATCTAACGTCCTTCCGCTTCCACAGCTTGGAGAGCACTGAGATTGGTTTTACGGCAAAGTTTAGCGTCCCTCCCACCTACTCCAAGCAGTTGAACCCACACCAAACAATACGAGCGGTGCGAAAAATTTAATTTCATTACGTTTTGAACCTGCCATGTTAGTTAATCATAAAATGTACCAGTAAAACGAGTCGTTGGTACACTACAAGTATTTTAAGCTATTGCAAAATATTTCAATTTTTAGAAACCTCCTAAAATCTAGTTGTACTCTATGGAATGGTTCATATGATGCTAATTATTAAAATGATGTTAATTATAACCGTATTTCCGAGATATGGATCGTATAGTGCCAAGCGTTTTCCAGAGCGATGGCCATAAAGAATGGGATCCTTACGAAAGATCTAATTATAATCACGCCATTGCTGTAACGTCCTTGCCTGTCCCGGTGGAATTGGATCGAGAAGGAATGAGCCCGAGGGATGAAGTACAAAACTGGCATATTTATGTATATTGAGAGGGAGATCTTACAAATAATGCGATTCCTTCTCGCTGTGCTATCGCCCTCAAGGAACGAACACTTCCTGGTCCATTGAAAAGAACATTTTTTACTTAGAGTGGGGAAGGAAGGGTGTGTGGGGGGGAGCGAGGGATCGTTTACTTCTCCCGGGAGACGAAGAATTTGGATTACGGAGCAGAACGACGGATAGAAAAGGGAATATTTACCGTTAACTGTGAGAAAGGAACCAAACTTAAGCTTTCATGTCTACGCCACTTCCTTTTATCTGTGAATTCCTTACGTGATAGTCAGGGTTATGTTAACGTGGCGTCATCCAATTACATAATAAATATCAATTAGTTGTACAGGCTGTACATGGAGACATGTTTGCTCTGCGCAAAAAAGGTGAAATTTTTGACAAGATAGATCTTGTTGCATGGCCACAAATCTTTTGTCGTCGAGGTAAGCGTAGCACTCAATATTTTTAGTTTTGGACGTGTAGAAGAATGGTGAAATTCATATCTTTCTCTTTTATTTTGCTTTCTTGTAATTTATGAAAAAGGAAAGCAATCTAAGAAGTGCTTTTCACATTAGAGGGGAAGGGATGGAGGATTTTTGAGGGAAATTCACAGATTGTAGGGAAAATAGAGCGTGATATGAGTGGCGAGGTTATCTTGAAGTCTGTGGTGGATTTAAAATTGTTTGGTAAGCGAGGTAGAGGAAGGAAAAGAATAGACATGTTGGTCACAGTGAAGGAAGATAGAATGAGTGAGGATTCGAATAATGGTTTATTGTAATATGTGTTGTATCAGACGGGGCTTGCAGTTAGCGGCGTAGTACTTAGCCTTGTGTCCGCCAAAAATCCAATCTGCATTGAAAATACCTCCATTAATAATATTAATATATGCCCATATCTTTTCAATCTATTTAATAATCGACAGAAATGTATTAATGCATGGATGAAGAATATTTTAAAACTTTGCGATGCCTCAGTAACCTGAATATTTCAGTAAAAATGGAAAGTATAACGGCAATTTTTAACCAAACTAAAAATCGAATTAGCTTAACTCTGACAAATAGAAAATAATTGTATTGGTGATGCGCCGGGAAAGTACCAGAGCATAATTAAAAATAATTGAGGCCACGCATTACGTTCATAGGTAGACGGGAAGGCAAGATAAATTGATTTCCGCCCAGAATCATTTTATTTTATTTTTTTTATTCATATACTATATACCCTGCAAGCCACCGCCAGGGTGTGTGGCAGGGGTTGAATATACATCAGAATAATTATACCCTAACACACCCTACCGCAATCGAATAATGTTATGATGAACCCCTATCGTTCGTGGAAATAATGGACATTTTAAATATCATATACTTGATCTCTCTAATTTAATTAACATGATCTCTCCTAGCGTAGTACGATGGGGGTAATAATACATTTTCAAAATCACTGCTAAAGAGATCTCATTCCAATTTGTGCAAGAGATTTAATCTGTAATTTAACTTTTGCTCCTTGAGTGATTCCCAGCCTAGTTACTCTAATATTTTGGATTCGCTACTAGGTTTATCATCACAACGATTCACAAATCTATCTCCTCTACGCTGAACGCGATCCAATTCGGCAATTTTACTCTTGCAAAAATTGTACCTACAGCAGTAAACAACATCACTAGCAACAATTTTAACTATTTGTTATAATATAATACTTTAATATTTTTGATATGCATATTTAAATTGAAAATATATTCATAATCTATGATTGAAAAAATGAAAATGCGTAAATAAATTATCGTAATGGCCCAACACCACTGCCATTGCCTGCCACTCGCTCTAATGACGACTTCCAAGAGGGTATGTCCTTCTTATAGAGTTTGGAACTGTTCTTCTGTTCTGTTTGAGTTTATTCCTCTCCCATTCCTTGAAAATGAATATCTACGTTATCCTTAATGGCGCAAATTTTTCCCCACTCTTAATAATTACAAAGTGTACCGCTTTATATGAACAATGTATACCTATTGGTTTTACCGTTTCAAATCACACATATTCGAACAAGAGTTTAGATTTAGGCGTGAAATGTGCACATTCATGGTCATTGCATGTCCTGAGAAGTGATTTCAGTTCATTGTGTCTGTTCGTCAAATATGAAATGAAAACTTGCAGGCATTGAAGAGAAAGTTAGCAACAATGTCCTATTATACTTTAATATTGAACCTAGTTTTATGTGTTTCAGAAACTTGGTTAGTTAGAAAAAAAGATAAGCGTATATTGAGAGCTTTTGAGATTTGGGTGTGGAGAAGATAGGAGAAAATAAAATGGACGGAAAGGAAAACATACAAGAAAGGTATGGGCATGGTGGTGGAGGTGAAACGACATTTCTACATCTACATCTACATCTACATAAGTACCCTGCGAGCCACCAAAAAGGTGTGTGGCAGGGGGTGTAGCACCATGAGGGAAGGGTAAGGATTGAGGGGGTTGGGAGTTAGGTGAGGAAAGGTGGGGGGAACCTGTAGGAAAAAAAATATATATATACATATATATATGTATATATACACACATACATATACATACATACATACACACATGTATACACATCCTCGCGAAGTCCCTAACCTGTACGTTAATACTTATTGTAATGAACTAAGTCCTGGGGAATTTCGACTACGAGCATTCTGTTCCCTTATCGTTCTTGGAAAAAATGACATTTTAAACCTGTCAGTCTTGCAGTCTATTTCTCTAGTCTTATATTCGTGATCCCTTCGACCGTAATACGTTGGGGTTCGTATTATATCCTTGATGTCATCGGAAAAGGGCCCATCTTTAAATGTTTTTAATAAGTTTAATCTATATTGGAAACGCCGCTGTGTAAGAGAATCCCAACCTAAACTGTCTAACAAAGTGGATACGCTGCTGAGTTGGTCATAACAATGTTTGACAAATCTAGCCCCCCTCCGCTGAACTCGATCTAATTCCGAAACCAAATTTATGTTGTGAGGATCCCATATACTGGCAGCATACTCTAGGTGGGGCCTGACCAAGGCAAGGAAACATCGTTCTTTCACCTTTTCGTCGCATTTACCTAGCACTCTTTTCACAAATCCCAATTTTTTATTAGCACGACCGCATATTTCTCGTATGTGTTTTCCCCAGGACAGATCGTGAGTAATTGTTACACCCAAGTATTTAAAGGAATCTACCCTCGCGATTTTGGTTTGTTTCACTTTGTAACTATAAGGGAGGGAATTACTCTTTTCCCAAAAATGTATTACTACGCATTTTTTAAAATTCAATTCCAATTGCCATGTATCGCACCAATTTTGAATTGCATCTAGGTCGTTGGCTAACACGACTCTGTCTTCGTGACTTCGGATGTCCCCATAAATTACTGCATCATCGGCGAAAAGACGGAGCTTGCTATTAACTACGGTACTGAGGTCATTTATGTAAATAAGGAAAAGGAGGGGGCCTATGACACTTCCTTGTGGTACCCCCGACGTGACCTTGACAGTATCGGATGATACACCGTCCAGGACGACTGTTTGGACACGATCACTTAAAAATTGTTTAATCCAGTTAATAATACTTTCGTGTATTCCATAGGTTTCCAATTTCGCCAGTAATTTGCAATGAGGGACTTTATCGAAAGCTTTCTTAAAATCTAGGAATATCGCATCAACTGGAATATTACTTTCACCGGAGTTTAATACATCATGTACAAAAAGTGCGAGTTGAGTTTCGCAGGATCTACCCTTACGGAAGCCGTGTTGGTTATTAATTAATAAATCTTGGCTATCGAGGTGCCTCATCATGGAACTAACAATGATGTGTTCAAGAATCTTACAGGAAATGGAAGTCAGCGATATTGGCCTATAATTACTGGGGTCCTCCCTGTCTCCATTTTTAAATATGGGTGTTACCGAAGCTACCTTCCAGCTGTTTGGCACGCTTTCTTCTGCTAATGATTTCTTAAATATTATATCTAGATATGGGGCAATTTCAGCCGACAGTTCTTTATACACACGTGCCGGTATCTCATCAGGTCCCGGAGATTTGTTGGGGTCTATGTTTTTAAGGAGTAATTCTATTCCGCGGGTGGAAATATTGATTGCTTCCATTGAATGCTGAAATATTTTCGGAAGGTTCTCGGGTGTATTTTGTGAGGATATGTTGAAAACACTCTGGAAAAATGAGTTTAATATGTTGGCTTTATCTGAACTACTCGTTACTTTATTCCCCTTTTCGATATTCAATGAGTTTACGGTGGACTTGTTTCCCTGCACTTCCCTGACGTAGGACCAAAACATCTTTGGGTTATCGTTCAAATGTTCGCCTAATTTTTTCCTTTTGAATTCCGCTAGCGCCTTCCGGAAAGCCTTCTTGGCAGTGGACCTAGATGCTTTGTAGTTCTGTATGGTTTCGTTGATTTTATCAGGGGAGGAATCTTTAACTGCATTTTTCATTCTGGCATGGCACACCCTTTGCCGCCTAAGAGATTTCCGTACTTCAGAGTTGTACCATCGGGGTTCCTTATTCTCTTTTATATATTTACTAGGTATGAACCTCTGTATTGCTGAACGTGTTATCCTAAGAAAATTATTCCAAGTATCCTCGACACTACTAGTTTTGCTTAATTCGTCAAATATAAAAAAAGAACTTTTTAATTCACATTTTAAGCCATCATAGTCCGCTTTATTGAACAAATACACCTTTCTCTTAGGTTTGTTGACTTTATCTACACTTAGAGAAAATTTAGCGTTTACAGCCCTGTGATCACTGATTCCGTCAACAACTTCTATATTTAAGACCTTTTCGGGTATATTTGTGGCTAACAGATCAAGAATGTTCTTTCCCCTTGTTGGTGAAGTGACTAATTGATGTAGGGAATTCGAGGTGAACGCGAATAAGAGGGACTCGCATAGATCCTTGTCTTTACCTCCATTTATAAAATTGTACGAATCCCAATCTATTGTGGGAATATTAAAATCACCTCCGATAATTAGGCTATGCTCACTGTTGTGGGATGTAAAGCGTTGTATCTGTTTTTCTAGGTCTGGTATTGAGTTAATGCTAACGTGGGGTGGTCTATAATACGCACAGATATATATTCTTTTCGATCTGGGTGTTTTCACTGAGCACCATACACTTTCTATACAGCTATCAGGAAATAACTCGGCTCTACTGACGTTAGAGTTCTTAACCGCAATAAACACTCCTCCTCCGGCTCTATTTTTTCTGTCGTTTCTATAAACTATGAAGGACTTGGGAAATATTTCGCAATCTGCGATGTCATCTGTTAACCAACTTTCAGTTCCTATAATGATATCCGACTCTGTGCTATGAATGAGATGGTGAAATTCCGGTATTTTATTTTTTAAACTTCGGCAGTTAACTACTGCTACGGAAATTATATCCTCTTCTAAAACCTTCTCTGCGGTCTGCTTTCTGGGGATGCTATTTAATCTCTTTGATGTCTTAGTATGCGATCGGCCTATATTCTGATTGGTAATTTTATCTTTTGTCTCATTAGCAGTGCAAGTACTTGGAAGAATCTCTTCTGGTAACCTAGTATTCTTAGACCCACTAATTGACCTACACCTTATTATATCGACATTTGGAAGGTGTTTGAAGACGGCTGGACCAGTTGATGCAAGAGGCATTGAAGGGGTAATGGGATTTGAAGATGCTAATAGGGTAAATGTTGGGGAGACGTTATTGTAAATGGAAGAAAATAATGGGCAATTTGAACGGAATTAAGGTAGTTAGACGCAAATGACCTCAGCTGTCGGTCGCCTCCCCTTGTCTCTGGTGAAAGTAATACGAAGATGAACACTTGAGTTATTGAATTTGTGGAATTTCTCCATGAAAGGATGTGGAAGTTAGAAACTTCGTCATCTTTGTAAATTTCCGCGAACACTTTTTTTTAAAATTTCACGTCCCGCGTTTCAAAAACGACGTGAAGATGACACAAAGTCGTTAAATTCTGGGTCGTGAAATGAAAAAAGTTTTAAGTGAAATTCGTAATGTTAACGAAAAGTCTTACTTCCATATCCCTCTATATAGTATGGGGTTTAAGGACAATTCTGTCACGTTTGTTAGAGCTTATGAGTGCTTATTGCATGGGGTCTATCAAAAACCTATCCAAAACTGGTAGATTACAGCTAAAAATATTGAGTGCGCCTCCACACCTTATGAGGTACGAGCATTAAAGAAATTTGAACTATATCCAACGAACTGAATATATATCTTAAGATAGAAGTGCGAAGTCGCACACAAGACATAGTATTTGGCAAGGATAAGCAAAGAATGGAGAGACGGGGTGCGCGATCTCATTCGCAATGGACGGTGGACGATACCCTAGGAGTTCCGGAATAATTGGAACGACTCAAAAAGGACCGGAAGAGTAGGGCCAGCTCCAGAGGGACACGGATAAATGGGAGGGGCAGCTGTATGGGTCATCCTTGGGCGCCAAAGGAAATGGCATTTCTTTTCGAAAAGGAACCTCTTTATCGTCTTTCCTTTTTTTCTTATTTCGTCCGTTCCGCGGAGATGGAAGTTTGAAAGGGTTTATGGTGAAACCTGGTTATTAGGAGCTGAATTACAGATGGCGGCGGCATCCGGGCGTCGGCGAGTGAGGTTTATTGCTGCGTTGTTTGTTTACGCCCGCGACTCGTAAAACTCTCCGACGGCACGCCCAAACACGCGCGTACGCTAAAGCGGGTTTGGGGCGGGAGGGGAAGGGTGGATGGGGGGGGGACACGGCGTGTTTCGCGTTCTTCCCCCAGTCAACCTCTGCCGGAAGACTTTTAGGAAGCACTCCAGCCGAGCGTGGTCGTAGA
The DNA here is from genome assembly GCA_037158775.1 of Hetaerina titia. Taxonomy (NCBI): domain Eukaryota; kingdom Metazoa; phylum Arthropoda; class Insecta; order Odonata; family Calopterygidae; genus Hetaerina; species Hetaerina titia. The sequence continues at coordinate 77,653,969 of CM073778.1, read as the reverse complement.
AATTGCTACGCGCCGTGTGACGCGGGCGTGGATCGGAGAGCGAGGGAGGGGGAAGACGAGTAACGCGAAACACAACGCATTTGTTAGGCTAAGCCATTTTGCGAAAATATAACTAATAGTTTTATTTCCTTCACAAAAGTTTTCGATATAAATGCTAACAATGTACTTGTTATTCCTCTATCTATCAACCCCTTCCAAAACAACGGAACAATTGGTTCAGTAATACTTTATTGCTACCGGTAATTATTTGCTAAAGGTACGACTATTATGATACATTGAGACCTAAAACTAGATCATGGAATGTATATCGTGCATGGAATTTTTAAGAATTATTTCTTTTCGTTATCAGGATATTTCGCAAAACTGGAATTCCGGAGGACATTTACCCTTGTTTTTTTTGTGTACCCATGTGTCTATCTTTGCTCTTCTGCTAATAAAACCGAGTTTTGAATGAGTAAACATTCACCGAGTAGGTCGCTGACTTGATGGGATTCCAGAGGTTATGAAAAACTCTGATTGGAGTTAAAATTTGCATTGTTTGCTCAGTTACATATACACTGTAAATAAACTAGCACGAACGGTTTCGAAGTACTGAAAAGTCATCTGGTCCAGAAATAATTAGTTTAATTGGATGTGCTCCATGTTTTTCTGAGGAAAACTTTCGAATTCATTCACAGATATGCCTATAAATAGTCATAACAGTGAATGTAATTATTATTATAAGGTAATATACCGGTTAAGGTAAAAACACAGACTTAGGAATTAGGCAAAGGTTAATGAGATTCTATACGTGTTTAGAAACTAAAGGCTTGATAATCATAATAGACAGGTTTATTGGAAAGTACGTCATTCGGAGGTCCGGAGTACAAGGGAGATAGCGTGCCTGCATGCGAAGCCCAACGTCGCTGGTTCGATTTCTGTGCCCGGAAAATTTTCAGCTTAGAAAAATTTGTTGATGGTTTTTCGCAACTAGACAAAGAAACATGGCACAAAAACATAACAGTATTATTTCGGAACGAGGCAACAAGAAAAATAGACTCTACCCTGAACACATGGTGAAAGACAGCAGTTTCATCATTAGTCACTGGTGATGCAAACCCAGTGGGTCGGCCCGGCATCAGCGGCCACAGCTGGGGGCGAGAGTGAAATACACGGTATCGTCCGCAGTACTGCGATGCGGAAGGCAACGGAAAACCACCACATTATTCTCCCTAGAATATGCAGCCTTGCATTCAAAATGTGATAGAATTGAAAGATATCGGCTGTAGTAAACCAATCCTAGGACTGGAACACTGATGATGATGATGATCGCCATAATTCAGCGAGAAAACCAATTTGGAGTTAAAATTCTGAAGAAGGAGAATATGCAATCAAGAATCAAAAAAAGGGATCTGAATTTAGCTCATAAATGTTCACTAATTTAGGCAGTGATTGGATTGGTCAACGTAAGAATTGAGAAATGCTCCCTTAGGCATTTAACTATCATCATCGATGCAAATAACTAAGCCTTTTGCTTTTTTAAGTTGAGATCTCTAAATAAAACAGTTTCTGGCGTAACTTGGTGGAAAATCTTCATACTGACTTTTAATAATCAAACCACTTTACTTTTCCACAAAAACGTTTTAATTTTTACAACCCAGGTTTCGTTATAGCATAACATCATAAAACCTTGGTTGTAAAAATTAAAAAGTTTATGTGGAAAAGTAAAGTGGTTTGATTATTAAAAGTCAGTTGGAGATATCTAGTTTTCTTTACATTCTAAGTAAACCGGTTTTGTTCATTTTTATAAAAGCCTAAGTCAGTAGATATTGCCCTAAATATACCTTCAGCGCCAAAAACGAAATTATTGAAAAGTCATATACCTCCATTGGAACTTAATTCTTTCTAAATATGACGTCCTTCCACAAAATAAAAGCTTCTACCTTCGATTTAACTCCATTGGAACACAGCAATTAATCAAAAGCAACATAGTCATTAATTGAAAGATTTAAATAGTAATTATTTCACTTGCACATTGTGAGGTGATCTATAAAATTTGCAGTTCTCGTCCTCTACTGTCAGTTGCTATTTCGCGTCAGTTAGTAAGCACTTGGTGACAGAACTCAACTGTCGGTCCGATCATCTGAGTGTCGCGGATTCCAATTTCCACCGAGGACATGTACGATTCTACGTTGTCGGCCGGCTGTGGTCACACATTTCTGTGTGAAATCCACGGCTCGGTCATCAGAACATTCTAAGCAAACATTGAGTCCATTTCTGTTGTTGATTAATCTTATATTAGCACAGAAGGCTGCAATTAATGGTCGGCATCCCAACACTCCCTGTCACACGTCGGAAAACGTGGTCGCGGAACAATATGACGGATTAGATATTGTTTTCGGCTCCAAGTAATAACCTCTATGTGGACTAATAATGATGATTTGCTCTGTGAAGGAAAACCGCAAAAAAATGGGTCGTAATTGCATTTTTGACTGACTTCCTCTCGGCGATGAGTGAAACGTCTAAAGAGTGGAAACGATCTTTCCGTAGGCGAAACGTCGTCCCGTTCACTTTGTCCGTCGAGACCATCCGCTTTGGTTGATCGATATTAGCACGCGTCACCGTTTTGCATGACATCCAAGGGCGGGACTGGTTAATCCTTCCCATGGGAACCACAGGGGCGGGGGAGGGGGATGCAGAGAGCTGGAATGGTGGGAGAGGTAAAGGGTAGGGGGTGGGAGGCGTAGTTTTCGCGGGTCCAACCGAATCCCTCGCTACCCACGGGAGCGACGCACCTGAAAAAAAAACGAACGCCGCGCGATCTGTAGCAAACCACGAAATACCGAAGGTCCCTCATGTAGAATGATCAGAGAAGAGTGATGTACAAAATGTAGGCATTCGATGAACGGTAAATCATGGTAACCTATTCGGTACCTCGGCGGTTTAAAGAGATTGCTCTTGTTCATACTATATAATTGAGTGAATTTAAAAGTTTCATTTTCCGATATTAATTTAAAGGAACACCTCGATGTATGGCGCGGAGTTAAGCCAATTTGAGCCATAAACAACAAGATTATCCAGCTGGAATGAAAGCCATATGTGACAACCTTTGTTGTGAGTCAGTGAGCACTACCCTCAACCATAAAATCAGGGTAATAAATGTCGGTTTTTGGATCGCGAATAATCCTTCGGAAAACACTTATCCTTAAATCCGTAGGCATGAAAATATGGTTCTCTTAACTTCTCATTGTGAACTGTCGATGTTTGTGACACCGCTTGGGTCATTCCTCCGGTGTCATCAAAACACTAAATCCATGTATTTTATCCAGTAACATTCGATTATTTTGTTATCCTCGTGCACTTACAGACTCCAAATAGTACATACATACTAAGGGGAAAGGCCGAATCGAGCAGATCACAAGCGCAAAAATATTTCCTTGCTCGGATCCGATACAATTATCCGAACTGCAACTATCCCAATCGCTTTAGGCACCAAATAAATAAAACCACACGCCATAATAAATTGTCTCCAGGGGGTAGAGCGTTGGACTACTGACCGGAGGGTCCCGAGTTCGATTCCCGGGCAAGGCACTCTGGGCACCTGCACCTCCACCCAAGCTATGTAATTTTTCGGTTTTCCTGGGAAACCATAACTGGCACAGGGAAAGGAACTGGTCCCCCTACCCTGATGTGTGAATATTCACACGTAGTCGGGCTTAGTTCTGGGTGAACTCTACCGTCACCTACCAAACCGATCTTCGGGTTGAATACTGCGTTTATGGTTTCTTTTATGGATTTGGTACATCACCTTCATAAATATCAAATGAGCAAATCAGCAGTATTCTCTGCTCCTGAAAGTTATGAAGTCAGCTTTGTAGACTACCGTCACCTACCAAAACGACCTTCGGGTTGAACACTGTGTTTATGTATATATATATATATCCCGATAACACATATTAGTATTTCCATTCGGCCATAATAAATAGGAACTAATCAGGACATCCATCCTCTTCTTTATGATTCAAATATTTAATCTTTCAGAATCACTCAAGATCGAAATAACATGAAATTACACCTGTCTTTAAGCTTTTCATTCGATCATGTCATTTTCCTTCCCTCTGCTAGTTGAACAGTGTAAAGGGCCTTTGGATCGCACTTTATTGGATGTAATTTGCATCTTGTGAAGGATGACACTAGTAATTTCGTGTCCTCGGTTGTTTCAGTAACTTCCTTGAAGCTTCCAGGAACAGTCCAAATTCTCTCTCTTTCTCTTAATAGCAAATGAAAGCCCTTTCCGTGCAACAAGCTGTCCTGCGCGAATTTACACCTAAGGATGCGAAGGAGATTAAGGAGGGAATGTATGAGGAGGGGATTAATGGAGTTGAGGTGGTCGGATCTTAAAGATAGACGCCCTTGGGGTCTGAGGGTTTAACGTCTTACCAATTAGTTACCCACTCACTTGAATTACTCCCCGCACACTAACCAAGCAGGGATAAGAACAAATGCTTTAACATATCCCCCAAGAGGGATATGAGCCTCGGTCTCCGATTTGAAAGATACGATCTCCTATTGGTGTAAAATTATTATGAGGAGCAGTTTAATCTCCGATCGTCACCAATCTGGTACCAAGGATTGGAAATGTTTTAGGATGTGCACAGAAGAAAAACGTTCTCGCGGCCCATCCAACGGACGAATTACTGCAAATGTGAACTCCTACTGCTGTCAGGCACGCCAGTGGAGGTCTTAAGCCGTTAAGATAAGGAAGGGTTGGAACACGACCACTACTATCGATTGAACATCCGCAGAAATAATACTGCTCCCAACGATTTAATTTGTATATTTACTGTGTTTTGAGTTCTGATATTTTTCGCGTGTTTTTTTTTAGATATTTCCCAATGACTTTTTCCAAAGGAAGGATGAGAAGAAGCGAAAATCTTCAATTCATGGTTTCAGAGATTTTTAACGAGGAACGATGATAGAGATGGCATGTTTGAGTCTCGGGAATATTTTTGATCCCTGCTGCAGGGGTCACGGTGCTGATTATTTTTATTGAAGGGCAAAGCGAACTATTTTGATCTTTTGAGATTTAGAAATGGTATTTTGTTTACAATTTTTTTTCATGTTTTCACAACCGTCGATATTTTTAAGGCACTGAACAGCTGTGGTTCTGATGCATCCAGGTTTTACAGGTCAGAATTTATAAGAGCTCTTTTCCAAATATTTCATCAACGAACTATACATTTTATTTTTTGATTTGTGCGTAAAATTCATAGTTTTTACTTAATGTATGTGGACGCGAAATGTTTGGTCTCGTAAGCAACACGGCATAACAAGATATTAAATACTAGGGAGGCCTCGCGGTTTAGCAGTGGGGCAATATTAACATTTTGCATGGCCATTATCATATTCTAGTTTTACCCTCTCCATTTTTGCGAAGAACCATAAGATACCATTCACCCTCCCTCGCTCATCTGATGTAATATTCGGTGTCATCATAAATATATCAGTGGTTAAATTCCTGTTTAAACATGAATGAAGGGCATTTAGGATGTCGAAAGTATCTCTCACTGCGATTAAAGACTGATCGCTCCATTCATGCATGTTTGCTTGAAAAAATAATACTATTAATGAATGAATTATATTTTGTTTTTGCTTTTAATGGAACGTATACCGAAATGAAATACACATTTCAAAATCCGATCAGGTTGATAAATATAATTTTAAAGCAACAGTTTCATTAGTGAGCATTTGCACTGTTTGTTATTTGTCGATGAAGGATTATTATCATAGGTAATCTACCGGTTATTTGACAAATTTTCCATATGAACAATGCCTGCAGTAACTCGAAAATGAATCTTAAGTAAATTTCTCCTCAACCTCCCCTTCGACTCCCCCCTTAAGTAAAGATAATGAAATGTTTCATTTCCCTTAACCCACCCCCCCGGAAAATTCTTACTGAAGTTCAAGTCATATCCCAGCACTACATGACCCGGGGATTTCTTAATGGGGCTTATCCCCGGGCGGGATATAGGAGAGAAGATCCCGTCAGTCTTTCAAACATGTCGTAAACGATTACCCCATTCCTCGGGAGATTACTCTTCCCATTCGCAGCTTCCCTGCGTAAGAAATGGTGCGCGCACATGCCTAAATCATGATGGGTCGTTCCCGAGGCGTCGAGGTCCACTTCCGACGGAACGGCTTCCTCCTCGCCGGCGAGGGAAGCAGGGAGTGAGAGTGGTAGGGAAAGAGGGAGCGAGAGAGCTGGGGCAAGAAGGAAGCCATTGTGACGCGAGAGTTGCATATTGGGAAAGGGACCTTTGCGTTAGGCCAGGGTACGGAAGTGCGAAGCAGTGCGGTGGAGCCATCTACCGAGACGTGGCTGAATTGGCTGGCCTCATTCTGAGAACCTAACGGGGGAGGGAGTTTCGAAATTTCTTCAAGACGTGTCGGGAGCGCGGGTGATATTCTTTTTCTAACCCCCGCTTTTGCAACTCCTCAGTGGAGTATGGCTGGAGAAGATTAAGAATAAAATAATATATATTCGAAGACACATGAATTTAAGTACACTGTGAGCGTTTTGAAATGGATTAAAACTTTTATCTTAAAAAAAAGGAGTCGTTTTCATGCTGCCATTTGAACTATAACGAACGAAAAATTTGCGGAATTTCTTATTTTTGGGTCAATTTTATTAAATTATAGGTTAGCGCGTTTTTTTCTAAGTTTTAATTCAACGAGTCGGTCTGTCAAAATTATGCGTTATCAATTTTTAAATTTACTTGGTCGAAAGAAAATGATTCGGTGACATTCACTTAATATCCACGTCGTAGTAGCCCAGTGCTTTACCCACTAGACTACCACATATCCAATGCTGCTGTGCATAACATTGCATCGTGCGAATACATTATATGGAAAGCCCATGCGCACCTTAATTTCGTGTGTCCGTGTAAGCGAATTTAATTATGCGCTTGTCGGGTGACGGCTGAACGCGAACCCAAGTGAATTTCAATGTAGGTACGTGTGAAAAGTGTTCTGGGACTTATCACAACACTTGTTACACAGAAACCCGTAATGTAAACAGATGGTTTGCAGCTCTGCTATACGGTCACTGCAGTGATTTAGCAAGAAAAAATGGCGTCCAGCTGTCCAATTACGGGACGTTCGAGGGTGACGTAACAAGAAAACATTTTTCGAAATATTTGATGGCTTATATTCATCTGGTTTCGGGAGTTCCAACGGAGATAAAATGGTATTTCCAATTTTATAGCAAGCTCATGCTCCAGACGAATGTTGTATGTAGCATGATTTGTTATTTAATTGAAACCATCCAATTTATGAGTAATTTGAGTTAGTCATTGAAAGAGGGCAAATAAATAGTTTATGATTCATTTACGATAAGTAAAACTATAATTAATTTCAAATATATTCTTTTATGCCAATAAAAAATATTGATTCGGTTAATAAACTTGCATAAGCAGACTTGTGACCAAGAATTCTGACTGGGACACCATAAAGACAGCTGATGGAGTTACGCCCTCAAACTTTATGTACTCATATTTAAGATACAGAGTTGGTGTAATTTTTTAATAAAATAAAGTGCATACAAAACTTCACAGAGATTAAATTGCCACAATTACCATTTACTTTAACGGACGCTTAAAATCAGACATGTTCTCCAAAATTAGTTCGAAAGGATTTTATCTACTATATGGTTCATATAGTAGATGTTTTTAGAATCGATAAGGTACCTCCCAGTCCTTTTCCATATTTTATTTTCCCATTTCGCCGAACGTAACGTCAATTGTACTTTTTCCATTAAGGCAAACGTTTTAGGAGATACTGAAATATATCCCTGCGTTTTTTGCGGTAAACTTTTAGCAGACACTTTGGTGTGGGGCCTAAAAAATCGCTCCATCAAGGCCATACTAAAAGCCAACAATTACTGTAAACTGTGGGACTGACTAGCAGAGTGTTTCAATTTCGGTCCGAGCTATCAGATATCCCAGAAAGGAGCAAAAGTACTCATGAATAAGCACGAGTATTCTTGTGAATTTTAAGAAAAAATATAATTTTTAAATTCCAATTCTCACTTTTAACAATATCATGGAAATGGATACAAGATCATCCTCATGGAAAAGAAAGATAAAACTGAAAGGTTTTGAAAGAAAGAGGAATGAAACGGAAGGAAAAGGTCTGCCATTAAACTTCGAAGGTTATAAAGCAATCATCAACGGCCTGAGTTGTTCTACTCGTTGGGCTTAAGGGTCAGAAAATCAAGTCTTTGGTGATAGAAGTAGGATATGACGAAATTGAAAATTTGTGGGCCAAAGTGAAATATTCTTGAACCCATGAAGGTTTTAAAATTTTAAATGCAAAACGATCTGGATTCTACAAAATTTTTATTTCTTTAATTTTATCTGATCTAATGTCAGAGATTTTAGCTAACAGATGACGATACATGTATATATATATATATATATATATATATATATATATATATATATATATATATATATATATTCAAACACGAAAATCCCGCCACACGGCGAACAAATATTATTCTCACATATTATCCGCCCGGAAAGTGGAAGGTCCGTGGTTCAAGTCCCGGATAATGAAATATTTTTACTTTCGTGATCTGCTCAAAAACCGCCTTCCCCATATGTCCTGTGTTCGCCTTTTATGTGTTTTCCTATCCCCTTTCCTTATACCTATTTCTGTTTGAATGAATATTTGTGCGCCGTATGGCGGGATTTTCAAGTTTTAATATGTATATGTATATGTGTATATATATATATATATATATATATATATATATATATATATATATATATATATATATATATATATATATATATATATATATATATATATATATATATATATATATATATATACGGGTAATAGAAAACACACTAAATTAAGGTTTTCTGATGAACCCAGCTTATGAGCGAAACGCTAAAGAAAATAATGTCAATTTACAAATGTAAAAAAATACATGGTTTATTAAAATTTTTTCGCCCGAGATTATTTTTTAAAGAATTAAATTTTTAATATGTTCAATTTTAACAGTAGATACATAAATCAAACATAAACAAAGCAAATCATTCAATGCAATTATTATTAATTTAAATTTTCCCATATCATTTCATATTTATCATTTATTATTCATTGTCATTTCATTAAGCATGTCATTTATTATTTCTAATTTTTAAAAATTCGATAAAATTATCCATTTGATTTAAACATTTCCCCAACCGTATTTCAATTCTCTGAAGAGACTGAAAAAAGTAAATTTGTATGCTTCAATTATTCAACTGACAAATTCATGATCCTGATGCGTTAATAAAACACCTAGCTCCACCAGTCATTATCCAATTAAGGAAAGGACTAAAGACGTTGAGAAAGTACCTTGGAGCTTAAAAGAAAACGCTTCGTTAGCCCATCTCTTCAAATTCAAACTCCTACTTTATTTTGGAAATGGATGTTTTGCGAACTAAAATTTTATAAGACAGATAAGTAAGAAGATCTAGTTAAGCAGCCATTTATCCTAGATTTTCCGGAAAGAGGTGCATTTTCTCAGAGTAATTACCAACCCAAAGGAGTGTTTTTGATAATTAGACGTTTTAAGAATAAATAGCTTAACCGTTAATTCTCATCTCCCCACAATCTGAACTAATATGTGCAAAGCCAACCAAATGCGGGTGTTTTCAACGCTAATGAACAAATACAATTAATTCGTCGATTTATTTTATAAATTTTACAGAATAAATATCCAAATTATAATTAATTTCGAAATGTTTAGATGATATTCATAATTCTACCAAAAAAATTTAATAATATTTATTCTTTGATATTTTTCACAACATTAATATCCTATAAAATCAATGAATGAAAGAATAAATAATGGTTTAGCGCCCTTTAAGCGCGCTATGTTTAACCATAAAGTGGTTATGTTATGTATTTGTCAAGCCCAGTCAAGTTTCAGAAATGAATGCGTTCGTTATTAATATAATGTCAAATCTTAGATATTTATTTGAATAGCCATAGAAATTAATTGACCTGAAAACAGTTGTGACAGCATATTTAAATGATTGACATTTTGGAAATAGGATATTAAAATTTTTCCTGTCGCCATATTGCATGTGAATATCATTATTAAACTATATATTAATACACACTAATAGAGTGCAATTTGGAATATTGGATAGACTACCTGGAATTCGGTGTTATGTTTATGTCAATGCTAAATTACAGTTTTGACAGCTGATGTGATTAGTCTGCTATATAGTGATTCTATTATTAGACATATGGAAGGCATACGGTTTTTATTCCAAAACGAAAATGGACGAAATATGTTGATGTGAATTATCCGCTTCGGAAAAGTGGATCGCGTTCAAGGAAGGAAATAATAATTTGCGTTTGGGTTGAGGGCTTCAGGGAATTATGAGGGGGAATCAGGTAGTTAACGGGGTAATTTTAAATGCGGGGAGATATTGGTAGAATATAGGTCAAAAGCGTCCTACTCTTTTGAATGCGGGGGAGGAATATTTGCGGTTTTCAGGTCAATCGAAAATTTCTCTAGAAAAGAGTATCCCGAATTGTTTATCATTCAAACACGTTAAGGACATCTGTTTAAATCCTACAACATAAAGATAATAATTTCCATTTTACATTCCATCAATTTGAAAATAAATTTTCACACACTTTAAGGTAACACTTAAACCAACGTTTAATACGTAAGCTTTTTCATTTGAAAATATTTTTGCCTATGAAATTTCACATATATATCGTTTCCAGTGTACCGTTTTGGTTTAGGTACACTGAAAAAGATTAATAGAAGTACGAGTAATTTCGGTAATATCTTTCAAATTGTCATGGTTACATCAACCTTATCTTCTTATTGGGTTGCTATGCCGCAGGTTAACTCATGATCGATCTCCACGTCTGTCTGCCCTCAGCCATTCTCTGGATTTCTTTATAGTTTCTTCCATTCTTTCCTACGAGCGTGTCCAGAATCAAATATTTCTTTCGTCATAGTCCTTTCTTCCCCTCTATCATTCTCATACGATGTCCTAAGCGATTCATCTTTCTTTTCTCGACATATGTGTCTATCAAATTCATTCATTAATGGGAAGAGTTGACCCCAGCCGTACTCTTCCCATTATTTCATACGGCCGTAGTTACCGTTCGCCTCATACAATTCATTCATTGTTTACTACATACTCTTTGGTTCCTAAGACTTCTAATATTCCTCTCCGGTGAATTTCATCGATCACATATATTCATGACTTTCTCGGTACAAAAAATGCGGGTTTATTTTGAGACTGACTTAAATTTATACGATTTTTTTTACTTAATGGAGGTCTAATTCAATTTTGGTGTTGCCAAAGCCAAAATATTCAATCAAAACTCAATAAGAAACTCCGAATCTGCATTTTACCACTCACAACGTTGGCACATTAGGGTGGAAAGTTGGATGGAGCCATTGGAAGTATAGGGCGCGGCGCAGACATTCCGATCCCCTGGTCGCACGTTGCACGACCACGGAGGGGATCAGTCCTATTTGGTGGAGATGGACGGAGAGATAAGGGAGTCGGAAAAGCAGGCGGATATCTGAAGACACACCAGGCGAGACTTGGAAGACTTTTAAGTATCCGCGATAGTGGCTTGAGATGGAGTGGAGTGGAAGGCTAAGGGTATTTCTGGTCTTAGACGGCGCGTGAAGGTTTGCTGGGAGAGGAAGTCTCCCTCTGAACCCAAGTGCTACTGAGATAAAATCCATAATGGGACTTTGAGAGGTGTTTTCCGATACCCCAACGCAGGAAGTAAACCGTTTAAGTGGTCTTCGGGGCCGCTTCCAATACGCGAGAGCCGCGCGCGGATGATCAAAGATACCCACAGCATCCTCAAGTCCATTATTATCACTTCCCGAAATACCCTTTTTTTAGATTTCCGCATTCTTGAGTGAGAACATTTTTCTAATATTTGTAAAAATTATTGCGTTTCAACCCCTTTTTAATATTTGAAATCTATGCAAATTAAGACCTTTGTGTATGATTTGCAAATCTGTGATTGTGTCGCAAAATGGATCACCATGTTGAAAATCATAAAAATTAAATTTCGCAAAAATATAATTTTTCTAGTGCCCTTATGTCTCAGTTTTTTATTCATTAGGAAGTCTACCGTTTAATTTTCAAGTTCTAGATGGACACGGACTCAAGAGACTGAATTTCTTTACCTCTGCTGACGAATGACAGCCTGACACATGGCACTTCATACAGTAAACTCTTCTTCAATTTCGTATACTTCCTCTCTGTATTCCATTCAATAATCCCATCCTATTTTTACCTCTTCCTTGCTTGTGTTACGTTTTCCCCTTAATCACAGTCTTCAACATTCCGTTCGCAATTAAAGCGATATGCACCAATCAATCTCCTTATAATTTCTCCCAAGAATCCTCTCTCCTCCCCCACCATCACCAGCTTTTCTTCCAATGTTTTCCTTCCTGTCCATTTCGCCTTCTCCATCCTTCTCCACACCCACGTTTGAAAAGCCTCCAATCTACTCTTGTCATCTTGCTTCAAAGACAATGTTTTCGCGCCGAACAAAACTACGCTTCATATTGAAGTTCTGACGAAATTTTTATTAAAATCCTTACCCAATGTCCCTGTTATCAACTTCCTCCTCCTTGTGAAAACTCCTTTGCCTTGCGCACTTCTTCCACTTATAATGCCGATTACTTTGACCATTTTGTTCCAAAACCATTCCAAGTTAAGCAAACTTTCCTATACTCTGGTATATGAACTCCTGTTTTCAATTTCCTCTTTGCCTTCTTCTTTCTGAAAAAAAACTCATAGCCTTCATTATGTTTACATTGATTCTCATGGTCCACATTATTAATGAAATAGTATTTCAAGCCAAAACTAATACATGAAACGAAAATAGTATCGTTTTTCAAATTCCATCACCTCATTTCTTAAGAATTAAATCATATAAGACACGTTTTTTGAAAGTATTCGATGATGTAGAGGATTTAAGGTATGATTTCATGGCTTGGGTATCTTAGCCCTATTCCGACTCTCGCTCGGAATAACACTCTTCCAGATGGGATACGGATCTAAATTACTATCATTTGTGTGTCAACGAACAGAGACTGAGATGAATGTTTCAATATGGCTTCACTGGAGTGTCTCCAACCCCATTCTCACCCTCCACAGGATTAGTGCACTTCCAGATGGGCTATGGATATGAAACGGTGATCATTTGTGTGTCAGTGGGTGAAATCCGCCAGGAATATTTCAGGGCTTCACTGCGGCGTTTCTAATCTCATTCTCTCAGCTTCCAGTAGTCTTCCAGATGTACTTTGGTGCTAAAGGATAGTTGTATTTTATGCCAATATGTTCAAAGGTATGCTTTTAATGCTAATCTCCAGATTTTTATGGTATTACTCAGTCAGAGATTCCAAGGTGTCCGTTCCTATTTCATATTTTAGCAAATATCCTCAAGGTGAAGTTAGAGACACGGAATTGGGAACGGATCTTCGTTTAGTGAAATGAAAAAAAAAGAACTTATAAATTATACGAACCAATTGACGCGCACGATATGTGAAATGGAGGGTATAAAAATAAAGAACTATAAATTTGAATCTTACTCTCACACCATTTGCTTTTTCAAAAATAAAATTGAAGTTTACGACAGCTTCTCAGATGGTTGATTTTACGATTTTAGGAGATTGGCGCGATGTGTATTACACTGGGGCGTAGGCCATGAATCATTCTCTTCCTTGCTTGCCAAAAATTGAAACTTCTAAGACGCATGGGATTTTGTATCCTCTCTCGTTGATTTTGAGTGAGGAAATTCATATTCTTTATCGCTCACGGATCATTTAAAATAATTATTTTCCGACCCCAGTGGCGGTGGGGTAATGTCCTCCTCTTCTAACCCGGAGATCGTGGGTTCGATTCCCGCCTTGGTGGATTTTCGTTCGCAATCGGGTCCATTGTTATCACTATTAATAATCTGATGTAAAAGGCTAAAAGGTGCTATTTTCGGACTAAGAATAAATGATTAGTGACCATTAAAAATACTCTTTTTCAGTACGAGGTAAGAATTTAACATCTTACATTTTTTTGTAATTTTTTAGCGTTTACATGCAATCCAATCTTTGATTAAAAAAAACTCTACCCGTGAGACTAATCATACTCGCTATTCCGCACTCCATCCACGGCGTCTCCATACGCTTTGGAAATCGAACGTCGAAGCGATTGGCGAAGAGATGATGGTAATGATTCTCTTCGGCATTCGACTCTATAAACGGTGAAGCCCCCGATTCACCTTCAAAGCCTCTTTGTGCGCGAGCCACGCTCTGACGTCAATCCAAAGTGCGCGGAGTGGAATGGACGGCCGTGATATTATTCCTGGACCCCTCGCCGGAGACGCCATTCAAGCGCCATTCACGCAAGTGTTTCATAATGGACGCACCCACACGACGTGTGGGCAGTTTGTAAATCACGGGAGATTCACGGTCTCGGCCTCTTTGACAAGAACATTCGAGGTGGCCCATGAGGAGGTTGAGGAAGGCAACACTCGCGAAAAAAGAAGAAAAAGAATTTTTTAAAATGACGATGCTCAAAAAAGACGCAATCAGCATCTAACAAAGAAGTATCACAACACGTAGACTTAGGCAGGATATCTAATGAAAAAATCGGAAAAGAGATAGGATAGGATAAGCATTCAGAATAGCTTCAGGCATGATGCACGTACAAGGGTAGACTGAAACATTTCCGACCTAACAAAGACACAAGACGTTTTTGTCTGGAATTTTCGAGATCGGAAAGTTTTCAGACCACCCACGTATTCTTAAATGGTGTCTTCAAAGGCGAATGTAATGGAAAACTGCAGAGAAAAATAATGGTGCAATAATACATTGGAAGGCATGAAAGAAAACAAACATGGCGCAGTTTGCCGTTGAGAGAATTGTGTGAAGAAGGGTTTCGAGTTTTTAAGACTATTGCCGTGAGGTAAGATTAGTATTGAGGAAGATAGGAATGGTAGAAGCCAGGGGTGAATCCTAAAGTCCAAACCAATCCAGGAAATCCAATCCAGAACCCAAGAAAAATGGGAAAAGAATCCCCCGACAACCACCCCATGAAGACTATTTTTGATTTAATTAAAATTCAAATTAAAATAATACTTAGACGCCCTAAAGTGAAGCATTAACATATGTATTACAGGTTTTTTATGTCTCGTGGCCACTAAATGAGTGCGATGAGATTCAATTTTAACATCATTTTCAAACTTAGAGTAGAATAAAAGTGTATAAATTAATTTTTGTTCACATACGAAAATTCCTCCTCGTTCCCTTTAGAGCATTTCTAGATCCTCTAAATTTAGGATAGTTTGTCATACCCTTTGTTCAAAGGCTGGAATTAGTTTAACAGTGTCAAACGCTTTGGTAATTTGGCAACATCTTCACGTAATACGTCAAACGTGGGTAACGACAGACGCTCATCTAGGATTACGTCTTGGTGTCTCCATAGCGGTCAACCCGAAGGGTAGTTTTCTGAATGAGAGTACATCTTAATCTAATACTGAATACTTTTGCGTTTGAACTGGGCACAATTGTGAACGGAGGAGAGTTCCCTATCCCTTGCCGCCTGCGGTTTTCCAAGAAGATACTTCTTATACCCGAAATACAGGCGCCCCTAGTGGCGATGGTGTAACATCCTCGATGTTACCCGGCCGGCGGGTTCGATTACCGGCTAGATGGGTCTTTCTTCACTTAGGGCTTGGATGTCTGTAATTGTCTTCAATGAAATGTTTAAGGGGTTAGGTGGGAGAATTCTCAATATTGCCCAATTAAGTCGTTAAATAAATAAATAAAAATGGAAAAACTTGGATGAAGACGAAGTTTTCCAGGTAAACCGTATTCGAACTCCGGTCCTCCGGTGAGCAGCCAGTCTCTCGAACCACTTGGCAAAGGTACCTTATCTTCGAAAATCTAGTAAAAGAAAAAAGGACTGGACAATCGTTACCGTGCATTTTTTCAATTGAATTACGGCCATAGTTTGAGCAAACTTTTGGAAGGACATTTATTGGAAAAATGTACAATGGAGGAAATGTTTCTCGTCACAACCAAGAAAAAAACAGCTTTTTTTCCTGACAAAAATCTACATATTTGCGTAAGTCAATTTTCTATCAAATCGAAATAATAAGATTAATAACAGAAGGAATCTGTCAGAGCAATGATGTGTGCAATGCAAGACAGTGATCAAAAATCATGTATTGCCAGAAATGCGATTGATTAAAATACTTCTTGACATTTATTCACATCCACGGATACCAGATCGTTTATTTAAGACCGAATCCTTTCCTCAGTCTGCCCATAGCTATTGGAAGTGATGATGTTCATCAGCAAATAAACTTAGGTATTCCGAGCGTTGCCATCATTTCGTTTTACGTTGACGATTTTTGATCTGTCAATCGTCCCACGGAGTCACATTTCTGACGATGCCTTACGCTCAATCAGTTTGATTACTTGTTCTAGTGTGACGTCCGTTACAATAACGTCAGAATCATCATCCGAGAATTTATAGCCTTATAAACTCTCTATTAATCAACCGCGATTATACCTCAGCATCATCGTAATACCTTCCAGAGAAGTGCAGACTTAAATCTTTCCTGTTGGAGATATTCCTCTTTTGCTCAGAATACCGCGCGCTTATAGCCCGCATTTCTTTTACCATAATCGAAAATCTGGGATTGAAAATGATCATAACATCAAGAAACCAGGTATATCAACAAACTCTTCCCATTGAGGAAAAAAGAAACTAAACGTTAGATTCTGATTTAAAACATTTTGAAACAAAATATAACTTAACTACTTGAGCCTCATCAGGGCGGAAAACCCATCCAATATTGGCCATGTACCATGTCAAATGCTATTTATTCTGTACACTTAAAATTTGAGCAATGATGCGCAATTCACTAATTTTACTAACCTTTAAAAGTTTGCAATAATTTTTCATGCTCACACGCTAATCACATTAGGCACCTTTATTTATTTTTACTTTTTGTACCCTAAACCACCGCTAGGGTGTGTGGCAGGGTGTGAATACACACCAGATAAACACGACTAACTTATGATAGCGAAAATTTCGCCTGGTACGTGGTTGATCTGCGATATAATGTGCTTTTCACTAGAGTTACCAAAGAAGGTCTTTGGAAACTTCAATTTCAATTAAGCATTAGGAGTAAGAATAAATTCACTTTGAGAAATGAAAATGCACCAAGAAAGAATGGCTTAAGATAATCGTTGAGAGAGAAAACGGGTCTGAAATCAAAATATTATATAAGTGAAATGCAGTGGCAGTGTGTGTAAATTAAATTAAAGATTTTATGTCACAAATTGCCTTTATGGAATTACAGTAATGCATACCTGGGCCGGTCGTCTGCTTTGATCAAAAATGAATTTCGTTATATCCATATTGTTTTAAATGTTTTTAATGGTACATTTTTTGCTATGCTGTATTATAATCACGTGCAAAAAGGTCAAGCCAAATCAAAATATTTTCAAGCAGTTATTTCATCCGCTCTCCCATAGTTTAAAAATTTTCTTTAACAGTATTTATGCAGTGTTTACCATAATTGATATTAGGATTTTGAAGTATGTTTATAACTTTTGGACGTTTATAATAGGAAAAAACTCGCGTTTGAGCACACTAATCCATGAAATTCAGGATAGCCATTGTCATTATCAAGGAAGGATTCATCCCAGTATCGTTTCACTCCATAGAGCTCAATTTAAAATTATATTTTTCTCAGAACTTCGTATTTGTTGTTTTAAACCGTTTGCGGCTCCATGCCATTTCAATTGATGAAAGAGGAATTGCAGGAATAAAATCGCTTTAGTTTTTCTTCGATGTATTTTTGTCTATCACCCTTCCTTTGAGTGTTTTATTGGTGGAAGCCTGCAAAATGAATAGGGAAACCTGATTTTATTTATCTAGGACAATAAATAACAGAAATCCTTAGGTGTTTATTTATTTTTTTTAGCCAAGCAAAGATCTTCGTTGGATGCCGGTTCAAAACTGAAACGTTAGCGAAGCAGAGTGAGTGAACGAGAGAGAGTCAAGATAACGGTTTTTTTGCAAGATGCATATTTCCGCTACTCCGAATTGCGGCAATCCGAGTGGAAGAACGAACGTCCTTTCGACAAAAATTCTCTTGTTAACCCTTGAGGCTTGGAGATCCTTCAAAGGGCACGAACCTTAGTGGTGTTTTAAGGGAAGGGAACCGTCTCGTCGCGTCTTCCAAACTCCTGCATTGCCTTCACACAAAAAATATAGACTGAAAAAAATCTGCCTCGGGATGTCCCCGTTCGGAGTACGTGTAAGGATAGTGAAGGAGAGGTGAGGGGGAGTCAAGATGGAGCAAGAGGGATGGGGAACGAAACACACAAACAAACCTTGTACCATGAGTGGGGAAGGAATTCCTCCCAGGGACGAAGCAGAGGGGGAGGGGGGGTTGTTCAACGAGGCATAAATGTTCTTTAAATCTCAAGATCGATTTCTGGCCTCACGGGCCTCGGGAAACCACCCCTCCCCCTATCTCTCCTATCCCCCATTCCCGAGATCCTCCCGTTCGGGTAAACAACCAATCGGTTGGGGCACGCCGCGAGTGCCGGACCGACGCGGAGTCACGCGAATTGCGAAGCCACACTCGTCAGGGCGAGTTCCTCTCTACATGCCTCACCAGTGAGCTTCACGAGCACTTTCTGCATGAGATTACGAGAGAGAGAGAGGGGAACGCCATAAAATCTTCTGGGTCAACACTACCTCCTTATCGAGGCTTGTTTAACATGAGATACCTCATGCTTTCGCTAAGAAATGATAATCTTAAAATACCCTAATTTGGTGTTGTTTCATACAGTATTTTTCTTCAAATTATTATGATCGATCCCTAAAATCTGTTGGGGCTCAGTAGCGACAAAGGAACGTCACTAGTTTTAGTATAATTTAATACTCTATCAAGCCACCACTAAGGTGTGTGTCAGGGGGTGATAACGCAGCAGACTACTTTTGAACCAAAAGACTTTTCACTTCTCGCGAGGTCGATCAAACGTTATTTTATTCTGATCCCTTATCGTTCGTGGGAGATATGGCATCTTCAATATGTCAGTTATACATTTAATCTCTCTAATTTTATTTAAATTAGCTCTTCTACCGTAGTACGATGGGACTAATTACGCATTTGCCACATTATTGCTACAGAGACATTCTTCCAATTTAAGATTTAATCTGTAAATTAGCCTCCGGTCCGTAAGTAAGTTTTAACCTTGATCCTCTAATAATTTTGATACGTTACTCAAGTTTGTTATGACAAAGTTTAACAAATCTAGCTCCTCTACACTGCACCCGATCCAATTTGACAATTAATCCAGCTCCGTGAGGATCCCATATGGTAGCAGCATATTCTAAATGAGGCCTAACGAGCGACAGATAACATTTCTGATTGATATTTTCATCACATTTACCTAGTACTGATTCAATAAATCCAAATTTTCTGTTAACTTGTCCACATATTCCCCGTATGTGTTTCACCCAGGTGAGGTCGTGAGTTCGCTACACATAATAGGTTTTGGTTCGGAGGTTCATGGGTTCGAATCCGGTCTATGCGGGTTTTTGCCTAGTCAAGGGATTGAATAACGTGAAAATTCTCGTAATATGACCTTTAAAACTTCATTTAACCTGCACGTAAGTAGGAGTTTGACTGTGAAAATTAAATAGTATTATATTCATTCTCTTAGAATTTTCTGGTTGAGAATTTTGAAAAAGCGGAGAAGAGCAAGGAGAAGAACGCTGTTTCTGATAGGCATGAAGGGTAGTAGAAAGCGTGGCGAAAAATTTGTATCAATGGTAGTTTCGCATTTTTGGGTAAGTTTTGGATGAGCACAGATTAACGACCGCCACATTTCTAAACCACAAGTTATGCAGCGCAACGTAGTTTTTTCATTGGGATGGCATTTCTTCAATTCCACATAATTTTAACCTCCCTTCATCCTATCCAACATGTAAATCCTATTCCTGTCTTTTCCTCTCTTCTCTAATTTTCCTCCTTCCCTCCGTGCCACACTTTTTAACATTCCAACGCACATGAAGACTCACTGCATCCAGTTTTTCTACATCCTTTAAATTTCTCCCAACAACCCTCTCTTCTCCCTCACTATGCCTAATATTTCATTTATTTTCCTTTCCGTTCATTTTAATTCTCCCATCCTTTTCACCCCCATTCTTCGGAAATAACAAAGAACGAATTAATTCCTTTTCTTCCAGAAGGAAAATAAATCGAAATGGTTTGTTTTCAAATGGGCGTGATAGATTATTAAATAACATATCTACAGGGTGATCTCAAAAAGAGCTCATATAGGACCTGAAATCGACCAGTGATATTATATACGTTGCCAGTGTTTCTCTTCATCACGTAATCGTCCTCCTTAGACTATTTCTTCCGTCATTTGAATAAATTCTTCATGTTTATCTCCTATCACGTTATTTTTATAATTATTCCACAATATAACACGTCCATACCATCTTATTTCTCCTCCATATTGTTTCAATCCTTGCAACTCTCTCACAATCGGTGGTAGAAAAAGAAACTCCTTAATTTCATGTGTTCTAATGGGATGAATGTAAAGAATAAAATGCAGATTCAAAATCAGTCAGTTCAACTTTTGTTGAGGTTAGCTATTACTTAGCAACTATTGCCTCAGTGAGGGAGTCCTGTTGAGATGTGCTGCCTAAATGACGTGCTCCTCCCATGAGTAATAACAGGACGGGAGTCGATTTTTCCGGATGTACACCTCGAGGAGTGCAGCGTGTACTGGCTGAAGGCGGTCACGATCTTGCTTGGCGTTAGTTGCACCACCGCTGAATATCCCTGCCTTGGAGGAGATTGAATTTCTTTCGCTCGTTTATTTTTCCGATTTCCAATCAGGGATCAATATGGTAGATATCGGATACCATCCGCCCCTTGAGAGGCAAAGCTGGGAAGAAACGTGAAGGGGGTGGGGTTGGTCGTGAGGGGGAAGGGCAGTGGGGGGTATATATCTATTGTACTATGTGACTTCCACTTGACCGCAGTCTCGCCCCAAGGCGATTGATTGTTGACCGCCGAGATCGCTCACTCTCGGACGGCCGCGTCAACACTGTTGTGTCCTTGCGGTCGTCCCCTGGTTTGGGGAAGGGAGGGGGGGAAGGGGAACTGGGATTGGAAGGGTAAATGTCAAGGAGGGGAACGAAAAATGTTTTTAGTAATTTTTTCATCTGCTTGGGTTTCGGATCATGTTTAACGGTCAGAATGCTGTAAATTATGCCGGTGAGATCAGGATTGTGCTTCCTGTATCTAATTCTCCACAGGTTTTATGATAAAACACCCATGCTTGAGGAGGTACTCAAAATCATAGATTTGGCTAGAGAAATTGACAACTTCTGAAAATGCCATATCGCATCATCGAACCGTTTCATCTTAGTTATATGAGTATGAGGGCTGATAGTCGATTGGGAAGAGCGCTGTGCCACTAACGGCATGGGTTCGACTCCAGGTGACACCTCTGAGCTTCAGCCTATCTGTGCTATTTTTCGGGTACTTGGATCTTCCTATGAAATCATAAGTCGCACAGGAAAAGGAACCCTTATACCTCTTACACTGATTCGTTTATATCACACGCCGTTGAGTTTATTATTAAGTGAAGCTATACCATAACCTATCAAGTCAACCTTTGGGTTGATAACTGTGGTTTATATTCGTGTGGCAATTCGAAACTGACCTGTACTTTCTTAAGGATTACAACATTAATGCACATTAATATCGTTTCTGAGTAATGGTTAACTTCATGTGTTTAGTGTCAGATGTCTATATTTTAGAACGGCATGTCTAACAGCCCATAAGTAACATATAACGTATCGTTATAGAATTTATTCGATTCAATTCCACGCGCTCCTTTTCCGTCTGCCATGGCAATATCTTAATGCCTCTATTACTTAATAAGACAGACTGTTTCCCAGAAACAGTAATACGAATCAGGAGTATAAATATATAAAATATATATTTTATTACACTATACATATATACATATTTATTATATACATATATATATATATATATATATAAGTTTAATTTAGCAAACAAGTCGATAAAGTTCAAGGTGTAAGAATCACAGTAGGAATAGAAATCACTCCAGTGACAAAAAAACTCCAATGCACAAAATGCATAAGTTGACACTTCATAAAAAGAGTAAGCAATTGTCATATAAATTACTCTTCTCAATTGAATTCCAAATGTTCATCAAATGTGGGAAATACAAACAATAAAAAGTTGACAGTGGCATTCTGGGCTACAAAAGCCGCGTTTGGACGTTTCCCCAATTCACATTTCCCTACTTCCCAATTCCCTTTATTGGACGTCAATTCTAGGGTGGAACCCTGGCAGGAGGTACAAGGATATTTTAAAAAAAAACGTCCATTCAAGTTTTATTCTGGACTGGTATGATGTTCAAAAATGAAAACTTTCTCAATTGAAAGCTCAGAAAAGCTTAGCAGTAGAAAACTTCTCTCTCTTTCTCTGTCTGAAAGTAAATAATACAGGAGGTAATGTAAAACAGAAGGACAAAAATGCTCCGTCTCCTCTCTTATCAATTTACTGATTGAGACGGAGCACATCGAAATTTATTTTTGGTACAACTGATAATATTTTTAAAATCCTTTTGGCAAATTTGAAACAGATATTCCTTTTGAGCAGAGCCAACGTCCGGAGAATGGGATAGAATTGACGGCCAGCCTTTTATTTTTCTCTGGATCGCTTTTGCGAGGTCACTGCTCCCTCCCTTTAACCATCTCAAAGGAATGATTTACTTAAGTCGACCTTGGCTGCCTCGATACAAATCAGTCACTTCCGTTCATCGTATACAACCGCTTCCGCGAAAAGAAAAGAAAATGGTTCGGAATTCTTCGAAAACCCTCCTGAACTATAGTAATCAACAGATCCATCCTTTTGTCTTTCCTGTCTCTCACAGGAATAATTCTCTCAAGAAGATATATATATATATATATATATATATATATATATATATATATATATATATATATATATGGAAGAAAAACTTGATATAATTTATTTCCAGTAACAATAATATATACTCCAGTAGGAAGAGCAGAGTAACAGAAGATTTAATAATCTTCTCTAATTAATTTTTGAAATAATTTATTTGAGTGACAAATCTGAATTAAAACCATAAGAAAATAATTATTTGAGAAACGATTCTTATTTTGATTATTTTGTAAAACAACCGCACTTCATTTTCTGTGCCGTCATAAAAAAATGAAGAAGCAATTTTTTCACGAAATTTATATATTTATGGAGAGATGCGATCAAATTGCGTAAACATACTGATGCTTCTTTTCCACAATTTAACACCGGTGCATTTGTATTGTTTTTCAAGATTTTCTAATGGTAAAAGATAAAAAGGAATTTGGAATGGCCGTCTCAGAAGATGTTAAACGATGAACCCAAAAGATCGGGAATGAATCAACTAGTAGTTATGCCCGACTTCGTCAGAA
Source organism: Hetaerina titia (assembly GCA_037158775.1). Taxonomy (NCBI): domain Eukaryota; kingdom Metazoa; phylum Arthropoda; class Insecta; order Odonata; family Calopterygidae; genus Hetaerina; species Hetaerina titia. The sequence continues at coordinate 77,630,375 of CM073778.1, read as the reverse complement.
CAATTTATAAGTTCGCATGTACTTTGTCTAATGCATCAGTAATTCTATTTAATTCGTAATATCGGCCTTTTTATGTTCATGACGGTGTCATCTGTGGGCACGCGGTTTTACAGACACTTGGGAAAATTTCAAGGCATAGAGAACACCAAATTCGAAAACACGAGCTGATGCACTTTGAAACTAACTTTAAATGGAATAATTCGGGACTATCAAACTTCCAGCAACTGTTTACAATGTACAAATTAACTGTTTTGCTGTCGGGATAAATATTATATGCGATTGTAAATGATATTTGCTAAAAAAAATGAATGGGATCGTTTAATTGGTGCTCCTCATTGAACTGTACGAATTGAAATCTTAATTCTGAGAGAAATATGCATGTCATCTCTGTGTAGACAACATTTTTTAAATCGATTTTTTCTTTCCCTAAAATTTAAAGGAAAGTATATCCAACTTCCTCTTAGCTTATGTTACTTGGTGCATTGTTTTCCTATTTATGCAAAGGAATAGAAACCCTTACTCGGTACTATCTTGGCGTGATGTGTCCCCAAAGAAAGCAAATTAATTTTCAGATTTATATATTAGTAAGATTCCTTCCGGTAATATCCAAATCCCTGCTGTTTACAGATCATTTAACCCGTATAAAATATCGACGTAGGGCAGGAGATTAACATCTGTAAATCTTGATATTGAATACATCAGCGTCATATTTCCCTATCCAATATTTCCTCTCCTCCTTTCAATTCTATCTCTCTCCACGTATCAGTAACATAACAACCTAACGTCCGTAGATATAGTTCGGTTGTCCTTGATAGCAGCTTGCGGATCAGATGATTATTAACGCTGCCAATTAAAAATATAATTAAAAAATAATTGTAATATCATCCCTTTAAAAAGTACCATTTCTTCTGTAATCGAACGAACAACAGGGGAAAAATCTGCCTCGACAAATCTGTCAGAAAATAATGCAACATCAGATATGCATCATGCGTACATATCCTTCCAAGCTGTTCCCTAAAGGAGTATAAATAATTAATGAAAAATGTCTTGCTTAACTTTTATTCAGGAAACCTCCCTTTTACTCATTCGTGCCATACTGATTTTTTATACCCTTTTCACCTCTGTCACATAAACTTATTTCAAAAAGCAAGTTCTTTTGTTCCTGATACTTCTCTTTTTCGTTTTGAGCCTCGGCGACTACATCCATCAGTAATATCTCCGCCTAAGCTTTTCAAATGAGCGAGGAAGGCATTTGAATATATGATAGAAATAGCATGTTATTTATAATCCTACCTCCCTTTGTGCGTCCTTCATTTCCAGTGAAGTTGGTTATCTTTCAAACCTGAGAAAAGAATTTTATGGCGAATATCAGAGTATAAAATCGGATAAATCGTAGAGCTCAGGCTCATAGCGTCAGCTCTTTAAAGAAATGAGGTGAGTGTAGATTTAAAAGCTTTTGGCATGTAGATAAATTATGAGGGAGAAAAATAATAGGGTAAATAAAGAGGAAGAAAAATTAGGAGTAAGGGGAGGCCTTCGGGGGAAAATTTAAGAAGACGTAAGCGATGGATGGATAAGATAATGAGTAATTATGAAGCACTGAAGCCTGTGTTGTAAATACAAATGCGGACTGAGAAGGATGGATGGAGGAAAATATAAGTATTTCATAGGGTTTCAAACGAAGAGACAACATGAAGAACTGAGAAAAGAAAATGCTCTACGACAGAATTGAGTAAATTGTTAGAATGACATGGACGTCCAATACTGTAACTATTTAATAATTTACGGATTTCGGTTATTACTCATTTACTCATCGACTCACTGCTCATTACTCATTACTACTCATTACTTCTTGACATACACAAGAATTACGTATCTTGCAAAAGAACAGACTCTTATTACATATCTTGAAAACTTTTAATCATCCAAAAGCTTCGTCAAAACGAAAGAGTTTCCATAATATAATATTTTGAATTCTACGAGATAAAAGAAGTACAGTTTCGACAAAATATCTGCCATAGAAAACAGAAGCAGAGGGGATAAATATCCTGAAAAGTCTCGGTAAAACCCATTGAATTCGAAGCCATTTTATTTACGCGCTAATATTTTGATGAAGTTTGCCATCGTTCTCGACCCTGAGACAATTCAATGGCAGACTGAGAGTAAATACTCCTAAATGGAAATGGTCATACGACGTTTGGCCGTGACATTTCAGCGGAATAATAATCGGCAGTTCAAACACGCTGAACAGGAGATATTACGCAACGGCCAGACGAATACGCGGAACTTTATATTAGCTGATTTTGATGCTTGTCGAGTCCATAAACCCACATTGTCGTATTTGGAAGTAGTTCGCCGTAAGAATATCGGCTACGCAGTATTTGATGTCAGCGGAGGTGACAGTAAGCCCCGGGGATAGGGACGTTAATTGGTGGGGTAGATGTCCTCGGAGGCAGGGAAAAGGGAAACCCGTCGTCGACATCGCACAGCTGATTTTTTCCAAAATTAGAATGAATGTCAACACTTGAATGCCAAGTAAGGGGTAACACTCAATAGAGCACTGTTCTTATCCATAAAAATTAAACATTAAAATTCAGGATTTGAAATGTAATTTGAATTCTATTTTTTTAGTTGTAAAATGAACCGTTGTTAGTAATCAATGCAGCGTAAATTATTGTGACTAAAAATGCAAGAAAGGGTATCGTTACCACATGAAAAACGAGAGGGTTTGACAGAATGAGTGACATTGAATCCTGCAAATGATAAAATAAATTACTGTCGTGCTGTTAATCAATATATGGTCCGAATACCACTGACAACTAGAAAAATTGGAAGCGACTTGGTTAGTTAAATAAATTAAAACTGCGATCCATGATTACATTATTCGAATCAATAAATAGCCGATTATATGTATTTTGATGCAATGTAAATTATTGTAACGGAAAATGCAATATAAGATATATCTACCACAGATATTCGGGAGAGTTTCTAACCCATCTCCTCGTCGTGTAATACCCTATATGAATGGAATTAATTCTTTTTGAAAATAAAGGTTACTGAACAGTAACTTAGCAGGGTTATTTGTCGTAACCAGTCATGACGTAGAAGCATTTAATGATTTTTAATAGCAAATGAAACAATTATTACCTTAAATTTGATACAACAAGATTTAATTCAATTTATGAATTCAATTAACCTTTGGATAGTTGGCTATTTCAAGTTTAATTTATATTGAATGCAAGTATATGCTAATTTTACTGCCTCAAACATAAATTATCATATTCTGGGTGAAAATCAACGTTAATCCAAAGGCTGAGATACCAGTATCTCAACTCAAAAGCATGCAAAGCATTAAATTAGTACTACGGGCAAATTAGCAGTCACTGCGTTGGGATATGAGTTAATCGTTAACCATTCCATGTGTTCAATATATGACCTTTTTTCCTAGGATCACGAATTTGAAGAGTTAGATGCCAAAAAAAAGGAATTTCTGGTTCCCCTCATCTGTAAATTTCCAATTCTATCTATTAACTAAGAGCACGGGTGATCAATTTTGAACCGATGAAAAGCGTATTAACTGGCAAGTGACATGCTAGAAGATCCCTTTTAATTAAATCAATGTTAATTACGTTTCAATTCCGATTCAAATAATTTTAAATTCATTTAAATGCACATGACACAGGAGTGTAATTTTAGACGTCACCTCTTCATTCATCCAACCATGCGGCAATGAAGAAGAGTGGCAGTCCAATCGTTTTCATCATCCTTTAGTAATCAGTGACATGCTTCCTGCGAATAGTAAAATAAATTGCTTTCCTGCTGTAAATCAATAAATGGTTCGGATACCACCGTCAAGTAGAGAAGTTGGAAGCGACTCACTTGACCAAATGTATGGCGCCTCTGGATAGCCGAAGTTAGTTAAAACTGCGGACCGCGATCACACTTTTCGACACAATAAACCCGCCAAATAGATGTTTATTGAGTGTAGCAATAATTCATCGTTCATAAATCGTTTGTCAGATGAAGTCAACGGGTTGGACCAATGGTATTCAACCGCATTCGTTCAGCGATAAAAACATTATAGTTTTTTTAAGCATTGTTATCACGGATGTGGCAATGTGTGCTTCGTCAAAAAATATTTCGTTTTTTTGAAACTTATGGAATATAACACAATGTTATATGTTACTGTGAGTTATTTTTATACTTTTCCTTTGACGAGGTACTACGTGAGAGCGCAATGCGTACAAAGATGATCGACTTAGTCTTGATTTTGATTGGGCGTAACGGAGGAAGTTTAATTTAATTTAGCTCTCCGGCTGCCTACTGTATAATTGTTCCTCATTTTTGCAATATGAACTACGCTCATGCAGTGTAAATTATCCACACAAATATTTTTGAAATAATTCGAAAACCATTCCTTTACAGTGCCGAATTCAACATTCAAGCTGGCAGTCAGTCATAAGGATAATTTTTTTCGAGCGTAATGTGCCAATTTTGTGTTCATACCACATATAAGACCATGGTATTGAATTTCAAAATCGTTTTGGCACGGATCTGGAAGTTTCTAAAATGGTTATTTGCGGGGATCGGCCTTTTTTAATACTATTTTACGCGATTACTTTACGCCAGGAAGAATTCCAAAATTTAAAAATAACATCTCGGAAAAAAATCGAGAGCGCCAAAAAGTGCGAGAATGAGATGAATCGTTTTTGCTGATATTATTTGCGTGCAATTATGATCGTAAAATTTTGTAGAATTCAATCTTGCTTATTTCAATGAACTAGCATATCAGCGAATACGTTTTGGGAATGCATTCTTGACTCACGTGTTTCATTTACGCCTACCCAAATATTTACCACATTAGTTGATTAATCAGACATAGCTCACTTGGGGCAGTTTTTAGTGTCTGAACTAAGTATTCTTGAATGATATTAACGTTCATAATGTACATTTTTGCATCGGAAAAGAATATACTTTGTTCTTCCACATATATATTATTATGCACGACCTAGATTTCGACTTACAAAGTCATCATCAGGTGATGAGTTAATTATGACAATGTAATTCAAGACCTAGGTCGTGCATAGTAAAATATATGTGAAAGAAGGAAGTGGTTTTCTTTTCCAATATGAATCTCTTTCACAAAGTGACGCCACAAATCATTCTACAAAATTCTATAACTGTCCATAAACGCATGCACATTAAGTGTAATTTGCTCGATTAAAGCTAAAGGTATTAAGCAAGCGCTTAGAAGACCCCTTGAAAATTTTTGAATGTTTCAATGGGGCTTTCCAAGTTATGCGTACATATTTCACTGCATATTCTTATTTCCGCATAAAAGTGTGATTTTGAAACACAGAATAAGTGCAGAAAACTCCGTTAAGTGAATCGTTATTCAGAAGCAAACTGAAAACAAATTATTATGTTAACGTAAATACCAATTATTGTTTTCGATTGTTTGCAAACACTTTCTGAATTTGTTTTTGATTTTTGTTCCCCAAAATGCCAAACGGACACGATTCAAATGCTTTCGTATTATTAAGGATTCTTAAATATGAAAAAAAATTCCTATATCACTAATAAAGCGCGGATTAATGCAACAGGAAGACATGGCTTGTGAAACAGAAGCTGGCTTTTCTTATAGAGAAATATAATTTAGAAAGATCTATTTATCCATTGCATTGTATTGTAAGTAACATAACCAACTCCAACCCACACCCGCTCTTGTCTCATGAAAGTCGTTTTCCCTCATTAAGTTTTTTCCATTCCATTATCATTTTCACAAGTTTCCCTATGAGGATTTTTAAGAGTAGCTCACGGATACGGAGATGAGTGATACCCAAATATCCAGGGCATGTGTGGAGGCCTTAATTATCCCCCTCCATTAAGTTGGCACCAAATCCTCGGTCCATTCTGAAAGTAAGGGGATCTATTCTCCCCATCTGAATGCATCACCTCCCACTAATTGCCTCCCTCTGTATGTGATCATATCACATGGCTCATCCCCCAATTCCATCGCTTCCATCTTTCCAGCACACAGCACCGGCCTGTCACCTTCGCCGTCTTCGGCCGCGGCTGCCGCTGTCAGTTCAGCCAAACCCTCGACTCCACCGGGAAGCAACGGACACGCACCAGAGGGAGTCGCCGAAGACTCCCCCCCACCGCGACCACCTCCAAAGAGGTCGCACGAGGCAAAGGCACTGGCGGCCGCTAAGGAACCCGACCCATCCCAACCTCCGGCCTTGCCCCCGAAGAGGCACTCAAAGGCATCCTCAGGGTCGCAGACAGTCAAAGTGGAGCCACAACAGGCGGGAGTCGAACCCGGGGGGACGGCGTCGAAGACCGATGGAGATTCCGCGAAGACAGCACCATCCCCTGTGAAGACGAAGAGCGAGGAGAGTGCCGCGTCCCCTGAGCAGGTGCAGGAGAAAGCAGCCAGCCCGTCCGAGGGGATCTCAAGGACATCTCCACCGAACGACACCCTGGTCTCAGAGGCGACGGACACGCCTGGGGGAACTAACTCCTCGGCTGCCCTCTCGCCCCTCAAAAAAGATGGATCGACTTCCCAGACCGCCGAAGACGAGACAAGGGAGGAGCAAAAGTCACCCGGCACGGGAGACGCTCAGGACGGGAGTCATATGTCAACCCCTGTGCCCTTGGAGGCCATCACACCCACGTCCGTGGTCATTTCACCTCCTGGCGATCCGGAAGGGTCGCTCGGGGATGAGATTTCTCCTCTACAAGAGGCACCGCAGACACCCAGCACGGAAGTGCAGGAGAGGTCAAGGGACACCCCGACGAGCCGCCCTCAGTCAACCGTGGATACTCCGGAGGCCGCAATGACCTCTCCGAGAGCCGAGTCGACCGAGGTGGTCAAGGACGGCATTCCACGACCCAATTCTGTCACTTCAAAAGAAATGGAAAGTATGTCCGTGGTGTCGGGGAGCATTGTTACGGATTCCGCGATCGTCGAAGACAAGGAATCTCCGTCGGAAGCCGCTGTAAAGAGGTCATCAGGGGTGGAGGAGGGGCCGGCCCTGTCTGCGGAAGGCGTCGCGTCGCCAAAGGGACGCGACTCGGGTCTTTCGTCCGAGGAGGGAAGCACTCCCATAGTTGTCGAACGGACGGATGATTCCGGCCAAGGTCCAGCCGTCGCTGCGGGCGAAGCCAGAGAGGGGCCCACGGACGAGTCTGCGGCAGCCATAGATGTGTCGGGGGAAGTAAACAAAAGCGAGTCCGGTGGAGCGAGCGGTAGTAGTCGTCCTGTGTCCGCAGTCGAGGAAAAGACGGAAAAGAGTCCGTTGCCCGTGGACGAGTGCGGGAACTTGGTGGTAGGAGAAACCGCGGGTGAGAAGGAGGGAGAGGAAGGAAAAGAAGGGACCAAGACGGACGATGTGGACGGAGAGGAGGTAGGGAAATCATTCGGGTTTGGTGACTCAGCAAGCTTAGACACGGTGGTTCACGTGAAGACGGAGAGCTCCACGGAGATCCCCAACGCTTCTTCGCAGGAGAAGGCTGTCTCGCCTCAAGAAGAAACGGCAGCGAGTCCGAAGTCGGCTGGAGAGATGCCGGTGACGGAAGACGGAGGGAAGGAGACGGTAGAAGTGTCGGCTGAGACATCTTCGCCTACCGGCCCGAGAGAAATATCGGAGGAAGGGAGTACGAAAGCTGAAGTATCATCCCCACCGGTCACTGCCATGGGCAGCTCAGGTTCTCGTGAGGAGCCGACTCCGAAACCGCCCGCGAAAGAAACGGAAGAATCTTCACCACCAGCAGAAAAGGTAAGTCCTTTAGTGCCTCAGGACGAAACACCACAGTCATGCCCAGTGAAGGATGAGCCTTCGCCAAAAGTGGAGGAGGAAGGTGATTCGGTTATGGAAAACAAACCCTCTCCACAATCCCCGACAAAAAATACAGAAGCCAGTTCGCCAATCGCCGTGGCAGCAGATACCTCAGTTTCTCAGAACGAACCTACTCCACTTTCTCCGGGGAAAGAAGAAACGTCTTCATCTCCAGCCCAGACCGAAAGTACTCCGGTTCCAGACAGCGAACCACCTCCGGAAACTCCAACGAAGGAGGTTGAAGCGTCTTCACCAACTGCAGGCGACGCTAGTCCCTCTAAGATGGAGCCAACACCACCATCCCCCTCGAAAAAAGAAAAAGACGAAGCGGCGTCAGAGGTCAAAGGGGATTCCCAGGAAGAGGAGAAACCTACGACCAAAGAAGAGGACACGCCTGAGTCCCCAAAGGAAAAATCATCAGAGCAATCGAATGAAGAGCTGCCCCCACCGCCGCCACCGGAAGCAGAGAAAGAAGACGAGCAGCAAGGGGGTGAAGTGATGCCCCCGCCTCCACCTCCAGACTCCATTTCTGCGGAGCCAAAGGTGGAGCCACAAACGGAGGCACCCAAGTCACAGGAAAGACCTCTGTCGGTCACCGAAGAGGAGGTGGCGTCCATCCTCCTCAGTCAGAGTCAGGAAATGCCAAAAGAGGGCACCGAAGGAGGTGAGAAGGAGAAGGAGGAAGATCAGAAGGACCTTCCTCCGCCTCCACCATCGACCCAGGACGGCAACCAGGAAGGGGATTTCCCGCCACCCCCTGAGATGTCCGAAGACGGAGAGATCCGCTCCCCAGAGGACGCCGAGGGTCGCACAAGGTCCGCTTCCTTCGAGCTGGTGGAAGTCCTGAACCTTGGGGGATCTTTGGAGGAGGGCGAGGAGGGTGCCAAGGAAGACGACGAGTTGAGGGAGGGAAGAGGACTGGTCAAGAGGGTCCCCACGCCCGTGAACACCGACTGGCCGCCCAACCAAGAAGATGAGGAGGAAGAGGAAGAGCGGGACTCAATTTCGCCCGAGGCTACAGCCACACCTTCGGTGACTTCCGAGTCGAAGCAATCCTTAGAAGAGGCTGAAGTGGCGGGGTCAAAGATGGCCAAAGACGCGGCTTCTGGGAGTCTAGAGGGAATATCCGAGGTCGCCAGTCAGGGAGGGCAGACGGAGGAGGAGGAAGCCTCCAAGGGAGCCGCTGAGACCGTGACGGAATCCAAAGAAGTCACGGCGAGTAAAGATGAGGTCAAATCAGGAGAAATTGAAGCAACAGAGACCAGCAAGGACGCAAAGGAATCGCCAAAACCTACCGCACCGGATGAAGAGGTATTCGTGGCGGTGGAAGGCGGAGAGAAAGTGCCGGCAGATGTAGAGGTTCCCGAATGTACGGTGACCAACCAAGGGCCACCTCCAGAAGTTCTCGCGGCTGCAGAAGAGAAGATGAAGGCGGATGAGTTACATAAGGAGGAGGAAGAGGAGGAAAGGATTAAGAGCTCGGAGGAGGTGAGGAAAGAGTTGGAAGAATTGGGAAGGTTGGAAGTGGATGAGGCTTGCAGAAAGGCCGTAGTTGAAGTAGAGAGGAGGGACAGGGAGTCGAGAATGTCCGCGGAAGCGCTGGACGACGACACGGTGGTCGTAGAGGCCGCAACCAACGGCCACGATGGCGAGTCAGTCGAGAAGAGTCGGCGAGAGAATGATACACCAGCGAAAGAAGAAGCAGCCAAGACGCCAGACGGGGAGCAGCAGAGTAATGGACCGGATGACCAGAGCGATAAACTCATAATCGAGGAAAGTAGTAAGGAGACTCCGGAAGTTTCAAAAGATGAGGCAAAGGCCAATGACGACGATGCTAAGAAGGCGGCATCCCCAGAGGCAGACGTGGAGGAAGTGAAGGCGGGGAATGAGACTCCAAAGGCGGCTACAGATGCCCCGACTCAGGAGAAGAAGGAGAAATCAGGCGGATCCCCAGAGGGTACTACAGATCCAGCAGTGGCGAGCAAGGTTAAGACGCCTCCCAAGTCAAAAGCCGAGGGTGAGATAAACGGAGAGGCGGAAAACGAGGTGTGTGGATTTTCTTCTCTTAGGGACTGTCCATATCACTTAAAATTACGTAGATAGATCCACTTTGGTTTATATTTTAACAACCTCATATTACGTCACAACAATCCTTTTGATATTTAATAATTTTAAGTTTTTTAATGAAAAATTTCAAGTATATGGTGAGATATCTCACTCGTTAATGGCGAAATGTAAAAATTTTCTGCTTTTGACCGATTTTTCTCTCTCTATCTTGGGTTTTTGGACGAAAATATTCACTCCTTTCGTGTGATGGTAAACTTTTCGCCTATGTTTCTCAACCCTTGGTGAAACAAAGGATTCCTATTGGTTGTGACATAATGTATGGGCAGTCTCTCAACACTCGTGCCTAATGCGATGCATTGTTTTTTGACTTGACCTATGTGGTGGTTTGCCTTGGTTTAGTCGCTTCGCCTGCTCTTAGTTACACCTCAATGCGCATGCCTGCTAGTTGTAGCCATTAGAATTGCACAAGTTCTTAGAATTTCCTTTACTTCACTTCTATCATCTTCGCTCTTCTCCTAAAGGACATTTCATTATGCTCAGTTAATCCAGAATAATTTTTAAGTATGCTCCATTTTATTTTCCTCGGACAATGCCCTATACACATAATATACCGTATAATTTAAGCTACCTGCGTCAGTGAATAAGCTAAAAGTTGATTCGTCGTAACAATGCGATGATGCTCTGACTTGCGTTGGCTTATGCTTTTTTTTCTATCGTCTCTGGATACATTTACTAAAATATTAAAATATGGTAAAAAGTATAATATGTTTGAAATTTTAACAGAAAAATCAAACAAGTTCATTATTCAAATTAAGAAAAAAGTTCTTGTTTGTAATATTTATATGGTGTGATTTTTTTACGATAAAATTGTTAAAAAACATTTCTGATATTTAAATCATAAAACACACTAAATAATTTGTGTCAGTCACCTTAACTTCTTTAGGATTTACGTAAACATTGATGGAAAAATAAAATGCTGGCATAAATCAGTCAACATTACAGTTTCATACTTTTCGGGTAAAAATAAAATGTATTGATGTTTTTTGTTCGCATGGAAAGTATTTAGCAAAATAAAAAAAAATCAATTGTTAGTTATACTCTTGAAGATTCCGGTAAATGTATTCTGATAGCGTGAGCCCTCTTGAAGAAGTTTTAGAACACTTACCAATAGAGAATAGTGGGGGGCTCTTTGAAGGGGTATTTGAGATCATGATAAATTATGTCCCAAAATCCCAATCCTAACCCATCCGGCCCCAAATCCTAATGGTTTTGCAGAAGGTGGCCACGCTGGAACACGGTCCGTAAAGAGAGCAGAACACATTGAAGACGTGGAAATCGTGAGAAGATGGCGAAGGAAGAAAGACACTTGGGACATTTCATAGAGGAAATTTTCCACCGGGATGGAAGATTATTATCCGGTGGATTTCTTATGTTCAATGTGTGAAAGTGACAGTAAACGATTCCGACATTGGAGTGCTGCTCAAGAATTGAAACTTTATGCTCAAGCTTTGAATGGACGTGGCGGACGGAAAATTTCCTCTCCGCAAGTTACTGTACAGAAAGACACAGACACAATTACAAGACAACACCCCAGCTGAGCTGACGAAATTTGACTCATTAAAAAAATATATGCGATGCAAAACAAAATTCACTAATGTTTTATACTCAGAGTAAGGGCTGGCTTAACCTTAAAATAACGTGGAAAATAATTATGTAAATACAGAATTCTTTAAATGTAACTATATTCCAGTTCCACTTGTGTGATGTGTGTGTGTATATATATATATATACACGTATATGCATGTATATACATGCATATATACATATATTTACACATATGTGTTAATATATAGATATATTTATTTATGTATATATACACACATACATACATACACACACACATACACAATTGTATACAAATTAAAACATACCCTGGATGGAAAAGTTGAGCAGCGATAGCACACAGTACATATCGTAGACACAAGCAAAAATTAAAAAGAGTGCTTACGAAAATATATGACATTTCGACGAAACCTCCTTCGTCGAAGAAAGAAAAAGAACAAACTACTTGTTCGACGAAATCGGCATGATCACCTTTAGGTGAAATATTTCTATAAGCACCTTTTCGTATTTATGTGCCGTTTATGTTTCGTTTTAATTGTGTCTAGGATATGTAATGAATACATGCATACACACATACTTTAATAAATTCCACCCACTCTTCTTCTTAAGTTAACATCTAAACTTGTTCGTAAAATGGAGCCATGACTCAATGGTAGGGCGCTACGTTTTAGCCAACAACTGTGGTCATCCGCCAGATGAAGGATATGATGAGGCTCAGAAAGTTATTAACGATTTATTTAATATGACGGTCGTCCACTGTCAATACATATCTCATTTTCATCAGCTCAAAACTGTATACGCCTGATTAAGGCTGTGGTGAATATCATTGACTGTTTAATAGCACTTCAAGTCGCCATTCATTTTTCTTTATCAATGCTATTTTACTGCTACGTGCTCCCTCTGTTGATGAAGAAGTTTCACCTCAATTTTCAACAAAAGTAACAGAGTGGTGAGGAATATCATTTTTCCAAATATTCCACCTATTCACTTAATTTTGATTGAGTATTTTTGATACATATGTTTTCGGAAATTGTAATAAAGGGCCGGGCCCTTGTTTGGCTAATCGAAGTGTCCCTAGCGAACTCGACAGAACAGTCTTTGTTCCAGGGGCAAAATAAAATTGAAAATAACAATGAAACTGCCATTTAAGTAGATTTAACACGATTTTTATGTTTCCATTGACACACAACACAAAAACATTGACCATAGGAAAACAGATACCTCTACAACTTCACCAACAAGATCTGCGCACTTTTTTATTCATGGTTGCTGTGGATCTTAAGAAAAACAATGGATTTTACCATCTTGGACTACTGCCTTAATGGAGTCAATACTCTTCTTCATCTCTAATTGTCACGGGAAATTAAATTTGAAATCAACTTTCTAATTTGTAAAACTAATTTGACATTTATATCACTATTTGCTTCCCTTTTTGAAAGAGAGTCACGAACTCGAAACTCATAGTTAGTTTAACTTCATCTCTGGTGCTCCGACTGCCACTAATGCTAAAGAAAATCTTCTGGTAATTAGGGAAGCGTATTTTAAATATGCGTGAATAAAGAAATTCATATTTGAATTGATTTAGTTTGATTTTCCATGAAAGCCTCCGAAATTCACCGAGACAGGATACAATTGGTGACCTATATAAAAAGGTAAATGTTTTTTGTCATGAAAATGGTATCGAAACATTTTTTACTAAAATATATTCATATACTTTGTCTACGGAGTGAGAAGGGTTAAAAGTTACTTAGTCGAAATTTCATCATTCACTGATTTCCGCATAACCTTTTTAATTATATATATATATATATATATATATATATATATATATATATATATATATATATATATATATATATATATATATATAATGTAAATTCACTAACTAGTCGACAAACACAGGAACTGAAACATATAAAAGAGGGACTCACTGTTTCTCGAATTTTCGGTGGTGCAACCACCTTTCTCCAGAGGAATTAGGAACAGAACATGTTTTAGTTTCTGTGTTTGTCGACTAGTTAGTGAATTTACATTATTGTGCACGTTCGTGGGTTTTTCAAGAAAGTGACTTTATATATATATATATATATATATATATGGTTTTTCTACGAAGTAACGGGGAAGTGTTAAATAAAAAACTTTGACAGCAACACACAATAGGAGAACACATACACACATTTCTTGATAACTTCGACTGAATTGGACTCCGTTTTCCTCTGAAGATTAGTTAGGACTCGGAGTCCTTACTAATCTTCCGAGGAAAACGAAGCGAAGCTTCCGTCGAAATTGTCCATAAATAACGTGTAAGTGTTCCTTTTATGTGTTCTCCTATTGTGTGTTTCTGTCAAACTTTATATGTATATTGATTAACGATTGACAAAATAGAACGCTCTTCGTTGAAGGGCAATATATAAAACCTGTGATATAAATTTTTAAAACATCGAAACACAAAGAAAAGACACTCACAAGTGAAGTGTTGACGTTTTGACGGCACGGCCGGCATCATCAGAATGCTGTTCTCAGCGGGAGAGCGGGATATATATATATATATATATATATATATATATATATATATATATATATATATAGACAGTAACACACAGCACGAGAACACATAAAAAGAACACTCACAATATTATCTTGATAATTTCGACGGACTTGAGCTCCGTCTTCTTCGGAAGATAAGATATGACTCATATCTTTGAGTCATATCTTATCTTCCGAAGAAGACGGAGCTCAAGTCCGTCGAAATTATCAAGATAATATTGTGAGTGTTCTTTTTATGTGTTCTCGTGCTGTGTGTTACTGTCTAAGTTTTTTATTCAACACTTCCGTGTTACTTCGAAGAAATCATCTATATATATATATTTATTTATTTATATTTATATATCGATGATGCGGAAGTACTCACGAGAGCAATATAACTTTTGGACGGAACAATGGAACACAGAATAAAACAGATAACACGTAAAAGGACACTCACACTGTAGATTATTTGAGCTCTCGGCCTACTCCGAGGCCTTACAGGTCAGACTGTCGGTCATTCTGTTCTATTGTGCCGTCCAAAAGTTTTATATATATATATATATATATATATGTATGTATGTATATATATGTATATATAAATGTATATATATATATATATATATATATATATATATATATATATATATATATATATATATATAGACTACGACACTGAGGCATCACGCCAATTAAACGATCTTTCTTGATATGCCCCCGTGCTCCAAGAAACTAACCCTTCTTATCGAAAGGATATTTTCTCTTTTCTATCCAATTTTGGTCACAGAGAAGGTATCTCTTGCAAAGATATATGTATTTATTATCCACCTAATCCTAACACTTAAGAATTTTAATAATATTTTATAATAATTAATAAGATCCTAATAATTTTGATTTGCTACACAAGATTCACAAAACAAATAATCCCGGAGGCCCCATTGTCCCCAGCTTCAATTCACCCAATGAGCGAATATTCGCATTTATAGACCACCATCTTCAACCCATAGCCACTTCACTCCCTTCTTACATAAAAAATTCTTACCACTTCCTGAAACGTCCACACTCAATCCCAATTCCACACAGCAAGACCATTCTCATGGCCACAATAGACATAACATCTGCATACACCTCCATTCCCCACAGAGAAGACTTAGAAGCCCTTTAATATTACCTCACTCTACGACCCTCACCACACACCCCATCCACAGATTTTCTCATCGAACTGAGCTCGTTCTCACCAAAAATGCCTTCCAATTCAATGAGAAACTATACTGCAAATGTACTGCAATATTTCAATTGAAGGTACTGCAATGGGCACGCGTATAGCTCCCGAATACGTCAATTTTTTTATGGGTAAACTTTAACATAACTTTCTCCAACAACAAACCCTCAAACCACTCTTCTGAGCCCGCCGTATTGATGACATATTCCTCCTTTGGTCCCACGGACGCGAAACTTTATCATCCCTCATTTCCTGTCTCAACTCCTCTTCCTCGGTATCTCTCAATTCAAATTCTCAAACCGTGAACTTAATACGCTTCTCTCCCAAAACCAAACCGCCCAAAATGCCCTAACCTTATCACCACTTTCTTCCCCGGAACCCACAAAATTAAACATATAATTCATGAACTCTTCCGAATTATTAACAACAGTCAATCCATATCACTTTTATTCCCACATTGTCCCTTCGTTTCGTTTAAACACCCGTCAAACGTGAGAGAAATCTTCAGGTCGACAAAACCACCCGCGAGCACCTCTGTCTCTTCCTCGCTCTTGTGCAACCATGCAACTACCCACGCTGCAAATGCTGCCATCTCCTAATACCCTCCACCTCCCTTACTACTAACTCCCGACCCAATGCCACCTGAACCTCAATAACCATTCTATATTGTCTCTTGTAACTTTTGCCCTGCCTTCTACGTGGGTGAATGCTTGGCCAATTTTTCCCTCCGCATGAATAACCACCGCTATTCCACCAAATTTTCCACCTTCCTTAACTATCCCATCCCTACTCACGCAGCTTCCCACAACCAATCTTTCGATGACTGCTTCTCTGTTTCAGTGATTCAAACCCTTTCCAAATCTGCAAGTAGCATAGAGTTGAGAACCCCCGAGATGGCTCATATCTGGGTGCTCCAGTCATTTAAACATTTAAACCCCCTGGACTGAACCAAGCCCACTGAATGAATCCAACAGCTGCCTACATTTCCCATCGCCCACCTTGTCCGTTTCCTAATGCACCCTTACCTCTCCTCCTCTCACGCTTCACCTGCACATGTCCTCTCCTCTCCTCCCCGAGAACGCCATTCTGAAGACGACGGTCGTGCCGTCGAAACATGAAATACATACTGTGAGTGTCCTTTCTTTGTGTCTCTGTGCTTTGAATATT
This sequence comes from Hetaerina titia, assembly GCA_037158775.1. NCBI lineage: Eukaryota > Metazoa > Arthropoda > Insecta > Odonata > Calopterygidae > Hetaerina > Hetaerina titia. The sequence goes on along the minus strand of CM073778.1, from coordinate 77,613,932 downwards.
TTTATCTGTGTGTTTGTGTGTCGTCGGAGTGCGCTCTATTTCAAATACTTTTATACATATATATATATATATATATATATATATATATATATATATATATATATATATATATATATATATAATGAAAGAAAAAATATGTCAATAACCGAAATATAAGTTTAGAACCTTCTCCTCCGTACTTTTAAGCTATTTACATCGTCCACAAACGAAGGTTGGCTATACTGCTAAACAATTTGCGTCGGGATTTTCCCTAACTCACATCTGACCAAATATCTCTTCCTCACGTTCCCACAAGTCACATCACAGAAGAGGCTTCTTATCTTCCATCGTTAGATGCGCATCAGTACAATAAACGCCATCGAAATCAGTTCGATGGCGTTAGTGTCTACAGTCTATAGTGTACATATTACAGGTATCCATCATTTGTGCACAATTTTGAAATTATTTAAATTTATTGCTCTGTTTAATTGGTAGTCACTATTTGCTAAGCAAATATTCTCCGTATATTGTTTAGAATGAATTTTTCTCCAAAGTCCATAGAAGAGGTACGTTTTCCATATAGATAGAAATTTGTTGATTAAATTTGAGCTTTGAGATGAGGCTCAGAAACATTGGAAACAATGGGCCCAAACGAGCGCTTGAAATGAGTTTGAAGTGACCCTTGTTGTTGAACATTTAGGCCACGTGCACATATTGAATTGAATATGTTCTTATATGAAAATTAACCGTTTTGAACATACCCATGATTGGCGTCTAACATCTCCATGCCAAACAAAGTGAGAAGATCGCCGGTAAATGATCTCTCTGGAGTCGACCGCAGAGTAGAGTTGCCTGCAAACTGAAAAAATGAAAGGGAAAGATGTTAAGTCTGTGTGGATGACAGAATATTTAATAAAACTTGTTCTCGTAGGCTTGGTACTTTTAGAATGAAACCCAAATGAAAAAAAATACAATTAGTAATGAATGTGAGACAAGGAGAAAAAAATTAGAGCAACTTCATGCGGAAGAGAAAGGTTGAAAAGAGAGATATGACAGCCATGAGAAGAGAGAGTGCAATAGGACTTGCCTCTCAAGTAGCAGAAGAAGTTAATTTAAGCAATAAGATCTGATTACTCTTAAGATCTTTTGTTTACTGAGGAGATATCCACATGGATATAAGGATTCAGTGTTTAAAAAAATAATTTGACGTGCAACAGTGTACACATTGAAGGTATGGACTATCGGGAAAGTATGTCTGAAGTGGAATAAAGGCCTTCGATACATGGTGATGCAATCTGGTAACGGATATGAAATATAAAGTAAAGAACGAGGTGTCGACGGAAATTTGAAAGAGAGAAAAAGATCAAAATGCCAAGGCCAGATAGATTGAGAAGTGGTAATATCCAAGTTTTATACGGAAAACGAAGAGAAAAATTTGTAGTGCGAATATAAATGACTGAAAACCAAACTGAGCGATTGAGTATTTGGCAGTAAGTTTGTTTATAGCATACGTAAAATGTAAGCTGTAACAAATTACGTGCATAAAATCCTTAGCAAATGATCCTTTGTTGTGCAACGTACACTTGCCCAATGCGAAAAGCCGGAAATTTTCCTAGGCAGCCTTCGTATTTACTTTTTATTACATGATTGCTTTTACGTAAATGGCCGAAATTATTAAAATAAAAGGCTTCCCCTCATTTTCCACTTTGTCTATAAGAGAGATCTGAAGTGATTATGTCACATTTCACACATCGAGGTAGACAACTGGCACAGAACCCGAGGAAAGTAGCTCTATTTCGGTCGCTTATTTTGGTTCCAGTTCCGATGCGATCTGGAATCCCAACTGGAGAGAAAATGTGTTAACGATTTCATGACGAAACGAACGACGGAATTTGGAAGTTTTCACGAAGCGGAACCATCTGGAGCGATATTTTTGGTTCCCCGTTTCAGAGTCACTCCATCAAAGTTTAAGATTCCTTTGAAGAAAAATATCTCCTTTGGGTACGAGATCGAGCTTCAAGGCGAAAATGTGTGAAAAGTGCAGTCTGGGCTGTGACTTCGATTCGGCGATGATTGGCTGGCAGAATTAGTGACAGAATGATGCAGAATATGATGAATCAGAATGAGAACCAGAAACACAAAAACGAGAAACAACAAACAAAATATTCGTATGAAATCTCCTTGTTCCAGAAATCAACCTTAATACCGTAATTAATACGTACCGAGGTTCTCTGAAACAATGAAAATAAGAGTAGTTTCAAAACACTAAAACTGAGTGTATTCCTGTATATTACTCCCTTCAGGATGAAATAAAAAAATAAATTAATGTATATTCTTCTTCGTGGCTTCTTTTTCAAATGTGAAAGCTACGGGGTGAAACTAAACATATGAATGGAGTTTGGATCGGTGACAGGCATGCTATGATTAACACTTCTGGACTACTGTCATTAATGCTTTGATGTTCAATTAAAGAAATGCAAAGTATATTACAAATAAAGACAATGAAATGTATGGAACAGATTTTTTACTAACGACATCACCGCGATCACTGCGATCAAAGTTTTCTTTTTAAAATATTTTATTTAAGAAAGGATTTGGTTACGCCATAACATTGACTTGGATGAAAATAATTCCTGAAAGTGGAAGATTTGTTTATTTAGAACGCTATGATAGTGGACGTTATTTCTATCAATTCAATGAGGAGACACTGTAATCAAACCAATAAAGACTATTATAGACCGGAATTACAATTCCTATTCCTTAGTGACAGCTTAGTTTCGGCTGGAAGTATAATACATGCAGTCCCATTTCGCTGAGAATTCTTCGTTTCGCTTTCCAGCACCTATTCATCTTTCGTAATCTTCCGCGTCCAATATGGGCCGTAACCAGTTTGGCGCGGACGTGACCCATCTACCAGGCCGTGGGAATGCTGTTTACGTCGCCACCCGCGCCTCCGAGGCGCGCCTGGTGCTTATGCAATATTGCGATTTTGTGTGTTTGGAGGGTTGCGTCTTCGCGCCCGTCCCGACTACCGCGCCCAAATGAGAGGGAGGTGACGTCACGTCACCTGACCACGCCCCTTGGAATTAGACCAAGAGGATGTGCCTTTCAGGGGGATTCGGTGGAATGGGCAGATGGAAGGGGTAAGGGAGCGATTGGAGGTGGATAAATGGAATGCACATCCATCGTGGGGAGTTGCTCTAATTCCGGCCGCGTGCTCGAGATAGGTGGTGAGAGGAAGTGCGGATTGCGCTGCCTCCTATCGGATAAGGATTTGATATGTTAATGAAAAATGCATATTCTTCCATCCAGACAGAGTCTATTAATATACGTTGATAGCGTTGAAATTATTCATGGCGAAATCAGGCCCATGAAATCATGTCTTAAAATACACCACTATAGAAAATATTACAAAGAAGAAGAACAATCACAAGTACTTAAGCTATACTATGTGGATGAGGAAATTCCGCAATGGTGGGAATCGAGCCGGCTACCTTGAGATCTGCTTATAATACTAAAATTACCAAGCAAGGACGATACCCCCCCATCCTATAGCGACGGCGGAATTGACACAAGATATATATAGACGAAAAAAAAATAGAGAATCAAAAGAAAAATTGGGAGGTAGTCTACAGAATCGTTATGAGTCCCGCAAACTAGCTCCAGATTCTTCTCGTAACGAAGGGGGAAGTTCATCTCGGATAGGTATTCAACAAATAACACTCCTTCTCCACACCTTTCTCTAAGTTTTTCTATTTTTCTCTCAACGTTTATAAGCAGAGAAACGATTGACGTATTATGCCCAATCACCATGACTGTGAGAGTTAATATTTTACTAAACTCACGGCGATATTGTTCATAACTAAAAAAATCACAAATTTAACCTAATCAAATGCTCAAACAAAACAGAGCTGTAACACAAAAACGCTCAAAGGAGCACATTTATATTTTTTCGGTGGTCCTCATCAATATAAGTGAAATTCTAGTTTTTGAAAATTAAATAAATAATGCTCTATATCCTGCCAATCTGTACTGTTTAACATGGATCGATGCTGTTTTTTCTAAGCTTGGAAATTTAATAGCCACAAACAATTTTAATCGTTATCGTAAGAAGACTTTGACCTGAAGAAGGCCTCAGTGCCGTCGAAACGTCAAAACTACATATGTGTCTCCTTTCTTTGTGTTTCTATTTTTTTTAAATCTATATATGTGTATTTTTTATTTATTTGTGCATCGCCGAAGAGCGTTCCATTTCAATGCTCTTTACATATATATATATATATATATATATATATATATATATATATATATATATATATATATATATACATGAAACCACCTCAATTATCATTCCCAAGAAAATATGATTGACGCAAAAAAGAAATTCCTAGTCCTAGCAACTGCGGGACTCGGCCCGAGGGGCCGTGTGTCGTGCCCGGCAGCGGGGGAGGCAAAGCTTCCGCGGTCGTCATCCCACGAAATCTTAGCGGGGGAGAAAAAACAGCAGCAGGACAGAAGACGCAGAAGGAGACAAAAGTAGTTAGAATAGGAACATGGAACGTCAGGACAATGTTGAGGAGAGGCAAATTAGAAAATATTAAGCGAGAGATGGAAAGAGGTAATATAGATGTTTTAGGTCTCTGCGAGGAGAGATGGAAAAATAGCGGGGATTACTGGAGTGACAATTATAGAGTGAGCGACGGGGACGAGAGCCAACGAGGGGTTGCCGTAATTTTAAATAAAGGGGTAGGAAGAAGCGTAGTCAACATAGAGCAAGCAACTGATAGAATTTTACTCGTAGAGATTAAAGCAGAGCCGATGAACTTAGTCATTGTTCAGGTATACATGCCAACGAGCAACCACAAGGAGAAAGAAGTCGATAGGATGTACGATGAGTTAGAGGATATCACCGCGTGTGTTCCTGCAGGGAAACATTTGATAGTGATGGGGATTGGAATGCGACGGTAGGCGAAGGAAGAGAGGGTGGTGAGGTGGGGGAATATGGGTTAGGCACGAGGAATGAACGCGGGGAGAAAGCGATTGAATTCTGCAAGAGACAGGGGTTAGTCATCACCAACACATGGTTTAGACATCACAAAAGGCGTAGGTATACATGGAAAATGCCAGGTGACTCAGAAAGGTATCAGTTAGATTATATTATGGTTAGGCAAAGGTTTAGGAACAGTGTGATAAATTCGCACAGTTTCCCAGGAGCGGATGCGGACTCTGACCACAATTTAGTTGTTATGAAATGCAACGTCCGTTTCAAGAAGATAAGGCAAGGGCAGCGGGTTAGGAAATGGAACGTAGAAGCATTAAATGGATTAACAAAGAAGGAGTATCAGCAGGCTGTAGAGAAAATAATGGATGACGGTAAAGAACTGAGTACTATCGAAAAAAAATGGGAATGTATCAAGAAAGGGATATTGGAAGCCGCTAAAGACACTATAGGAACCGTTAATGGGAAAAGGATAAGGAAACCATGGGTAACGGATGAGATGATTGCAAAGATGAATGAGAGGAGAAGATGCAAAAATGTAAACACCGAGTTGGGCAGAATGAAGTACAAAGAGTTAAACAATAAATTGAGAATGGCCACAAATTAAGCAAAAGAAGAATGGTGGAAAACGCAATGCGAGGATATGGAAAGTTTACCGAAGAAGGGTGAAATTGGTGCTCTATACAGCAAGGTTAAGTTATTATCGGGAAGTAAGAAGGCAAGATCTGTACTAACAGTTAATGATAAGTGGGGTAAGATAATAGTTGAACCAGGAAAAATCCAAGAGAGTTGGAAGGAATATATAGAAACACTGCATGGTAAAGAACTTAGGCCGACAAGGTTAGACATAGAAAAGGAACATGACGTAGAAGAAGATAGCTTAGGTCCAGGCATACTCGACGATGAAATAGAAAGGGCATTAAAGGAGATGAAAGCAAATAAGGCTGTGGGGGTGGACAATATTCCTGTAGAAATATTGAAATGGTTAGGGAAAGGTGGGAAGAAGGCCATATATGGACTGATTCGTAGTATCTATGAGGAAGGAATCTGGCCGGAAGATTTTGTGAGATCGGTGTTAGTTCCTATTCCAAAAAAGGCAAAGGCTGGAAGAAGTACGCGTGATGCCATTGCAGTAATGAGATCACTAACTGAGAGGAATATAGAATACAACCAGGACGTTTTTGCCCGTTTTGTAGATTTCGAAAAAGCGTTTGATAGAGTGAATTGGGAAAAATTAATGCGTGTATTGCAGAAAATAGGAATGGATTGGAGGGACAGGAGACTGATCCGCAACCTGTACATGTCTCAGACAGCTCAGGTGCGAGTGGGGAACGGAGAGTCCGGATGGGCAGTGTTAGGAAGAGGGGTAAGGCAGGGTTGCCCATTGTCACCGATACTGTTCAACGTATATGTAGAGGAGATGATTAAAGAGGCATGGGAAGAACTGGAGGTAGGAATGAAAGTCGGAGGGGAATACGTAAAATCGGTTAGGTTTGCTGATGACCAAGCATTAGCTGCTCAGTCAGCCAAGGGGTTGCAAGCATTGCTGAGTGAATTGGAGGTTCAGTGCGATAAATATGGGATGAGAATCAACATTAATGAAACAAAGGTTATGCGATTCTCCAGAAAGAAAAAGGCTAAGCTAAATATTAAAATAGGCGGGGAAAAAATAGAGCAGGTAGAGCAATTTACATATCTCGGAATTGTTTTGGACCAATACGGTCAAAGTGGTAGGGACGTAAGGAGAAGTATTGCGCTAGGCAAGGAGGCCTTCTGAAGGAGGAAGGAGTTGATGACGGGGACGTTGAGTAGGGATGTTAAGGCAAGACTCGTGAAAACTCTGATATGGAGCGTAGCTATGTACGGCGCGGAAACGTGGTCACTGAAGCAGGAGGATAGACGTAGATTGGAGGCTTTTGAAATGTGGGTGTGGAGATGAATGGAGAAGGTGAAATGGACCAAAAGGAAAACAAGAGGAAGTACTAGAGATGGTGAGTGAGGAGAGGGGTTTGTTGAGAGAAATCCTATGGAGGCAGGAAAAATGGATGAAAGGCGTATTGAGCGGTAGTGGAATGTTGAAGAGGGTAATAGAGGGGAGAATGTTGGGCAAGCGAGGTAAGGGCAGGAACAGGATAGGGATGTTGGACGGGATGAAGGGAGGAAAGAAATACACCGAGATGAAGAGGGATCTGATATAAATTAGTTTGCTAGGTGGGGAGTCACAAAATGTTTATTTGATAGTTGTGTCCATCCAAAAACCTACCTTAAACGGTAGATTACCTAATAATAATAATAATATATACTATATACATATATGTGTGTGTGTGTAAATATATATATAATGTATAACAGTACTATCGTTTCTTCTGAGGAAGATGGGGCTATCTTCCGTCGAAATTATTGCGGCATAACGTCGTGTGAATGTTCTCTTTATGTGTACCTATATTTTTTGTTGCTGTCCAAGTTTTTTATTCAACACTTTCGCGTTGCTTCGACGATATCACATCTCTCTCTCTCTCTTTCTCTCTCTCTCTCTCTCTCTCTCTCTCTCTATATATATATATATATATATATATATATATATATATATATATATATATATATATATATAACACAATACTTATGTGAAAATCTCACGAACGTGAATAATATGCGCGCATACTATATTGACTCCGTAAACGTGCTATGCCCAGCATCGGGACCCATTCCACATTTCATTCAGAGGCACGCAACGCAGCATCTCTCCGCGTCTCATCATATCTTCGTCCCATTTTGTCCTCTTTCCACCCTCTCTCTTTATCTCGACCGTCTTGCGGACGCCCATGGGAGCGGTCGATCTTTTTTTCGTGTTTCAGAATTCTTTTTGGGATTTAGCTGATATTGCATATTTATTACTCCTGGTTTAAAGCTGGAAATGAAATATTATTAAGAAGCTTCCAATGCTACATCACATGTTTTTTAAAAATCACTGTAATAAACCAAAAATAATTTATGGATGCCTTTAAAAAAATATCCAGTGTCCACATTTATGTCAGGTTTCAAAAAGAAGGCAATTGATTGAGGCAAAGGATACCCAGGATTGTTCTCGTTGAGGCGAATCTTTCTGGGATTAGGATGGTCATTTTTTGGAAGAATTTGTCTTAAAATCTAGTATACGTCTCTTGTTCTTGTCCTTCAAAACATTAATTTCTTTATTGCCAAAAAAAACAAGTATGACTGTTGATTTCGGAGTAAGTTTTTTCAAATATGTGATAAATGATTTTTTTTAACTTTCCAGTCTGTGGTCTTGATTTGTTATTTTTGAAAAAAGTATTGACGGCAACCTTGGTAGTTTTAAGTCACTTATCTGTAAACCCACCCCTGTTTTAATAATTTTATCCTTTGACCGAAAGAGAGACGGCATTTTGTGCAGAAAATGAAATGTTAAACTGATGAAAAAACTCGTCGTAGTACTATAATGAAAAATAATTACTAATTTTATTTCTGCAAAAATATTAGCCAATAGGATTCAGCAGACAATATAACGGATTTATCAAACTTCGTTGGGGTAATTGGTAATTTCATATACAAGGTTAACTTTGAAAACAAATTGATAATATTTAATACCCTTTTCTTTTATTTGACGACGGTATATCAGCAAATATAAATTGGAAAAATATGTGTGTTTCTTATTTTTTCACACTATCAGATGATAACTATTAATCAATATGTTAATCAATGTTTGACCAATATATTTAGAAAACAAGGCACTCAGTAACTGAGTTGATAACTGTTGTATCATGGAATTTCGATACCACGTCATTACGCAGTTATAACGGAGTACTGACCTCACCGGGACGGTGTATGTGTGCCCGTATGGGCCGACAATTAACGCTTGGACTGTTGAAATTGTGAGAAAATTTACGGCCTTTTTATTTTACTTATAAATAATGTGTCCCATGGCGTAGATGAAAAATTGTAGTCTTTTTAACTATCAAAGTAGGAAACCGACCACTAAGGCCATTTACGCCGGATGTCAAGCAATAGCTTAAGTATTACATCTACATGAATACTCTACGAACTACCAAAAAAGGTGTGTGGCAGATTGTGTAGTACCAGGAGGAAAGGGTGAGGGGGTTGGGGTTTTTCAAGCAGTCAAAGCAGTGGAAACATGTTGATTTACCACCACCATGGAAAGCAAAGGCAATATGAGCGGCCGGAAAATATTTGGGATGCGAAGAGGGTCCTGCTGATAGATTATCTTCTCACTTGTCAAACAGTTAATGGAAAATACTACGCTAATCTCCTGGACCAATTACAGCAAAAGATACACGAAAATAGATCAGGTTTGGCAAGGAAGAAAGTCATCTTTTATCAAGACAATTCATCCCCATACACAAGTATCGTTGCCATGGCAAAATTACGTGAACTAATATGCGAATCATTGCCTCCCCCCTTTATTTGCCTGATATGTAATAAACGGGTATTCTGCAAGCTAGAAAGTATCTAATTGTCGAAATGGGATCCAGACATTGGAAGAAATGCACTAGTGAACGTACAGGTAGACTACATTGAAAGTTTTTAAAAAATCACTGAGATTAATTGTTTATTTTGATTCCATTCCGAGAAATTATCAAACTACCTTCGTATAACTGGGTGTATGTATGTGGAATGTATATATGTATATATTATACATGTAAACACATGCATAGATTCATATAAATGTGTCTTTATATAATATAATAAATAAGGAATAAAATAATATAAAATATGATTATATACACATACACTTACATATGCACACCACTAGACTTTAGCAATAATAGAATAACATATAGGGAGCGATAGCATAACTTGCTAATTTGCATAGCATTTGTACTTCAAACCAGTAAATTATGCTGCCAAACTCTGTACTTGTTTCTCCAATATATCTTTACACTTTTTTCTATCAATAAGTTTTCTCGAATCCGTCCTTGCATATTTATGTAGTCCCTAAATTGACATTCATTTTGATGATTCAGATAATCATTAAAACAAATTCATCAGTTTTACCGAGAGTCGAACCTCCGTATTTGGGATACAATCTACCCTCGATGTGGGATTCGAACACACGGTCTTTGGGTTAGCAGTTTAGCCCGTGACAGCGGCGTTCTCAGTCGGATAGACATGTTATTGACTAATTTTTCTCCATTTACCTTCTATCTCCCTTCATTCCATCCAAAATGAAATATTATTTTCTTCCCTCTACCTTCTTACTTAGTGTTCCCAACACGTACTTCATCTTGACCAGGGGACTACTTATAGTAATATTCTAAATGTAGGAAGGCATGATGTATCACCGCTGAAATTTTTATAGCTTAAAATCATGGACGTCTTTCACTGGACTCTGTAGTTCTACGCAGGTAACTGTGGCTTATTGGAATGTAGAGAGCTTTAAATGTCTCAGAGGAACAACAAACCTAAGTTATAGAGTTCATTTTCATTGGTATAACTTGTCTACGCAACAATAGATGTAGTAAATGTAATTGGAAGGATATTTACTCATAGCTTTACGAATATAAAACGTGGTGATGTGTTTCGAATGTCTAGTTGTCAATGATTTGTCGTTAAGATGATCTCTCGTATTTGGTCCACGTCGTAAACTCCAAACTGCACACTCAATAGACTGTTGACATCCAAACACGCAGAATTGAGGTTCACCAATACGTTACGCTGGCTTCATTAAATAAAGCACCGAGGAACTACCATCGTAAAAACTGGCCCTGACATTGACGGTTCATTGCCGTAACAGGCATACAACAGTCCGGTCACCACTGAGGCAACAGGTTACAATATGCATATATTATTCCCGCTTCTGTTGTGCTGGTTAGGAATTTTTTAAACTCGTCATCAGTGGGTACAAACACGCATTCAAATGTCTTAAAGAGTCTCGATTGACTTCAAGAAGAAACGAGTGATTTTTAAACATCACGCTTTGGCAAGAATCTTCTGCGCTAAGTTAAAAGAGCGATATAGGGTGTATTTTGAACAATTGCCTTTTTAAGAGACATTCTTCAATGACATAACAGAACATTAAAATGATGGGACGGTGGATCCAACGGCATAAAACGGCATGACAACTTTTATGGACGACATCTTTATAACGGGACAATCGTGAGTATTGAAGAGCTCTCCTGCACGACCCTGACAAAGGTATCAATACATTTCAAGGATTAAAACAAAATATAATTTAAGTGAACGACGTGATTCCACCGTTTTTGACACGTATCACACCAAAATACAAACATTTCAACTGTCACTTGGCACCTTTCCGGTGATAATGGAAACCAACGTTAAATTTTAAAATATCTCGTTTTTATTTTCCCCATACACCGTTATTACATGTTTCATTAATGTAACACAAATTTCAATTTTAAAATGTTATGATAACACATTTTTATAAATGAATGCAAACAATTTAATAATAACAGACAATAATTTTATTTAATCATCAATGAACTTATTTTGCCCTGCTACGGAGAATCCATTTTCTCGATTAACTACCCTTCAAAGTGTGCAATGATCGAAAATATTAATAATATCAAGATTACTTAATGAAGCTTACGGTCAATGTATTATTTCCTTCCTATCCTTTTCACTTCACCCACTTCATGTTAGTACACTTTACTAACAACTACATTAAGTGCACGAAATCTATGTGTATCTGTAACAAACACTGTTCTAATGAAAATATCTAATGCATGGAGCCTTAAATCCCTCTTTGCTTATTGCAATGAAATTTCACTACTTTAGGCCGCTTCGGCATTTGTAGCTGTGATGCACTTAGCTCAAAAAATGTATAAAAAATGACTAAATTCCAGGGAAACCAATTACCTTGGAGTGTGTACAGTTTTGTTGTCATGTAGTCTTTCAATCAATATTTTGATGTGTCAATTATTGGCATAGCATTTCATTATGTTAAACAAAATATCTCAAGTATCATATTTTATCTTATGTCGCAAGAGAATTCCCAGAGACTTTTTAATAACATATAATAATCGAATGACTTTAAAGGGATTTGAGGAACAAGTAATTTTTCTTTTGCTAATTTTTAAGCTATCCCTGCTCCAATTAATCTAATTTGAAAGGGATAGGGGAGTTTCAAAAAAGGGACTCACATCACAAAAAAATTATAATCTTGGAACCGAAAGCAATGAAGGGTGGAGGGGCGGCGTTTGCGTTTCCGATTTTGGAATACCAACGATTATTTCTATGAAAAAAGTTGTATCTGTCTTTCCTATATTACATAGGGGAGTCATGGGCACATTTTTCGTGATAAAATTCCAATATTAAGATTCTACAAAATATGAGTTGATTAAGAAATTGATTCTTAAATAGAGGCAGCTAATTCTTATTTACTACGTGTACTTTCCGTTTTATCCACATTGAAAGATGAAATATCACAGATATTTAGACCCACGAAACATTTTTTCTTTCCTTTTTTGAGTCCGTTGCAGGCAATAGCCTAAACTATCACACTAAAACTCACATTACGAATTGGTAACTAAATGAATACGTTGTTTCATTGCGTTTTAAATACGCTTGAAGTAAGCTTAAGTTCCCGAAACATAAACTGAACGGAAAATAGATAGTCAATATGAATTATTGCCATTACGGTACCAGTATAAACTTTAATATTCATACTGATTATTCAAATATTTGATCTGATTTGAACCCATTACACTGCTTCATGTGAACACTTTGCCATGAATATGAGAACTCTTTAAGGGATGGTCAATAATGCAAAAAACGTTGCATTATAATAAGAAAAAAACTATTGCTCTCATTTAAAATAATACGTGAATTGATGCTTTCATAGGTTTAAGTATTCTCCCGCGGCAAATTTGGCATTACTGAGTACTTACTAAAAATGAATCTACGGCGAATAACGATGGATAAAAATTCTTACTTAAGTAAGCAACGTCAACCCATTTATATAACGATACGTAACGTTATATTCACTTAATAAAATACACAATGCAATGAGTGGATTAAAACACGCCATAATAAAAGAATATATAAGGTATTTTTGAATGAAGAGGACGAAACAAAAGATGCCCGCACAAAATTACGTCGAGGTAGTAAGAGAAAAGATATAAAATAGCATTCGGATTGACGAGACGAAATTTGAAAAATAAAGAGATTTAATAGAAATAATGTTCGCAAAATGAAGTAGGAACTTTGACATCTGCAAAAATTATATCTGTGAGAATGGTATTGAATATATTTCTTCAAAACATTCAAATTTTGATAAATCCGGTTTTGGAGATGTCATCTACCAAACTTTTCTAAATTATTTCACGAACGTCAATATATATATAGTATGTGTGTGTGTGTGTGTGATATATGGATATATCTTGGGGATAAATATACCAATAAATCTTGATTTATTTGAGAAAATTTTAAAAATAATAAATTGAGAAATTTCGGTAATGTCTATTTCACTTTACCAACTTTTTTCCGTTAAATAATCGGTGTATGACATCGGGAAAAAACTAAATGTGTTCAACGATAACATGTTAAGTATCGAGAAAAGCATCGACTCCGATGCGATACGTCGTTACGTTTTGGCCATTCCGTGCGACCGCTCACCAAGAGCTGACCTACTCGACCTCACATACCCTCACACAACACCGCCTCGCGGAAATACGACCCCGACCAATGCCGCGCCTCGCCTCCACTCCCCCCCCTTCTGTTCTCCCTCTCACGCAGAGGAGGTCAGCGGCTCAATCAGAAGAGGTCCAGTCTCCCAGGGACGACGCCGCCGCCGCCGAAGAGGAGGCGGGGACAATTGAGGGAGGGGGCCAAGAGGCGGAGAGGAGCAAAGAGGAGGCGGCCGCCATCAAGATACAATCCACCTTCCGCGGCTACGCCGTCCGGAGGGATGCTGGGAAGGCGGTGGAAGGGGGGAAGGGCGGGCCTGGCGAGGGGAAGGAGGGCGACGCGGGGGGAGAGGGTGCGTGCTCTTCAGGGGCGGCCGTGGTGTCGGCTGACGAGAGTGGCGATCCGCTGGCAGTCGTCCCGAGTGAGCCGTCCCCGAGGCACGCGACGCCGGTAGCGGCGGACGTCGACGACCGGGAGGAAGACAGGCGGGTGTGGGAGCGACTGGAGAGGGAACGGGAGGACCAGGCGGCGGCGTGCATCCAGCGAGGTTACCGCGAATACCGGGAGTCCGGGGCCGGCGGCAAGAGGCTCCGGCGGGAGGACGCCTTGACCGCCTCCACTAACTCGTCCGCCTCTTCCTCCTTCCCCGCCTACGGTCTCCGGACTTCGGGCGAGTTCCACGACCTCGTGCTCCTGCCGCCGCTCCAGTCGGCGGACCTGGCCGGAGACACGGGAGGGATGAGGCAGGGGTGCGGGGTTCCGACGGACGGGTCGGGCGGACCCCAAGGGGACGCTGGGGCTCGTGGGCTGATGGACTCCGCGGCGGCCAGAATACAGGCGGGATACCGGGGGTACAGGGTGCGCAAGAGGCTGAGGGAGGTGCAGAACAACGGGCCTAGTAACCACAGAGGTGAGTGGGTCGGATGCACGCACGCACAGGGTGCAAAGCGTACTGTCATCATTGTCATTTTTGGTGTACGGATAATAAGTTTTTGAATTGTTCAAAAGAAAACACTTAAAAGCCAATTTTCGTGGACTTGCCTCAGCATAAACCCTTGTTCACTCTTCATTAGTTCCAGTTTGTTTTCTTTGTAACATCTATCGGCTTGCATAGTCTTAAAAATTAATCTTTCTAATTCCTCTGCCCCATTTAAAAAAAATGCTCAAAAATTCAATGGGATTGTTAAAGTCTCAGGACTCACTATCCCATCATCTCTCAATAAATTGTACTATTCTATTTATAATTCTATAATATATATATTTAATGTTCTATTTTATAGAATTAGATATTTATAGCTTTCCTCAGTCGGGATCCTTTATTGTCATCGGGGAAAAATTCCCAGACGGGGAGAGAAAGTACGCAAGAATCTCCTCCCTTTATGCTCTATCATCCCTCTTTATCCTAAAAATTAGAGAGATTCAGTGTAAAACAGGTAGATTAAAACAGGTGTCATTTTTCCCACAAACTATAAGGGATCAGAATTAAATAACGTTTGTCCGACTGGGCTAAGAGGGAAAGGTGTTTTTGGTCATTGGTAGTCTAGCGTGTAGTCGCCCCTTGCCACATACCCCAGCGGTGGCTTGCAGGGTACTAAAACATCAAAATAATACCAAAATATTCGATTCAAATCAACAAGCATTTTAGCCTTTTCCACTCTTACGACTGTTTTCCATTATGGACTTATGTGTCGGTTCTACTTTGCATTGGAAACGACTCATGCTCAAAAGATCAATGCAAAATTCTTTTATTGTATATTTTATATCTCCAGTTTTTATTCTTCGCGCAACAGGCTGGAGGACTTTCTTTGTAAGGATGTACACTTCGAGGTAGAGTTTGTGAATATTCTGATATTTTTATTTGAATTTTAAAAGGTAATTTTATCCTCCATTTCTTTATTATATTTTGTCGACTTTAGAGACTTATCAGATACTTCCCGAAATTCGACTTACAATTTTGATGGAAATAGGTGTTATTTACGGGCGATGGATTCTGCGTTTCTTGTGAGCGTAGGTTCCCCCCGTGCCGAGACTCAAGGTGGACACCCGCGCGTGTACAGTTTAGATTGGAGAAATCGGTCTCGTGACGCACGCAAGCACTTAGGACAACTCAAAACAAACCGCGGGGAAACGGATCAGGCGGTACCTTGACACGCTGATGTGAACACAAACGCGAGATAGAAATTTCCGTGTGAATAAGACTCTTTTTCCCATTCGTCGTAAATAAAACGAGCCACACTGAACGTCGACTTCATCAATTTTTACGTATAAGAGTGTCTAAAAATCGTCTTTAGAATATTTTATATGGTCACTGTGAATGCGCGCCTTTTATCTAACTGCGAGTTTTTCTTGTTGTAGTAGATACTAGAGGAAACGACTGACAGCCGAGGTCATTTGCAGCCCTGCGGCGGTTTTTTTAAACCAAGGCTTACTAAGGTCACACACATTTTTGTTGGTTCGCGAGGTATTTTATGTGGATATGGATGTATATTTGAAGCCGGAACCTCGGGGTGAGAAGCTTAAACTTTAGCTACCGCACCATACCTATTCCAAACAGTTCAGATATACATTTTTGCCCAAATGCATATTAACACTCACAGCAGAAGTCTACATCTAGATAATGTCAGGCAAACCGCCGCAACGGCGTGTGGCGGAGGGTGTTATGTAACCAATCACATATCAGTCAGTACATTTACATATAAACAATTAATTGGCTCGAACATTAAATAGACCTGGTTGACCAAGCAAGAAAGTACTTCATGAAAAAAAATCAGTAACGACTATTTAAATCATTTTGGGACAATATTCTGAAAATGGGTAGAAATAAAATGATGCATGAAACGACGAAATACGTAGATTACCAATGCTAATTATAAGTAATTACAAATTTCTCAACCTGACGAAATTCTTGTATATTCATACGGTTGGTCAAACAATGCTTTAGCCATGGGAAATGAGAATAACCATGGTGTTGACCAATTCTAATTTATTTTAATGTCGATATTCTTTTAGTTTACAAACTGAACAGGCAAGATACGGTTGAAAAAAATGCTAGTCTCATGCCGGTATACGGCATTAGGTGCGTTGGTCAATGGGCAAATAATCAGGAAAACAATTATTTCCACAAAAAAAATCCTGAGTCCAAAAATCAACGGTATCGTAAATTCGACGGAAGTCGCACTCCATTTTAAGTGTCTTCCACGCGACTCCCAAGCAGGAACTCCCCCCGTCGGGACTCGAACCCCTGTAATACACGAACTTGAGATTCACGTCGTTTTATTGCTCAGCAATCCATCAACAACGCATCTTGTTCCTTAAAAAATCCAACGAACAATGCGATGGAAATGTAAATCCTTACGTCATCCCCGGATTAGGGCGTGTCTTCACCATAACACCCTCACGCTTGAAGTGTACCCTGATGTTCATCTCAGCTGTTAAATTTGCGATTTTTTTCCTTTAATTTTAAGAATGACTTATTCAGACATTCTCTAAGCACATAAGCTACTTAAGCACGAAAAGTCGTCTATCTTTCTGAGTGAAGCGACATCTTGATAAGATTTTAATCCTGATGCTAGTCTGTGATATTTCCGGGCTGAATAATCTGATTAGTTTTGTTTACCCAGTACAAATCGATTTAATTACTTATTCGTTTATAACTTATTAATTTTTGTCAGACGGATCGTCAAGGTAAAATTCATTTAAACCTGATTTTTGCGATAAAAATTTGGAATATGGAAATGGAATTGTTTACAAAAGCAAAAAAAGGAATATGCATAACGACTCCCAATTCATTTTGATATCGGATACTGTGACGTCATAATAGGTACTACTCGTATGTTCCGGTCCTTCAGGAAAAAGTTCATTTAATTGTCATGGCTAGTTTACTTCCTTCTGACGTGGTCTTTTATGTTCATGTCTCGTTTCCTTAGCTTATAACTTTTTGAAATTGATATTACTATCAATGACTGTTATGTTCGTCGGTCTAAGCGCTATACGTGTTAAGAAAACGCTTTCATTTAAATTGCCGTTTTATTTAATCAAATAAAACGATTTCTTGAAGAATAAAAACATTCCATTTATTTGTTTGTGGTTTCAATTTGAAAACTTTTCGGAATTGGAGTTTAGGAGTGAATCCTTTGGAAACCAAAGTCGGAAATTAAGACGTTACAATCTGATAGTGAAACATTTGATTTAACTGTTGTGATTATTTTGAAATACCGATACTTGTTAGAGGCAGAAATAAGAGAAAAAAGAAAGCCCGCATTCGATAACGTACCTCACCATCTCTCCCGTGATATTAGAGAGGCAGATAGACCAAAGGGGCAACACTTAATTTATAAAACGCGCCTGATTTTAATTTAATACCCTAATAGTTTGAAAAAACTTGAAAGCCTGCAGGAAAACTATCCGCTATGCTAAACGATGCCTCCCTTCGTTTCATACCAATCTTATTTTCTTTCCTTTACATCTAAAGCATGGAAAAATGAAATTATATGGGTGTACTGATAAGGAAATGGATATGTGCTCTGAAAACCTCAAGGAGATCGGGTAAGGTTCTGCCTCCCCTCTCGGCTGAATCCCTAAATTCACTCTCATAATATTCTGAACGGCCAACTTTTGGCAATACGGTGTGCATACGCAGAGGAAGGGAAATATTGCTTCAATGAAATCTCTCATGATCAAGCCACGATCCACGCCCTCCCTCCCTCTTTGACGCCGCAAACAGACACCCCCCCCTGACTGCCAGCGACACTATACATGCCAATAATCCTGGCAATGCACGTCGGTTAGCGGGTCAAGGGACCGATTATATTTCCTATTTAAATCCTCGCAAAGATCCTGACGGCAAGACGCTAGCCTGGTAGATAAATTGCGAAATCTTCTGAAAGTTGCGAAATATCTTAAGCGGTCCATTGGATGGGGGTGTTAACAACAATCAATCACACTCAAACCTACTGAAGGTCGATTTTACAGTTGAGGGTAGAAATAAACTCTTATGTTGATCTACACACTCAATTGACAACCATAACATTTGTGAATTTAGCTCATGGGCTAGTTTATTTCCCTGAACTACAGGGAAATATCTGTATTTACGATCTAATTGAAATAGTTGTGATTTCGCAAATAAACGTTCAGTTAATAGAAAGGCTGTCTAAAGTAATGGTGGGCTAATGAGTAAATCGTTACATAAGTAATCGATGACCCCGGGTTCAAGCCCCGATAATGACTCTTGATCAACTCAGTTTTACGAAAACCGTGATTTTTTCCGTGCACTAGGAAGCTACAGTGTTCACAAGGAACCAGGCTGCAACCCCTTACCATAAATTGTACATTTCAATGAATGTGGAAAGTTCAACCGAAATGCCACGCCAACCGTCGGGGTTGATAGCTATGGTTGTTGTCTAGAAGGAACGAATTTGATGTATACTATATATATACAAGTCAGTGGCCCACGATATTATAAATTTGTGAATGATTATGTTCGTGTGTGCTTCATATAAATGATCGGGCTTTAAAATCATTGTAGAAGACGAACGGATGACGAGATCATGTACACGAATCAGACTAGCGTGTATATTATGAAAAACGTATATATTTTCGTAAAATGAAGAGCGGAGATAACTTTAATGCCGACGCTTAAGTATCATCAAAAAATTATGTCAATTGGTCCACTTTATGGTCTAAAAATACGAAAGACTAGGATGTTCATGTTAATATATCTCCGGAAGCGACCCATGTGCCTTTAAAGGGCATATTATTGCCCTTTAAAGGCATCAATATATTATCATAATTATTTTTTATGATGTTTTCCTCACTGCCGTGATTTGTGCTTTACATCTTGACGGATAAAGACAATAAATTAGCCATTAGTAACTCTGCATTTGTGTTTTCAAGAAAAGAAATAGATACTGTAAGAAGCAAATCTTGTCGAAAACATACGTATAGCGCAATTTGGAGAAAATAGATTTCAGGGTTTAACAAAATATCCGTTTTAACAAAATAAGGGTAATGGTTTAGTGGAAATTTCTGGACCGAAATCGGATTTAGCTCCTGCTCGCCCCAAGTTTCTTCATATTCCTTTTCTCCTGTAGGTTAACCAGCTAATGACTGTCATTATCATTGGTTGATGTAGGGCATCATTTTTTTTATTGTATCTGGAAGTTTTCCATTCGTTATCTTTGCAGTATCCGTGAATACTGTGGACTAGTTCCCTATATAACTCCCGTTTATTCCATTGAATGGAACGACGGAAGCCCCCGAGCGAGGATTTAAATCCAAACTCTTTACCCGCATTCACGCCATAGTAGCCATGAAGGAAACACGCCATGCCCTCGTCTGCACCTGCTCTCAAGGCTATTTCCGACTCCTTGCGCTTAGCGGACGCTGCACGGGAGACAGTTTCCCCTCAGGGAAGCTAAAAACCCTTGCCTTAAATATTCTCGACGTCGCCATTCACGGCCCCGCGCGCACAAGCAAGACCATGTTAATTGCAGTTGTTATCTATGGCCACCTGCCAACAATCTCCTAGGATAATGTTGAACGCATTCCTTCATGAATCTTGGACCCAACGACAGACGATTCTTTTCGTTCCTCCACGCATTGCATACTTTCGGATTCGAATTGATGGAAACGTGGAATTCGAAAGTGTGTGGGTCTGGTCATTTTAATCACAAATAAAATATTACATATATATGTGTGTGTGTATACATACATATGTTTTAAACAGAAACATAACACAGAGAAAGGACACACATATTTAGTTGACGTTTCGACGGCACAGCCTTCATTATAAGAATCGACAAGATATTTGATTGCCTGTTTTCTGTGTTTCTGTGAGTTAATGTTTATATATATATATATATATGTATATATATATACAACTTTGATTAAAGCATATTATATTTAAATATTATATACATTTAAATATATTATATTTACACGTACAAAATGTGCATCAAGATGGCACTAGCAAAGAAAAACAAAAACACAGGAACACACTAAAAAGAAACTCAGACATATTCCAAATTTTTGGTGGCGTTACCACCTTTCTTAAAGAAGAGAAGGCTGAGAAGTGTGGTATCGCCACCGAAAATGCGGAATACGCGTTAGTTTCTGTGTTTTTGTTTTTGTTCGCTAGTTCTATCTTTGTGTACATTATTATTAACATTCGTGAGACTTTCACATAAGGTGTATATGTATGAAAAAATATATACAATATTTATATACATATATATACAGGTATATTGGAAATATTTAAGTCAAATAAATGAAGAAGGACTTAATGTAGATGAGGTTGCTGGATTGTATTTTGTTAGGATTCACAAAATATTTATTTGGTTACCTTGTCCATCCAAAGCCTACCTTAACCGGTAGATTACCTTATGATAATAATAGTTTTTTATGTATATATTACATATATGCGTTAAGTGAATCATTTGATTGATATATATTTAAGTATACATATCTTTGAAAGTAAATATCACGTATGTATGGATCCAAAAGCAAGGAAATATGCACGTTTAGTTAAATTTTAGGTGACTATGCATGGATAACTGCCATGTTGGTGTTCAGGTAAAGTTCACCTCATACAAGCGACTCTTACTACATGTGTACTATGAATGCTGAAAATGTGAAAAAGAAACTTGTTGTTCAATAGATGTCAACGTGTTCACAAAATTTGTTTCAAAGCCCTCAGATTGTTGGCGTTGTTAGCAAAACCCACCTCTTCACCTCGGCCAATGTTCAAAAACCCTTCAAAAAGCTATGATTGCATAAAATTGTTCGAGTTTTCTTATTTCGGAGTTTTTTTTAAACTCTCAAACCACGCCAAGACGGTACCATTCAAGTGAGGATTGGTAGAGTAAGTCGAAGTTGGCTGAGGCTAATTGGTAATTAGAGGACACCTGACATGAATTAGCGCTCCTTCCGTTAGAGTAGACTATTTCATTCTCATCCTAGCCTACTGTAGAACACCGCACAGTCCATAATTGTAAAATAAAACAAATAAAGTCGTTTAGTTTATGTTTTCGTGAAAGGAACTGTGTCAATAATGGTTTTTCGTTGGCTCACCATTCACACTCTCAATTTATTTGCCTACATGGAGCGACTTAACATTTTAGTCAGCGAGGTACGCTTATTTTCCGCACGAAATGCAGTTTTGATACATAAAGTAATTCTTAGCACGATAAATAAAACAGTACTCGGGTTTGGCAAAACGTATCCATTAAAGCGATTTAATGACTTTTCAATTTTTAAGAAACGGTATTTATATCAGGTGTAGTGTTGACGAGACTCCTGAATTTACATACGATCTGAGTATAGTATGCAAACAGAGCTATTTATCTACCCATTTTATCTTTGCAAACAACATTTTCTGATTCAAAAAATCTTTGTTTGTGTTGCCGAGAGTAGAATTTTCCACACAAAATGTTAAAATATCACGCTGATGACTGTACTAATTACCGAAACTATGGTAACGAAATTGAAGATTTGATTCGAAACACTAAGTGTATTTTTCTACATACGTCTTAGCGTTATTTATTGGTGCAGTGTTTGTTCTGCCTAAGCCATCTAGTTAAGTGAAAGAAATTAAATGAAGTCTCAATTTCACCCTTATTCAAGTGGTTTTCATGTCTTCCCTTATTTCATGTCTTTAGTTATAATCGTTGGTGACTTTGGTGATGCCTCTTGCCACTATCTGCAATATCCAGCAATGGCGGTGTCCATAAATCAGCTTCACTTTACATCGGAGAAATTGTACATGGGACTGTGGTGTGCATTCCTCTCCCCGCCTCCTGGATGCGTCATTTCGCACGCGTCATGGGATTACAGTGAATTCCCCAGTTAAAACGCTCGAAAGAACGACCAGTCTGGCGGTGATGACTCACATTACGAATATTGAGAACAAAAGTGCTTAATAGACGAACCATGAAATATTCCTAGCTGAACCAGACCCTTACTATTACAGCCACGGACGTGAAAGATGTTTTTAATCAAGGGATACTTAGTTTCAAAAGTGACCGAATAGCGTTACTCTTTGTTGAGAGCATGATTTCTTTTATTTGGGAACAAATTTCTTTAATTGACAGTCGGGGAAATTAACAGTAAGAAACTGATGTGTAATGCAATACCACTATCTCACATCTAATCGAAATTGAAAAAAAATAGTTGAAAGTTTTTTAAAAATTCGTGAATATGGTTTTCAATAAAGTCTGCGATTTCGTTGAGTTAATAGAAGAGAATGCTTAGGTAGGATCTTCAGGTTTAAATGCTTCCGTACATACTTTGATACATACTTTCATGCCTAACAGATACAGGCATAAAAGCAATAATTTTATATGGAAATTTATAAATACTTGCTACAAAACTATCAATTCAAAACATTCCCTTCAAGAATAAACATAATTTCGGACCTTACTAGATTAGGCTTTTTTCTGAAAATCAATTCTAAAATAATAATAAATGATCAATATACGAGTATGTTTTCCCCAAACCTTTGAGCATGTAATAACGATATGGATTGAATGCCGGTCTTAAAAAGCTAATCACGTCAGAAATACTCTTAAAACCAGGAATAAATGCATGATCATAATCACGAATAGAGTTGGATAATGTAGATTAGATCCAAGGAGTTTTGCTATTAACGCATTTTCACCTTGAGAGCTCTCACTGTTCAGGGTCAAATTTATCCTCAGGGCGATGAGGTCAGTGAAGTTCATCTGCAGTTATTATCGCGGTGAGTGATGATCTTAACGATTGAGGCGTAACCCTTCATCTCCGGCATAATCGGCCACCTTCTGACTGTCCCAAGGGGGTCGAGGGGGTGGTGGGGAGGGTTGCTAATGGCTCGGGCGAATCCTCACCCATTTGCAGAGGATGCCAGTAACCCAGATCCCGTCACGAAGGGCAAGACCCCCCGGATTTTCTCCTTTATGGGACGAGCCGTGTATCTCACTCAAGTGGCGGAGAGAACGTGCCATTGGCCGCCACACATGCGCACATACACGCATACGTATGTACTTAAACGTGCCCGGAATGCGCGCGCGCGTGTGTGTGTATATATTATATATATATAGATGATGCGGAAGTACTCACGAGAGCATTATAACTCTTGGACGGCACAATAGAACGCAGAATAAAATAGATAACGCGTAAAAGAACACTCACATTGTAGATTATTTGAGCTTTCGGTCTACTCTGAGACCTTCTTCAGGTCAGACTCTGAAGTCCTACTCTGAGTCTGACCTGAAGAAGGCCTCAGAGTAGGCCGAAAAGCTCAAATAATCTACAATGTGAGTGTTCTTTTACGTGTTATCTGTTTTATTCTGTGTTCCTTTCCCATTTTTCTTATCTCTATTTATATGTGAATGAATATTTGTTCGCCGTATGGCGGGATTTCGTGTTTGAATATATATATATATATATATATATATATATATATATATATATATATATATATATATGAACCCCCTTCCCCTCTCGTTAAATAATCTCCATCCCCTCTACCTCCATCCCTCCCTCACCCCCTCTCTCTATTTCAAACCTCACTTTTTCAAACTCACTTTGCCTTTCGTGGTGGTTGCTCATCCATCCAAGTGCCTGGGAATTGATCCCGGGACCTGATAAAACTTTTCCTATGGCGTTCCACTCGAGTTTCCAAAGAAAAATATTTTCCTGCCAAATCACCCGATCGCAGAATTTGCCATCCACTGCTCGCCAGCCATTAGAGTTTTAGATAGAAAATAGGTATTTTAAAGTACTTAAAATTTACAAACACGAGAGATAAAATATTTCCTTGACCGAAAGAATTGCAAAATATTCTTGCACTTGTGATCTGCTCGATTCCATCTTCCGCACCTCTCCTGTGTTCGTATTTTATGTATGTCTATCCCTTTTCCTTACATCTATTTCCATGTGAATATGTTCGCAATATGGCGGGATTTCGTGTTTGAATGTACATATATTAAAAACCATAAAAAAGTAATCAACTCGAAGGTCGGTTTGGTAGGTGATGGTAGAGTTCACCCAATACTAAGCCCGACGGCGTGTGAAATCCACAGATCAGGATAGGGGGGTCAGTTCCTTCCCCTGTGGTTTCCCAGGAAGGTCTGGTACCCAAAAAACCACCAAGTTTGGGTGGAGCTATATTTATATATATATATATATATATATATATATATATATTCACATGAATACAGATATAAGGAAAAGGATAGGAACCCATATAAAAGACGAAGACCGAAAAGGTGGGGAAGGAGTGGAATCGAGCAGATCACAAGCAGTTGTTTTCTTGACCAGGACTCGAACCACGGATCTTCCAGTCAAATAGCTCTCCCCAACCCCATCTTCTGGCAAAAGAATTGGGGCATTTGGTTGAATAAATCCCCCGCCGATTTCAGTGAATTTATGTTTCCTCGATAGTACAATGGCTAGAGCATCGGCCCGGCAAGCCGTAGATCCGTAGTTCCTAGGATCATAGACGCGACTCAGTTGATATTTCCTTCCGTACGTTCTTCGACTATTCCTCGGATTCCATATTTTAATCATGTATTCAACTCAGTATTTAAATTTATCTCTTTGGAACTCACTTCTTTTTGCTCCATTCGATTCACTAACTAATTAATAAAGGATTTTAATAAATATGTCTACAGGGTCTGAATGAAGTCGGAGATCCTCTCCGCTGAAGTCTCAGTCCCACTCTCTCTTTCATAGCTGTTGAGACTTTCATTAAAATTGCTTTGACGATTTCCTAACTGTTACTTCCTACGAAAAACACTTAACGGTTAATGTAAGAAATTGTCAATAACAACTAGGACACACATGAATCACGACAATGATTTTAATGGATAACTTTAACTGTGGAATTGAAGATTTAAACATTGGTTGTGGTATTAACAGGGTAATAAGGGTAATATTCCTAGTCAATATATAGTAATTATAGCTTAGAAAATACTCCTACAGCACGGATGTCTTCTACGTGCTCGGCTTTTTTCCACGCAGCATCCCTTCTTTACATAAATGATCGTCCTGACGACCGAAACATAACTATAGGAGTATATCCTTCGTTATAATTATACCGACTTGGATACCGGATTATACCGACATTTTGTCTATATAAAGCAGTATTTAAGGTCGTAGAAATAAATCCTTACGCATTTTTTCTCCTGTATTAGGTATTAAGAAACTCGAGTTATCCCGCATGTAACTGTATCTAAGTTTTTTGGGAAAAATATTTCTCCCACGTGCCATTCACATGGTCTAATTTTGAGTGTTAGCTTTTTGGAGGATTCAGTGTGTTTATTGACATCTAGTGAGAAACAGAAAATACATATATAAACCTCGAACATCTTTTCAACGCTTCCATGAAAATATTCTTCCCATTCCTCCAAAGTGATCGAAGGGTGTTTATCAGACTGGCGGATCCAAAATCGAATGCATACCGAGTATGTTTGCGTGAATGTGATTTTTCCTTAATGGACATTGTTCTGTTTTCTTTGGCCTTCTTTCTCTCATACGTGCGAAAAAACGACGCCACAGAGTTCGAAGTCTAGAATGTTGATAAAAATATTGTTTTGCATATGAGGCTAAAGGAGCTAGGGTAATTAAATATAATTTCCCTATTTCTTTCTGGTATCTGGGCTATTTCCTAGCTCTTAATTCGGTAATTAAATCATTCAAATATTTACTTGGGCAGCAGGGGGTATGTACTCCACATCATACGGTAATTTCTCTTTGGAGGAAAATGCTACTACCTAAGGCCATTATTTGTGGACAAATTAAAAATAAGACAATTTAGTTGACTTAAAAAAAACCGCAGTTTTTTGTTTAAGGGTATCGGATTAGTTCAGCGGGTAATGTACTGGATTTGCATCCCGACGGTCCGAGCTCGACTCCCGGTGGAGGTAAACTTTTCAGTGGTATCTTTCCTTGAGGTTCCATGCAGAGAGGGGTTCAAATAGAGTACGCCGTCCGTAAAATAGGGCGTTGAACTGTTGACTCCTTGGTGCCTTTTGTTAAGAGTAGGCTAACGCCGTAACCGAGTTTCTCCCCACCATTCCTCCCAAGCCCTGAGCATCCGACCCCTACCAAATTACCCACTTGCACCAAATGGCACAAATGACCTCATCTGTTCCTACCCTTAATAACTACTACTACGGCAAATACTGAGGATCGCTTTAAGCTTTAATTTAGCCCTATAGTGTGTGCGATCCAAATTTCAAAGCAGGGAGATATTTCTTTTCCCTGTACCGAATATAACTTCTGTTTCTGGAATTTGTGTCACTTGATGATTCTCTGACAGTTTGGGTTCAGCTGGGAGAGTAAAGGGAGAAGCATAACCCGCGTTTGATGCGGTCATTAATGATCAACTCGATATGATGCCTCAAGATCGTTAACGTTTGGAGAACACCTTGGGTAACGGAAAATGAAAGAAAAAGATTACGTTTTCGGGGCAAAATAATTATTAGAACACCGAGTATTGGGTTTAATTAATTCTCAACTAGAGAAATTTAATTATGACCTTTCTGTTTCTTCTCATGACGATCTCCAACCTGGCAAATAAAACCTCTTAACGTAACGTCGTTAAGTACATGTCTATCAATATGTCGGTATTTACTCGTAGATTTCCAGCAGCTTCCCTGCTTTTGATTCGTATCATCAATTCCATGCCCACGCAAATTCAAAGTGATTCTTAAATTTCTGATAGACTTACGTAAACTTTTGATAATACTGGTTGATATTGATCCTAATATTTAGGAGTGTGGTATACTGTCCAATATAAACGGCTGGGCAAAGTTGGCACTTCAGAAGTTAAACTACGTTGCTGGAAGTACATGAGGAGTAGGGAATTGGTGGGAGAGAGTTAAAGAGCGGGTGGGAGAGAGATGGGGTTCGGGTTTTGAAAATAGGACGTGTTTTGCATCTAGGTTTATTGCAGGGCATGGGAGTGGCTTTAGGACGTGGCGGGAATTTCAGGAGTGGATTGGTTGATTTGAGGAGGTCTGATAAGCTGGCGGGGCGTTTGAAAATAACGGAGGGATGTCTTTTTTGGGCATATGTGTGTTTTTGTTCGTCAGAGCTAACTTGACATACATATTATACATTATCCAGATCTTCCTGGGAAACCATAAACGGCACAGGGATAGGAACTGGCCCCCCTACCCTGATGTGTGAATATTCACACGCCGTCGGGCTTAGTACTGGGTGAACTCTATCTCTCTCTCCTACCAAACCGAACTATGGATTGATTACTGTGTTTATGGTTATATATATTTATTTTTTTTAAATGAGTTTGGCCAACTATGGACCGCAATGACCTCAAGACTTCTGGTTTTTCTTCTGTCTTTCTTCCCAGGACTTATTCATTTTCTCCCCTACTGTTCGTCGTTGTTCTTCGTCCCAAACCCTCTTTGTTTTTTTTTGTTGGTTGGTCTTCAGTAAATCTTGTATTGTCTGTTAGTTTTCTGCACCTCTCCCTGCTGTGAACCACTTCCTCCGTTTTTCCAATATTTCCAGCATTTCCCACATTATATATATATATATATATATATAATAATAAGATTATATATATAATAAGATTATATATATATCTTATATATATTTATACACACATACACATATAAAATAAATTTTTCTAAAAAACTTGTAAACTATGGTAAGAGACCTATTCCGGTTTATTCTATTTCTCGTCCCATTTGCTGCTTTATGCTCTGATGAACTCCCATGGTCCATTTTCATCTTCAATTAAATCCTCTTATCTCAATACTGTTCTCGTTCCTAACTCATCCAAATGAAGTCGAAATCCTCGTTACGCGATTGCGTTGACAAATGCAGCTTGTTGAACCCGAAGCTTAAAGACCTGCCATCGTAATCGTGGGTCAAATCAATCCGAGAATTAGTTTGGAGCAACTCTCCAAGCAAACCAGTTCCTCCGTCATTCTCTTGATTTCTTCATAACCCCCAGCGTAATTCATCCCTGCCCTGCCTATTCAATTCTTCCCATTTAAGATTTCCTCAGTTATGATCTCAAGTGTAATACTACTCCTCATAATCTACGCAATTAATCTCCATTTTGTTCTTATGCCATCTTATTATTCTTATATCTCTGCTCTCATTCTACTTGATTCGTTTCTCGATACATTCATTTCTTTCTCACTCATTTCTCTCTCGTTACATTCATTTCTTCTCTGACGTCAAGCCTTCAAGAATGAGAATTGATGCCCTGGTATTCGAGCTGTATTCTTCCTATTTCCTCAAACAAAAGACCTCGATTGTAACAAATGATGTCACCTTTTTGTCAATTTTAAACTTCTTCTCCCGTAAACGACATCTGCGTCTATTAATAATGCTTCCGAAAATGCTTTACTATTGATAGTCTGACGCTTTGAATTCGATACTCTCGTGGCCATAATTGCGTTCGATAGACTGATTGCTTGACCGCCGATTGATTGCAGACAATAAGTTGAAGAGAGATATTTTTAAAGGAATATTATATTTTCCCAATAAGGATCTGGAAAAAGATAATATTAACCTGGGCAAAATTAACTTAAAAATCGGTTTCGATATGTCTGAACTTTCCCACAGTGGTAAGAAACAATTTTTCATATTTTCTAGTTAGTGGTGTTTGATTGCAACAGTTGTTAATTTCATCATGTAATATTCTGTAAAGTACTATTATTTATCATGAGCTTGATTAACAATTAATAAAGGCTTGGATGTGCCATGAAACGTCACTTTTTTCTTCATTCTTAACCCCTCGTCGCTACGCCGAACTTAAATGTTGAGTTCGTTGCCAAGTGACTTCTTCAGTGTCAGGGCTAGCTAATAGGGGCGGAGGAGGGGGATGATTGATATATTTTAGGCTCACCTGGTGTGACGTCATGAAGAACTACACCGCCCTCCTCACCCCACTCGTCAAAGGAGGACCAAGCTCCCGATTCATTTATAGACGGCGCAAAAATCACTTCCCGACTCTAGTCAACGTCTAAAAAAGAAAAACATTTAGCGAACCGATTTGAACATTCATCGGTTATTTCACCGAATTGTAGTTTGTAAGCACCGCTTTATAACCGCCAAATATTTCCCAAAAAATCAAACGAGGTTCATTTCATTAAAGGTACTACATGTATTTTTAAAGTATGTCATGGACGGCCCCAAAAAATCTACTTCTTCTATACATCACGATAATATTTTTACGTATCCCATTTTTTGTTTCCTTCCTCTTGTCTCCGTAAATTTCCCCGTCATGGATTCTGTCTACAAGCCCTACTCTTTTCTGGCCTCTACCCCGCTTGCTCAACATTGTTCCTTCTATCACATATTTTTAAGATGTCCTACACTTTCATTTTCTATCTATCTATCCATCCCCTCCTACACAATATTACTGTGACTACCGAGGTTCAATGCTGATGTAAACATCTCCTCGCCGTCGCTCTGAAGCCACTTCAGAGTTTATGTGTCGTGAGAGGCATCACGACAGCTGCCAGCAAACCGCTTGATTAGGTAACCATTTGGAGCTACAGGGATTTATTATTTTTACTTTATCATACAGTGCCCTGCAAGCGAACGCTAGATCATGTGGCAGGACGTGATTACACCCAAGACCATTCTTGACCCAAAATAAGAGTGTAGGCTGAAAACTAATGCTCACATACTTGTAGACCGCGAACAAAAGGACCTTCAGAAGCACTCCTGATGGCATGTGGAAGTAACATTCTCCCTCAACACGCATGCGCAGGTTTGAGGTCGTCACTTTTATTCAGTGTATTTTGGGAATCGGAAATATGGAGACGTGTTCTAGTGCTATGTCAACACGAGTTAAACAGCGTGCTGTTATCGAATTTTTAAATGGCTGAAAAAGTGACTCCTGCTGAGATTCATCGTCGTTTAAAGGTTTTTTGTGGTGATGATGCTGTTCATATATCTACTGTAAATCGATGGGTAGTAAAATATCGTGGTTGCGAGCCTGGAAAAGCCATAATTGTTGATAAAACACGCAGTGAACGTCCGATCACTGTCACAGACGATAGGCATCGCAACACTCGTCGAATATTTTATTCCAAATCCCCGGCGAATCACTCAAAAGCGTATCGTAAACCATATTGGAATATCCAAGGAACGTATTGGCTTCATTATTGAACAATTGACAACGCTCGTTCAAACACCTCCCGCGCAACTGGAGAGGCTTTGCGAAACCTGAAATTTGAACGGATTTCACACCCTCCTTATTCCCCCGATCTTGCGCCTAGCGATTTTTATTTTTTTCAACTCAAGAGACACCTCAAGGGTAATCATCACACCTCAGATGATGAGGTGAATGCAGCTGTCAAGTTCTGGATTCGAGAAAAATTGGAGGACTTTGCCAGTGACTGAACGAAAATACTTGTTACACGTTGGGAGAAATAAGTTAGCCTTAACGGCGACTGTGTTGAAAAATAAATATATGATTTTGAAACTTAAGAATTGTACTTCAACGTATGATTTGCCTGATCTTGCTATTTGTTTTTGTTTGTGGTGTACAAGCATGTGTGCATTACTATTCAGCCTACTCCCCTACCCCCCCCCCCAATTAGAGCGGTCGGACATGAGTATTCTGATTCCTTATCGTTTGAGGGGATAATGGCATCTTAAGTCTATGTATTCTACACCTAATCTATCTTTTTTATTTATATGATCTCTCCTACCGTAGTACGATGGGTCTATTATTTTTATGTAGTACTCAGTTTATCATAACAGCGATTTACAAATCTGGCTCCTCTGCACGCTGCACGCAATCCAATTTGGCAATCAATCCAACTTCATGAGGATCCCATATGCAAGCAACATATTCCAAATGGAGCTTGCCTAGCTAAAGATAATATTTCCCTCTTTTATCTCTTTTTCTCCTTCATTTATTTCTTCCCCCGTTTCTTCTCGGTGAAGAGTGCAATCCTCCCCCGAAAGACTCGGAGGTGCAAGGCAATTCTTTTGGCTCCCATCGACCTTGGCAACTTCCCTCGCAACGGACCACACCAATCTCTCCGCTTGGCAAGAGAGAGAGATGATCTCTCATTACCCGCACGTCGGACAATGGCGGCGTCGGGTTGGGAGCTGGGGGGCGGAGTAGGTGTCGGCCCTCGGAAGTCTTTTAACGTCAGAAATGTGTGCCAGGGGCGACGGAAAGCAACATGTCACGTACCCTCGTTTATCATCAATTCGTCGTGTCCATTTGAGAAAGTCTACGGTATGAATCTGAGTCTTGGCCACGACAAATGCCACATATTAAATTAACAAAAGGCTCTGGTTATTTCCAAGCTAAATCCTTCTCCCGAAAAACCAACTTTCTTTCTCTACCAAGTTTTTTTCTCTATCTCAACCTTTATTATCGTGCGAAATATCGTTGATTCTACTTTTATTTCGTGGTTCTTATCCTCCTCCAATTCAATTTTCGTAATGTTATGAAATTCCATGACATAATAAGAACAGTAATCTTTTTTGTAAAATACCTTAAATGAAATGTTGTTGCGTGTGTTAAAATATTTTTGACACGCACAAAAATATTTTACATAACCATCGGCTTTAACTGTTATTTTCGACATCTGTGCATGGATATAACTACCTAAACCCGTCGTGTTCAATTTATCATTTATGAACACCAGTCTACCGGCTTAGGGTAAATTTTCGGCGGAGCCTGTCACCACATACTATTCTACTTGCAATTCATAAATACCACGACAGAAAATATCCGTAAAGCCCAAATTACCTAGCGCAACATTTCATTCTGTAGCTCTGCATACTTCCTATCTCAATTCCATCCGAAATTCTTATTCTTATCCTCTCTTTTCCACGCTTTCCCTTTCCATCTACCTCCCTCTTCATCAAATTTGTAATGCCTCCCAGTGCCTCCTGCTTTCACTTGCCCTGCCTTTTTTCAAATGTCTATGAATGTCTTTGATATTCGAACACTGTACGGTTTTTTTAGATGGAGTGTAGACCAATGCGTAGGTCAACTTACTGGTTTCTAAAGTCCTCATTGTCAAATAATTTAGCTTTAAGAAAAATGAGGATCATTGCTAGAGATGTATAAAATAGGTCATTCATCAGAAAACAGATATCTCGTAAGAAAAGTTGAATATAGGACTCCATTGTAATAGTAAAATGATCCATGTTAAATATACCTGAAACCGTAACAACAAGTAAACATCTTTGCTAGTAGTTATCTTCCGAAGTTTAAAAAAGTGTCGCTGAATATAATAATCACCTAATTCAGAGCACTGGTCCAGATACGCATGTATTATTGGAACTGGAAGCTGGTTATCTACTGACATTATACCGATAGTGAAATGTTTCCAAAATCCTTTTACGTTCACAGAAATGACAGAGTAATTAGCATCGGAGGCTGTGTCATTATTGCAGTTTAAAATTCTTATGGTGTCCGAGTTGAGATAATTCCATATTACGGTTCGAAAAGTGTTTGGCGTTCGAATGAATCTTCTCAATACAAAAGAATGTATGAATGCGCATTATCCAGACGACCGGACGATAGAGTTAATTAAGCATTAGAACTAGGCAAGCAAATCAAAAGCTTCTCATCCCAAAACAATATTGGCGCTGGTGATTTCGATGACCCATCTATCGATTGGAGACCATATAGTTTTGGAACTGGGAGTGGAAAAAGATAGCTGCGAATCAATATTACATTCTTTTAACTTAACTTAAACTCCATACATCAACTTGTCACTTCACAAACTATGTCCAGCAATGTTCCAATAATGTTCTAATGTTAACAAACGTGAACAAAATGGTCTTCAATATCGAAATTCTTAACGGAATTTACGAGCGCAATGTAGTGCTACGTTTTCCCTTTGTGGGCTCCAAAATAGAGATATTAATTGAAAATAACCAGGCACGGGTCAGAGGTATATTTTTTAACTCAAGTAAAGAGATATTGTCTAAAGAGAATATCTTCCCCCGCGAATTGAAGAAAACACCAGTGTCCGTGTATTGATTGCTCTGTTGCATCAGACTTAGATGGTACAGGATACTTTGTGATGCTTAGTCGCTAACTGTCCACCTTTCTTTTTGAATGACTCCCATTGAGAGAGCGGGACATCTGGCAGGGAAGACTTTACAATAGACGCACAGTTTATTTTTTCATTCCCGCGACATGCCAAAACACGTATTCCACTCAAGAACACACGATGTTTGGTCCCTTTGCTCCCGTCACAAGTTTTTAAAAGCCATAGGCGCGGCAAGTGAATAAGTAAATGTTAATTACACTCCTCTGCACCGTGCACGGGAGACTAAATAAAGCACACTTCCCCCTTTGCACTTCACGCCAAATCGAAGGACCCCCCCCCGAGGAATATGCCTCGAGGCAAACGATGCCAAAGTTGTTTGGAAATTTCCAATTCCGACTGTTCACACCTCATAACTCCTCGAGGTATTTAATCTGCATGGCGCAAGGGCGAGCGCTATTCCAAAAGCAGTGCCCTTATCTTCTGACTTATTGACGCGTTCGTCTGGGTCGAACCAAACGAAAATGAGTATGGTAGACGGATGATTTCAACAACGGTCCCATGTTTAATGAATGCAATTAAAATCGGAAAGGAAAGAAATTCGTTTGCCTTTACAGTACGGTCAAACGAAATGCATCTGAATTTAGCTAGCGATCCAAATTAAGTTCCTTGGATATATTCATAGAAGCATAAATGGCACGCCGGAGTTCATTTATGAACTATATCAATCCACAGAAACATTCTAATTAATATTACACTTTTGTTTATTGTCATAATGTCGTCTAATATATATATATATATATATATATATACATACATGTATACGAATGTAATAAATATATTATATATATATATATATATATGTGGGTCGCGGTAGTCCAGGGGGTAGAGCGTTGGACTACTGACCGGAGGGTCCCGGGTTCGATTTCCGGGAAAGGCATTCTGGGCACCTGCAGCTCCACCCAACCTAAGTGATTTTTCGGGTACCAGATCTTACTGGGACCATAACAGGCACAGGGAAAGGAACTGGCCCCCCAACCATGATGTGTGAATTTAGGGGCTTAGTACTGGGTGAACTCTACCATCACCTATCCAACTGACCTTTGGGTTGAATACTGTGTTTATGGTTTTTTTAATATTTAGATAACATTTGGACGGCACAATAGAACACGGAATAAAATAGATAACACGCATAAGGACACTCATATTGTAGTTTGTTTAAGCTTTCGGCCTACTTCGAGGCCTTCTTTAGGTCAGACTGCCTGACTATATTGACAAGATGACAGCCGTGCTGTAGAAACGTCAAAACTTCATATATGAGTGTCCTTTCTCTGTGTTTCTACGTTTTGAAAAAAATATGTATATTTATATGAATATAGTTCAATGACTTAACTAATGCATACGGATGCAAACGATACGTGTGAAGCATTACGGATATGCAAACTATACGTGTGAAGCGTGTTTCTCCACGGTCAAAAGTCGCGAATATTATAACACTACAAATAATGTATTTTAACTTTTGATTTTCACTGTTTTACGGAATTCATGATTCTAACGTTACCATAAAAAATGCCAGACGGCGGAACAGAACTCTAAATAAAATTTTTCGAGGTACCATCTACTATTACACGATGAACTAATTAGAGATACGATGACGAAATAGTAAGAATTAGGGGATGGACGTGCGTAGGCTAAATAAATTGGAATTCAGGATCAACATCAGACAAACAGCGAATAGGGAAGATTGTGAGGTCGTAGGCCCCTTACCATCTACTTGACTCTTTATACCTTATTCTAGGGAATATTTAAAAAAAATTAAACATTTTATAACTTCCCAGACAACATGAAAATGATCAGCTTTGGAAATTACGCATTTAATTCAACAGGTTAAACCTATCGAGTGACTAAGGCTACCTTATAATAAAAAAGATAGACAAACTGGCTCAGTAAGGCTTAAAACAGAGTCAAGATACATTATACGAAGGCGCAATATATTTGAGAATGGTATTAAAGAGTACTTGCAATTATTTGGAAAAAAATCCAAATTTTGATTTTAGATTTTCGGTCCAATATAAGAATGAGGGAAGAACCCTTGTATAGATCGTTTGGTTGCCAATGGAGACAGAAAGTGTTTAGTAAGAGGAATGGGATGAAATCAATATACTATTGGGGTTTAAGAATTGGCAATCAGTTGATTTTGACAATTGACATATTTTTTACACGAGTAACCTAATATTATTAATTCTTTAAAGGTGATTTTATATGCTCATAGCTTCTTAATTTAATCGGTCCAACAGCTAACATCGAAGAAAAATATCGCAAAAAGATCGTAACAATTCATTCAATGGTTTCCTAAAAAGGTGCTGATTCCTAAAATATAATTTTGGCAACGGGTCTCCGATGGGGAGACACCAGCCAAGGAATCCGCGGAGCCAGTGGCTGTTGAGAGGGTGTTGGGCAAGAGCGAGAAGGGTAGAGATATGCACACAAGGGCGGAAGGCGTAAGTGCAGGGCCAAGGGCTATTTCCACCCCGGTCCATATGTGCCTTGCCTAAGATACAGCCTCGCTCTTTTGTAAAACATTGGCGAGAACTGCGAGGAGTCTTGAGAGACAGAAGAAAATTATTGGATAGTTTCTTTCTTCCGGACTGGGAGAACAGACTTGAAGACGTACCATTTTTGCTTGAGGAATACATTCATGGAAAGGGCTACTTTGCGACGCTCACTATTATCTTAAATTAAATATCGGGAATCGGTGAGAGAATCAAAATCAAAAGACGTGTTAGTTCCAGTTTACGAATAAAATAAACAGAACGCACATTATTGCCGATGGTAACGGGACAAGTGGTCTCTTAAAGGATTTTAATGCTTCTGCGACACGCCAGAAAAAAATATATATATCACCGAAAGATGGCAACAGAAATAGTTTCAAATGCCACATTAAAGATTTTTAACACCCATTTCCTCTTTTTCGCGAGAGTAAAACGTGCGACATTGTTACGTCGATTTTCTTCCAAAAAACAGCTGCAAAAAATATTGGCTCGTCGGAAATGAACGCTCGGTTATGCTAATTGGGGTGAATGTTGGCCAACAGGCTTAAGGGCTGCGTCCAGCCTCGAGCCCATTCTTCTTCGGGTTGGATGACTAACTCGCGCTCTGAAGATAAAATCAGACACTCAAAGATCTGAGCCAAGAAGTCATGAATATCGACGCGTGCGGAGAGGGTATAATAATAAGTGCTTCGGTAAAAAACTAATTCGCTGAAAGTATCACTCCGTGTAATGGATAGGTTGAGAGCAATATGGGGGCTTTCGAAAAATGAATAAATGGAAATCGTTATTTTCTTAACAAACCGTTCAATCAGATAAGGTAAAATAATCGACGGTGACAGTTTAAAGAGACACAAAAACGTTCTTCTCTCTGGAGCAAAGCCACCGAGTTTAATGGTGGTGGTGCTGGAAGAAATGAATAGAGAAGAATGTATAGACGGGTAAGCTGGAAAGAATGGCAATAGGCATTTTTTACAGCTGAAAGGGGTTGCAACCTGATCAAAACTGAAAGGGTAATAACAACGTCATTGTACAGCTGATCTTGGAGAAAGTGCACCGGGAATGTATCGGGCTTTGTGAATATTTTTAAGCATTATTGAAAATCGATTGTTTATCTATGATGTGGTTAAAAAAGCCTGCATTGTAATTTTTTCTAGCATAACAATATCCAGTAGTTCACCCTTTTTTCGATGTAATTTTCAAGGCAACAATGGAATCCTTTTGAGTGAAAAGGCTCAAATTTATCGTGTTCACCACGAATTACCAGATTTTAAGATGCACATATTTTTTCGACAGTTAATGCTATTTCAATTGTTTTCATCTACATCTATGTTTTAACCCTGTGAGACACCACGGGGGTATGTGACATCAGTTGTTGTACTGCTATCATTAATCACATAAATTCAAGGAAATGTGATATGTCGTCACCCATAGGAATAAGAGAAAACTGTTAGGACTTTGTCTGTTGGTGTTAGGATATTTAATCATATACAAGTAACTGTTTTGATCACGAGGGAAGAGAGTTTATGAAGGCAGACAGAGAAATAAAATCTTTCTGCGTCGGTATCCACAAATCTTCTCCTATCCCATCACTAAGTATGTCTTCCCCAATCGACTACCATCAACCTATTGCAATATTTTGAAACTCTCTCTCGACTTTGGTTGTTTCGATACTCCCAATAATTATCGCCGCACTCTGCTCCCTTCTTGTACTCTACTAGAATATATGCATTAATCATCTCATACAAATAAGTAGCCTGATGTGTAACCATCCTCTGCCACACACCCTAGGGTAGGCTTCACATCTTCAACTTTCACTGCCTTTTCCTTCCTTGCTAGGGCTACCGCTTAATATTTATGCGGTATTTATTTTTACATGCTACCGTTGGGTTTATGTTTTTCCCCCATTTTACTTGTCCACTGGAATAAACCTTGCGGTGTTTATGGCACGGTTGAATTTTATAAATATGCATGAAAAACAGTGTGCGTAGTCGCCCAACGTATTAAAAATGTAACTTCACATAACGAAGTGCAAATGAAAAAGAAAATCGCATAAATAATGAGCAGTCGGATTCTGGTAGCTGGGACGACATATTTTTTAATGCAATGAAAATTGACACAAGACCGGATGAAATCTATAAATCACACAGAATTAGCCTTCAAATAGTTAATATTGAACTCGAGACGTAAATACCACAGTTCACAAATACATATTATATAGTATTTGAAGTAAAAATGTAGGAAATGCTCTAGAAAAGACAACGAGAAACTGCAATGGCCAAAAATAGCAATATGCACCGAAATCAGAAAGTTGGGACACTGAATGGAAACAGAGTTTGTTGGCGATCGTATGTTGCTATTTTAAGTCTAACGCGTTTTGTGTAGGTTTCCGTCATCACGTGTTCCAATTATTAACATAGCAACAAGCTGTGACTGGGTATGTTTACATGTTAATATTTTTACTACGGTTAAAGTTGGGAGAAGCCCTTATCCGACCACTTTGGTTTATTTAGTTTTTGTAGGATAAATCGTAGCCCAACAAAGATAATGAAAATGAAGTAAATACATTTTTGGGAAAAACGTGAACAAAACCATTTTTGCTTGGTTCCCAAACATAAATTTATTGATTAATCACCATTTCCACTGAGGTGGACTTGCCCTTTTGCCATGTTCGCTTTAATGAGTGGACTCCATCTTCTCTTTGGTAATTAATTCCTTAGTTGATACGTTAACAGGTTAGGTTAGATTCGTTGAATCAGCCTAAACGGATTGTGTTACCTAAGCGGATATCACTCCCAATAACAGAGCTCTCTCACTTTCCCCGACAGATTCGCCGTCGAATGGGATGGAAGGGAGTGGTGGCAAGGGAAAGGAAGGTGAGGCGGCGACCAAGATCCAGGCGGGCGTCCGGGGATTCCTGACCCGGCGGAGGCTGAAGCGGAGGCGGGAGGAAGACTGCGAGAACCAGGGGACGGGTGATCCTGGGGAGGTCGACGGGGGCCGGCGGTCAGCGGGAGAGCATCCACCGGGGACGGAGGAGGCGGAGAAGGCCGCCGTGAAGATCCAGGCGGGGTTCAGGGGCTATAAGGGTCGTCAGAAGGCCAAGGCCAGGAGGCAGCAGGACGGCAAGAAGGAGGTCAAGTGAACGTGAGTGAAACGTCGAGGGAGCCCGCTTCACGAGCACCAATTAGAGGGGATGATGGAGGACATGCGTGAAAAATTAATCCGAAACGCGATTTGTTTGAAAGTGCGGACAGCGGCGAGGTATTCCTAAAAGAAATGTATGATCAAAAGCGCCCGGATTGGGTCACCATGGTAAGTTAATGCGGCCAAGCGATAGGATGCAGGAAAACTAGACCTCGAAAAACTGTTTGAAAAAAAAATACTATCCCACAATGCCGTCGAAATTGTTTCACGGGTGTTATATTTAGTCAACCCTTCGATTTGCTACCGAATCGATACTGCTAACATGTGGTCGACGATAAATCATCGATATTCTAACGCGTTCGACAAAGTGGAGCTATCGATCTACGCAATCATGTATGTTTACTATTTACAATTCCATTGATGTTTAACTCTAATGTTTTGGTTGAACATTCCAACAATATTTTTATGGCAAATAATTCAGTGGAATCAAAATAAATTTCGCGGAGAGATTGTAATTTTTTTCGTGATTTCAGCGGGCGAAGTAAAGATGGCAGCACCCATTGGTATTCATCTTGAAAAGTGAGAGTAACTTCCCTTCCGGAGATTTCCGGGAATAAAAAATGATACCCACGTCCCGAAATTCTCGTTGTTTTTCGGGACCCCCTTCTCTCTCGACGCCGATCGCAAATCTTTATTGTCCACTGAGGGGATATTATATTCATCTGCGTGTTTCTTCCACTTAGTCGTACAGTATTTGTAGAAGGAAGCAATTTTTGCGATAAGGGCAGCCGAGGTTTGTCAGCGAAGGGCATTTTGGGAAGGCACGGATCAGTGGCGTGTCTGTCAGCATGAATTTAATGATTGTATCCTTGTGATTGATGAGTAACAACGTTATAAAGTAATTTTGCCTGAATCAAGACGGTCTGTGTAATCCAGATTAGAGGTGCCGGAGAGGATGGTTTCTCAGAACTGCCAATTGAAATTTGGTTAGAGATGCAATTGGTAAGGAATGAACCCTTTCAATTTCTCTATTCTTTAGCGCTTCGTCGATACTTGCGTGGAAAATTTGTGTAGCTGCCATTATGCTGACACTGCTGAATGCTGACAGCACTGACACACGTAAACAGTACTGGCGGGAATACTTACTTAACGAGTAGCGAGAAGAAAATAGCCTGATCTAATGAATGAAATTACAATTTTCCCACCGAAGGGTTGACTGAAACCGGTCTGGAACAAACCAAGGAAAAGTTAAGTACGGATCGATATCGTAGTGTTTAAGAACATTTCGTTACTGCCCGTTCTTCTAATATAACTGTCTCGAGTAGTTTCGAACACAGCTTCCAAAAATATGTGCGATTCTAAATTCCTTTTTTTGCCGTTTATGAAATAATTAACCATCTGTCGAGACACACCCCCCCCCCACGTAAGTTAAGCTTCTTGGAAGAAATTATAATGGGGTGTCGAGGTTCATTGTGCTACCATGGTGACCCGTGTTGAAGGTTACATCGTCTGCGATGGCGGATCCCGGCTACGACTAAAATGAAGGACGCTAAAAATTTTTCGATTTTCA
This sequence comes from Hetaerina titia, assembly GCA_037158775.1. Lineage (NCBI taxonomy): Eukaryota > Metazoa > Arthropoda > Insecta > Odonata > Calopterygidae > Hetaerina > Hetaerina titia. The sequence goes on along the minus strand of CM073778.1, from coordinate 77,573,075 downwards.
ATAAGTGGAAGACGTTGCACGGGTTAAGACAACGGGGACTCGATAGACGATTTCATTGAAGAGTTAAAGGTGTGCGAAACGTCGAAATGAGATGGAGCCAACATCGCCTACGTCTCAAAACCAAGTGATGGTGTTTATCCAGTCTGCATATCGGTTCGGTTTGATCCGAAAATATCCAAGTGGAAAAGTGAATGACGTGTTTCAACTTCTACTCAAAGAGTATTTTGTCCAGTTATTTTTTTGTGAGAAAAAAAAATATATATACATAATCTGTGAATTTTGAGTGTGTGGTTTCCTTTCTGCCTCGAGCCAATCACTTTATTTTTTCCTCTCTTTCCCGAAGACGCTCGCATGCGGCGATGTGCCCGGAGTCTCCGGAAGAATCTTCAGAAAAAAGGTAAGTTAGCTAATTGTTTTTACAGCGCGGGTTTAAACATTCTTAGTTACTTCTAGAATATTCTCTCATACTACTGGTAGTCTCTAATAGTTATAGTATAGTTACAGTAGATAGTTATTGTAAGTCTCAGAAAGTTACAGAGCATATATTATATTAATGACTCAACGACAAAATTAAGTTATGGCCAAACTTTAAGGAAAAGCATGTAGTCGGCTTGAAAATAAAAATCTACTAAGAAAGAGGAATGCATTTTAAGAAAACCGAGAATCCTTGTGCTGGTAAAATGTTTAAATGATGGGGGATAAAAAGGAAGGTAGGAAGTTAAGTGCGCAAAAATTCCACCTGACAATTATTATTTAACAGACATTATTATTAGGTAATCTACCGGTTAAGATAAGTTTTTGGATGGACACAACTATCAAATAAAGGTTTTGTAACTGCAAACAAAACCCAATCAAGCAACCTACTCCCTATCAGATCCCTCTTCATCTCCGTATACTTCCTTCCTCCCTTCATCTCATCCAACATCCCTCTCCTGTTCCTGCCCTTTCCTCGCTTGCCCAACATTCTCCCCTCTATTACCTTCTTCAACATTCCACTACCGCTCAATACGCCTTTCATCCATTTTTCCTACCTCCATAGGATTACTCCCAACAAATCCCTCTCCACATCCACCATCCCTAGTGCTTCCTCATTTGTTTTCTTTTCGGTCCATTTCACTTTCTCCATTCTTCTCCAGACCCACATTTTAAAAGCCATCAATCTACGTCTATCCTCCTGCTTCAGCTACCAGGTTTTCGCACCAAACTATGCTCCATATCAGAGTTTGTACGACTCTTTTCTTAACCTCCCTACTCAACGTTAACAGACATGTAAAGATTTTATTGTTGTAAATGTAACGAGGAACATAATGGAAGGAAAATGCACCGCGAGGAGGATTGAGTGTAAAATACAAATTTCAAGAAACTGCGGGAGATGCCGCAACAGTAACTCTTAATGGAGTCATCCACTTACATGCATTTCAATGCAAAAATTTCAGAGTGTAAAAATCATTCACCTTGACCGAGATTCTAACCCGGAAAATTTTAAGAGTTTAAGAGGACGCCGCGATAGCTGGACGTGCCTCTGTTTACCGAGTGTCTGATTTCGCCGGCGACCGAGGCGTCGGCCGCCGGGATTTGGAGAGCGGCACTGCCGGACTCTCTCGGAAATCGAGGTTCCGATCGTGTTTTGTTTCGAGCGGCGGTTGACCGCCTAGTTCTTCCAGAAGGGTGAAGTTTGACTCTCGACTTTCTTCCGCCGGGAAGACTGTGCCTTCGTTTTGTTTACTGGTTCATGACTGACCTTGACTGCTAGCTTAGGCTCCTTTTTGTTTTGCTACGTGCAGGTGCGAGTAGCGGGGAGGGAGTGTACACGAGTGACTGTTTTTTTCTCTCTTTGGAGTGGTTGTCCTTTTGGCCCGCTCTCCTTTCTTTCGCGCAGACGTGCTCAATTTGATCATTTTTCAAAATGGTCATACGCCGCGTAAACACGCTCGCGATGCAAGTTGACGAGAAGGCCCTATTCTGTTGGAGCAACCTTTTCACACTAGAGTCGCTGGGCCTAACAGCCGAAGAGATAGTGGCGATCCAATTTGGATACAATCGTCATTTGATATTCCTGAAGTTAGCAAACGAAGCTGCAGTAACTAAGATTTTAGAGAATACTCCGCGGAAACAACCGTTTCCGTCTTTAAGGGATCAGAGGAAGAGGATAACTACTGACGAAACCTCCGACATCCCGTGTAATGTCAGGATTCTTTGTCTCTCCGTGGAGACCCCATTGGAAGATATAACAAGCAAACTCCCTACGTTTTGGTAAAATTCATCGCTCGTGGGAGAACAGGTGGGAGGGAGAAAGGATGGCGGGGGTGCTTATTGACACCAGGGTTGTGCGGATGACCGTCGAGAGAAATATCCCCTCGTACCTCCACGTCGGCGAAAACCGGGCCATCATCATCTATGAGGGTCAGCGTCGCACTTGCGCCCGCTGCAACCAAGAAGGCCGAGCGCAAGACTTGCCCTCGGAACCAGGGAGGGAAGAGCTATGCGGAGGCAATGATCATGGCCTCCAACCCGAACACCACCGAGGAGATGGACGAGCCCGAGTTGACTGTGGAGGAGAGAGCGCGGTCGCTGCTTCTTATCGAGGGTGTGGCCCCCGCTGATCCCGCCGACTCCCCACATCCCCCTTCACTTATAGGAAAATTTCAGAGGGAGCGAAAGTCGTCGAAGGAAGAAAGCGATGCGAAAAAGAAGAGGACAGACGACACTGAACTCCTGAGTTCGAACTTTGATCTACCCGCAGTCCCTACCTGCTCGCCCACTCTCCCACAACCGCCGGCCCCTGTCCTTGTAACCCCGTCAAGACAGGACGGATCATCCTTCGTCCCTCTTTTCCGCGGCCACGCCACCGATACCCTCCACTTGCAATCCTTGCATCACGGGCTTCCAGCCCCCCGAGAACCACTGGTTACAGCGGTGGAAGATTCATCGGATTTTGAATGGCCTCCATCCCCAACGGCTGGCCCCCCGATCCCGCTATCACGGACACTCAATCAAGATGTCGTCGGTCTTCCCAGGGAAGCTCTAGAGGCGAGCCGAATCGAGCTATCTTCCTTGATTACTGCCGACGGGATCCCTTTGGCAGATGACCCCCAGTCCGCCACCCCGGCTCCTCCTGAGGGCACCTCCCGGCCCGGGACGGGCCCCAGCTGTGCTCGCTCGAAGAGGGCCCCCCGTGGATCGCTGCCGAACAACCCGCTCTTCGTGGAGACCATGGCTGGCTCTTCCTCTTCGGACGAGGTCGGGGGGAGGGATGTGGCGACAACTTGCGACCCCGATCGTCGACCCATCGGGTGAAGCGTCCCGGGAAACAGTGAGGTACTCGTCACCCGGGTTCAAGCCGCGACCGGAGCGACGTAAGCCACGACCAAAACTCTGGTAAGTGATTTCCGGTGTCGATAGATGCCCTATCGTTTCACCAATGAATATCATTTCGCTGAATATTGCCGGCGTTTACAGTCCCTTAAAAATATCCGTCCTCCAACGTTTTCTCCGCAATCTCAGGGCTGATGTAATCCTCCTTCAAGAGGGAAAGGAAGACATAATCTGGGATGCGAACACCTTTCAGGCTATCGGCAATTTCGCCGATTGTCATTCTGAAACCACCACCCTAGTCCGTAATGGCATTCCATTCTCTCATGTTCGCCGTCACTCCTCGGGTCGAATAACGTCGGTTATCGTGAATGGCATCCACATCACCAATTTTTACGCTCCCTCCGGTGAGCGTACGAGGGCAGAGCGCGAAACTTATATTAATGAACTTCTCCCCTACCTTTATTCCTTCTCGGGGAAGGCCATCTTGGGTGGGGATTTCAACTCCATTTACCGCCGAGAGAATAGTGCCTCGAAAAGGGATAGAATGACATATTATCCAAGCCAAGCACTCTCAATGGTGCTCGACTCCATTGGAGCGATTGGCGCAGTGCGTTCTTTCTGCGCTGGTCCCGCCCCCTTCACGCGATCAGGGGAAAACTCTCGGACGCGGATTGACTACCTCTTCCTCTTGGTATCACTTAAGAATGATGTCCAGAGAGTGGACACCCTCCCAGTGTCCTTCTCTGATCACTGCGCGCTGATCATGAGTGTTACGTGCCCGGATACATCCCCCGCCGCGCGGCGCCGTGTGGCGCATGGACCTCCGCGTGCTGGAGGACGCCACTCGCCGCGACTCCATCCGCAGCCGGGTGTGCGAACTGATCGCGGCATTCCGTCCCGGTACAGACCTCGCGGTATGGTGGGACGAAGTTTTCAAACCCCTAATTGTCACACACATTAAAAGGCAAACTTTTGAGTGGCGTAGAGAAAAAAATTACACCATCTCCTTCTACCACCGGGCGCTGGAGGAGCTCCTGCGTAAGGATGTTGCGCCGGAGGATTTCCACGCCCAAGTGTCATCTCTTACAGAAATTATACTCGGCTACGAACTTCAAAAATAAGCTCCCCAAATATCTCAAAAAGAATTAGACACAGATATAGGGGGGCCCCTTACGCTATCCGAGCTTCGGCGCTCGATGAAATCCGGCTCCGTCACAGACAGAATCCCTGTCAGAGAATCTGCCACCGGCGACACCGACCTCCTTAGGGAAGCGGCCCGGCACTTTCAAAACATTTTTAACACGTATCCTCCGTGGAAGGAGGGAGACACACCACCTCTTCCCCCTCTCCCTATGCTGTCCTCAGCCCAAAAAGACGATTTATGTCGAGACATAGTTCAGAAGAACTGGACTACGTCTCCTCCATGTTCCCTAAGGGCAAAGCACCCGGCCTGGACGGTCTACCCTTTGAATTTTATTTCGCGTATTGGGATGTTTTTAAACCTATTTTAACCAACCTTTTTAATTGCATTTTAATTAGCGGCTCTCTGACCGCACGTCAGTGGACCGCCGTGATAACCCTTACACCAAATATTACGCGGCCCAAGTCGTTCAACGACTTCCGTCCAATCGCCCTTTTAAATTCCGATTATAAAACATTGGCACACGTCTTGCGCTATAGAATGACGGCTATTGCCGAAATCGTCCTCTCTCCATCCCAGTACGCCGTGTCGAAAACGCGAAACATTTTCGATGCCGCACTTCTAATTCGCGACGTCATTTTTTCCTCACCCTTGTATGTCGATAGTTTTCTAACAGTGCTTGGAATTGACCTTGCGAAAGCATTTGATATGGTCCGGATCGAATGGATCCTAACCGTGCTTAAGACGATGGCCTTTCCCGAGCACTTCATACGTGCCGTCGCAACGATGTACACCGGTACATCTTCTACAATTAGGATAAAGAATGCCATCTCACCGCCTATGCCCGTCTGTAACTCCGTCCGGCAGGGCTGCTCGCTGTCAATGCTGCTGTTTGCTTTTGCCATAGACCCACTACTCAGACGACTTCAGAGCAGTGGAATCGGGATACGCCGTCACAGCGCCGTCTGCCTGGGCGTCGCATACGCTGACGACATAACCCTTTTTATAAACGACCCGTCCCACATGGCTCTCGCCCACGACATTTTAAAGTCATACGAGCAGGGTGGCCTCTTCCTCAACAATCGGGAAACCAGGTTTCTCCTGCTGAATGGAAGCCCGCCCCCGATCTCCATCGGTTGGTCAGAGGCGCCCTCCCCCAAAATCTTAGGGTTCTGGTGGAGAAATAGTTGGCTCCCACGATTGAGCGGAACTGGGGAATTATAGACCACCACATAAAATGGAGTGTTGGGAAACTTTCACTCCCTTCCCTCCCGATTGTGACCCGCGTCCGCTTCCTGAAACAGATTGTCTTCCCGAGGCTATGGTATGTGAGCCATTTGTGGCCCTTACCCCCCTAAATACAATGCATACTTTATTAAAGCGACAAACCAAATGATCTGGAACGGTTGCGTAAAGAAAGTGTCCCGCAACTAGCTCTATGGTCCGTTTGAGCTGGGTGGTCTCAATTTAACGGATACAGCTCTAAAGGCAAAGGTAGTCTAGGCGAAGCTCGGCCTGCGCATCCTTGGGGGTTACGACGCCACCGTGACCGGCATTGAGACAGCAAGTAGGTTGATTGGAGATATTAATTAGATTTATGTCACGCATTGTCTCTAGTTAGGCTACCAGGACGGCTTGGGTATAGTTTATTGAGGGAAATTGAGATAGAAAACGGTCGAAGTGAGACATTACCAGAAAAGCAATACTTTTCCATTAAATTAACTCTTGGTGGATTCACCTGTATAATTTTATATGCTCTTATCCAAAACGGTTTTATTTAATTCCAAGATTTGATGCAGTACACGTTTTGAATAATTAAAACGGCGTCTTCAACTGGAAAGATTGAATGGAATGTTTGCGTTCGAGGTTTAATTTCCACATTTGACCCGCGGTGCAAGCAGATGAGCGTCATTCAGGGATGAATAATGGCGGAATGTAAGCTGCGTGCAGTAAACCTCAATCCTAACGCAGTCGTCTTCTGATCCAGAAACTAAATTTAATCAATATTGGGCATTTTAGGATGAAGATGAACCCAAATTGATTGAAATAACGTAAATTATTGTAATCCAGCATAATGTTATATCACACAGGCATTCATACATTTGATACCGTTCCCTTAAGAGACGAAATAGGATAATAAAATGTTAAGTTACTTCATATAATTTTAAGAGCATTACTCATTTATCCAATGTTATTCTACCCTTGCTTACATAATTTGAATCTATCACATTAAAAAATTGTTTTGAATATGCTATTTTGCTCAACGAGACTAATATCATTCCTCTTCTTTAGAATTTATTTCACCAACCTAGCGTAGCACCTATTGACTTTTTCTGTCTATCCTGGTTTTAAAAGTCCATTAATCTCCTCTCGTATAGCTTATAGGTAGTTTTATTTGAATTGATTCGATACAAAAATGGAATTAGTTATAATATAGTAATGACTGGATTAATATATGATACACGTCTTGGTAAAGGGTACTAAATGAAAGATAAAAAAGTAAAAATTCTATACGATACGCCGACGACGCCATGATATGAACAAAAAATGAAAACGATCTTCAAAAAATGAATACAAATCTTTATCCTAAATGGGTCAAGTATCTAGGAGTAGGCATGGCAAACTACGAGGACGTCGAAGGAGAGGTACAGCAACAGGTGGCCAAAAAGAACAAAGTAACTAGCCGTCTCAGCGATGTAATCTGGCTAAAAAAAGCCTCAGATTTGAAAAAGAAGAACGAAACTAACAAAATCTAAAAAACGACAATTAGAACCATTATGACACACTTATTATAGAAAAAAAGACCAAGCACGAAAAAAGGCAAACCAACTCTTAGAGCCCACATAAATTAAAAAAAATACTCCGTAATACCTCAGGGATGACACAGAAGTGCAAACGTCATAAGATTATGCAAAGTGAACAACGCATATGAGTGGGTATTATAACGTTAAACAACAACAGAATGAACATACAAGACAAATTACAGACGACTGGCTGGTGAAAATAAACAGGGTTATCCATATGTTAAACAAAGTGAAGGATAGACAAGAAAGAGAAGAAATTAATGAAATGCCAACCCGGAACCAAAATGAGGACCAGTAGAAAAAAGAAACGCGTCAAGCACCCGTTGTAGAAGAAAAAAGAGGATCAAAATTCATAGTCTTTTACATAGGATTTCTGCTTACTTATAAATTCCTTGAAGTAGTTGTTTAAAAATTTAATATTTGACGGTTAGCTAATATATTCTGATGCATGCATTAGATTTTGTTATAATTGCGTAACGTGCGAGGTAAGAACGGTTATGTGAAACTATCAGTGACGGTGTCTATCACTCTTTCTCTATCTCGGTAGTAGTGCCTACCAGTATAATGTGAAGCATCCTAATTTCCTCGTTGTCTCAAGAATACTCAAACGTTCTGTACCTTTCTAGGAGTTCAACTCACTCCAGTCTTCCTGTTTCCTCCGTGTACCTATGGGATTATGTCCCAATTCCTCCAACATGCAATGACATATTTACTTCATGTTGTAGCAGTGTTTAACAAATCGGGTGGGTTTCCTCAAAATACTTTTCAATTCTTGAATTAGCGTGTCCCCCTTGGATCCCAAATACTTTTTTCCTAGTCCAAATGTGGCCATTCCTCCCCTTCATCGTTTGCCTAACATTATCCCCTCTATCACATTCTTTAAAATTCCATTCAATATCAATACGCCCAACATCCATTTTTCCTGTCTCCTAATGATGTCTCCCAAAAATCCTCTCTATTCACCCACCATATCAAGGACTCCCACGATTGTTTTCCTTTCTGTTCACTTAGCCTTCTCCATTCTTCTCCAAACCCACATTTCAAGGATAGGAACGGTGCGTTTCATGGCACGCATAGCCAGAAGAAGAGACGAGCCACATTGGCCGGCGGGATTTTCAAGTTTGAATATGTGTTTGGCCAATGTGGCTCGTCTCTTCTTCTGGCTATGCGTGCCATGAAACGCACCGTTCCTATCCTTTATAAGATCGTATGAATGCTTTTCTACTATCCTTTCTCCTTCTTGTGTCCCGTCTATTTCTCCTTTGGTGGGTGAAGCAGCTCCATAACGCCATCTCTCGGGCAACATTTATCGGAGCACTTTGGCGCTTTATAAGATCGCAGATCTCAAGGTAAATCAGGTTTCCTTATTAGCTCAACTGGTAGACCATCCGCCCGGAAAGTGGAAGGTCCGTGGTTCAAATCCCAGATAAGGAAATATTTTTACTTTCGTGATCTGCTCAAAAACCGCCTTCCCCACGTGTCCTGTGTTCGCCTTTTATGTGTTTTCCTATCCCCTTTCCTTATACCTATTTCTATGTTTGAATGAATATTTGTGCGCCGTATGGCGGGATTTTCAAGTTTGAATATATATATATATATATATATATATATATATATATATATATATATATATATATATATATATATATATATATATATATATATATATACGATGTATATTTGATTAATGAAACGCAAGCGTGCATATATATATATATATATATATATATATATATATATATATATATATATATATATATATATATATATATATATATATATACGATGTATATTTGATTAATGAAACGCAAGCGTGCATCAAGAAAAAGTGAACACCATTAAGGGGTTGTTATCTAAACAATTTGTATATTCATATATTTTGTGTACATACAGAAATATGTACATATAATATATAAAAATATAATTTCCCAAGGATAAAATTTGTGGAGCAGCGATATCCATTTATACCCGTTTCCCTCCCACACGTCAGAACAAGGTACACGTGCCGTCCTAAAATCCCAGCTACCTGGTCTTCATGTTCTACGCTACCCTCCCCAACTTTCCCCCGTCAGCATCGACCAAGTCGGTCTACTCCAGCTATAGCTCTCATTCGTCCGCCTCCCTCTCAAACCAACACCACCCTCCTCCCGCTCTCCTTTCCAAAACATTCATAAAGGTCTACTTTTAGGTGTCCATTGTAATCGTGCCTCAACAATAACCACGTGACGCCAAGGCTTCATCAAACATTCATAAATATTGTGGGAAACTACAGAATGTCTTGTTTGTTGCCAACAACGGACGCCAGGATTGGAATTATTTTCGACCAATTGCGTCGAGTTTGAGCCACTTGAGGATTATTTTTTCAATAAACAGGATTGGTTCTGTGAGCAATGAGTGAGTCATGAAATAATGTGCTTTAGATGCACCGGCAATACACGTACAAGGACGAACGAGAAGTGATACGCTTCTTTGGTCGTCTTGAAAAAAACTAACGAAAGCCGTGTCACCAAACAGTTATTAATGACAAAAGGAAATATGGTTGTTGTCTGAGGCGTTAGGCCGAAAATGGCAGGAGTGAATACATCCGAAAGGGTGTATAAAGACTGATTGTATATTATAGAAATCTAGGGACTGGGTTGAAAGGCTTTATTGAAAAAAACGGAATAACACTAGTTAAGGCGTTGGTTATTGTTTCATAGCCGTAGGTACGTTCGTTTTACGCTTACATGTAACAGTTTTTTGAATTTGACGTAAGGTGATTTCCCACCCCGCGGGCCTGAAATCGAAACCCAGCGACGACCGAATTTTTCAGAGCTATACCGTTGTTGGATACCTTGTGAAGAGTACTTCACAGTGGATCACGCCAATCGCCCGTCAGATGGGACGTCAAACTGCGTAACCCCTAGGTGTTTTTCATTATAAGAGTATCATAATGGCGGTTCCGGGTTTCGCGCCACCACTCCGTGAAAAACCCACTCCTTCATAAGTGGTCAAGGAACCAAAGTAGCCTGGTGTGTAATCACACCCTTCCTAAAACCCTAGCGGTTGCTTAAGGGCACTATGTAAATTATTCCTGATAGCGAAAAATAGCATCAGTGTTCGGTCGCCTTTCCTAATGACTACTCCAACTAATATGTTGCAGATGAAGTAAATAAGCAAGAATTGGGCGGTATGGGCAAAATTATTTTTGAAATACTGCCCTGCAAGATACCGCCAGGGTAAGTGGCAGGGAGTGGTAACACACAAGACCTCTTTTGACCCAATCCAACGCGACGACGTTGACCCCTTATTGTTCATTGGAAAAATGCGATCTTAAAACTGTATGTTATACACTTAATTTCTTTGATTTAATTTACATGATTTTTCCGACTGTATTACAATTGGGGCAATAATGCATTTTCATCATCACTGCTAAAGAGACGTCCTTCCAAAATATTCAAGGCAAGTAATCTGTAATTTAACCTTTTCTCCTTTCAGTGATTCCCACCCCAACTTCTCTCATAATTTCAATACGCTATTCAGTGTATCATAACAACGTTTTAAAAATCTAGCCGCTCTACGCGATCCAATTCGGCAATAAATCCAGCTTGGTAAAGATCCCATATAACCAGGAGCTTATTCCAAATGGGGCCTAACCAGCGGCAGATAACTTTCTCTTTAAGCTCCCCAGTAAAGTTCTCCTGGGGGATCAGGATGGTACGGTAACTATCGTATGGCTTCCAACCCGGGGATCCCGGGTTCGAATCCCGGAGGTGGCAGATACTTTTTCCATATCCCGATCCTTACTTGAGTTGCTTTGTGAAGAGCACTTTTAGTGAGTACACTGTTCGCTGGACGTTGAGCTGCGGATCCCTTGGAATCTTCCGATTAGAGTAGGCTAATGCCGACGTCGGGTTTCTCTCCACCTTTCCTTTCTCACCCATCCCTAATGGTGCAAATGACCTCGGCTGCCGGTCGCCTCCCTAACGAAACTTCCACTGCTACCACTCTTCTAATAAATCCTAACAGTCCGTCAGCTTGTCCACACATTCCTGTTTCACCCACGAGACGTCGTGAGGGAGGGCAACGCCTAACGCCTCATTTGAATAAAATGCAAGTGATTTTTCTGAGCACTTGAATTGGTGAAACGTATCTGATATTTTCAACTGATTGGAAACAAGATAAGAACGATTTGTCGGGTTTAGTGACTTTTTTCGACGCTCTTCTCATCTCCGAAATGTCACATTTTTGTTTCATGATTCGGAGCAGATCCCCAAGTAAGTATTACGTATTTCCGCTCTCCTTTTAGACCCATCCTCTGGTGACATTACGCAGCAGGGAAAATCAAAAGCCAGAATGACTTCCTCTCTCTCATACGGACACGAGGGACTCTCAAGTCTGCTCAAGTTCAGAGGAACAGTCACACCACCCCAACCCGACATTCTCGCCCGCCCGCCCACGCTCCTCCCCTCTCCCCCAACCCCGTTGAGTCACGGTTAACGCCCCTCTCTCCCTTCAGCGTTTTTGACTACTTCCCCCATTCTTTCTGGCCACCGCCTTCCCTCTCACACTGAGGGGGAGAAGGGTTGAGGTGCAAGAGTCCAATTTGAAACACGGGAAGAAGCGAGATTCTTGGCTATAGACGACTTGAGGTCAGAGCCATGATCACGGATTTTTGCTTGACGACCTATCATTGTTTACGAGATGGCTAGCGTAGTAAGGGTCGACGTGTGAGGGCACGGAAGGGATATCGCGTCTAATAGTCCCCCTGAAGAGAGTTATTTCAAGCATTGGATGCAAAAATCGAAGAGAAATAAAATAAACTTTGCTAAATATCCTAGCGGATAAATAAGACAGTCAATTACTGGGGTAATCCAAAGAAGAAGTCAGATAAATTGGATGGAGACTCGTATTAAAAGGTTTTGGTGTGTTGAAGGCTATGAAAGATAAGGGTAAAAAAAGAAACTCTGTACTCCCACACACGGCCGTAGTTACCGCTCCATTCATTCATTACGCAATGGGGTTTTTTCCGCTACTATTTCTAAGAATGGTAGAGTTTTGAACACACACACACAAATGGACACAATGAACAACTTCCCCAAATTTGAGCAAGAAACCTTCCAATACATACCCTCCCCCTCCCCTAGCCCACTAATAGGTTGCTGCACCCACACTCAAATTAACCCTCTCTCCCTTACTCCCCCTACCTTCCTCCCCTATTGGAGCCAGACTATATAAGTTGAAATTTGTTTGTGTATGTCACCTGATGATGATGCACAGCATCGAAACCATGGTCCTGTGAAGCATTAAATCTTTACGTGAAAGTGCGAAGTTTCTTTTTTTGCCCTCAACATGAAGGAATTCCAAAAAGTTAAACCTGAAACTGTTATGTTTTCCATGAAAGACGACAGAACATTGAGTAATCGGTTTAGAAAAAAGGGATAGTGTAGGTTTCTTTAGACGGAAGGAAGACAAAAGTTACGAAAAAACGAATAATTTATTACGTATACTTCTAAAACAAAATAATCGTTGGATAACGTCCAAAAGTTTCAAAAAGGCAGCAAGTTCCAGCCCATCGGAGGACTAATTTTTCTTTAGGCTAAATATTAATTTTTTAAGCTACTGTAATACTTATTATGAGAGGTGACCGAGATAAGATTTATGCCATTAGATATATATCGTAATTTGGAAGAGTTGAGATTCTCAGTGAATGGGGAAGAATGATGGGTGTAGGAAAACCTGGCGTCGACGATAGTCTGCTCTAATTGAAAGGCGTCAAGGAGTCACACAGTTTAACGTCCCATCCGGCGGACGACATACTATACTACAACTGAACTCGACATGGCAGCCAAGTAAGGATCGGGATAACACAGAAAAATCATGCCACCATTAGTATTCGAACCTGGGCCCGCGGGGTAGGATGTCAGTAGTCTAGCCAGAGATATGTGCTATTTTTAAAAATACCGACCAATGTGAACCGTCAGGAAATTTTTCAATCATTTGATATTTACACTAGCGACATTAATTAGCTTGAACCTCACTTTTTCCTTGACTCCTTGCCTCTTAAAGTTTTTTTTATTTTCAATGATTCGGCATATATCTCGAGAGACACCTCAAATATCGCGGGCGTAATATACCAGTGAGCACCGTTGACCTAATTGAAATCTGGATTATCCCTGACCCCCTCTCTTTGCCAGTTGAACTCGAGTAGTGCGTGGCTAACTAGAAGAAAGGGAAGAAAAAATTTTCTTTCAAGAAGGGAAGCCGTAGTTGTAATTGGATGAGTAATTTCTCCCAGCCACTCTTGCATGCTTCAATTTCACGCTGAACAACCACCGTCCCTGGTGCTTACTATTAGTGCCAAGGACGCGAGTATTGATCTTCATGTGAGGCAAGTGCTTTCTATATCAAAATAGAAAGCACTTTCTTATCTATATTGACAGCACTTCTTATCTATAAATTCTAATAATTCAACACCGCCATCATCTCATTGGCCATCGGTTCTTGGATTTGTCCTTTTAATCTTTTGTCTCAGCTCTTCCTTCGGCTAACCTCTTAATGTCTCACTCGTATTGAGTAGAGTTCCCTTAGACGTTCGCCAATTCGTGATTCTTGCACTTCATTCCCTGTACTTTCCTCCGTATACTTATACCTAGGTGACCATGCCATGATACTTAGGTCATCTTGCTATCGTATCTCAAAATAAAATTCGATACAATTGTAATTTCTTCTTTAATCATTTTCGCCAAACCTCTTTTTTCTCCTGCAATCTGTAAAGCTTCATGAATAGTCATTTGACCTGATCATCAAATCTTCATCATTTTAATGTGAAGCAAAATATTCATTATGCTTCCAATTTTCTGTTTTCCGCTGATGTTACTACAAGAGATAAACGCTCAAGACAAATATTTTAACCAGGTGCTGACAAACGTTTATTGCCGGCGGCTAGTTCACCTCGTATCTTCTGTCAAAATGCTTCCTATTTGGTACTTTATGCTATTTATGTAATTATTTTCATCCCCATTCTACGAATTTTGCAATGGGATGTCATCATCTTGTCTGGAAGGTGAAAAGATGAGGGGAGAAAAAATTTGTAGGAAAAGGAAATTCTGAAAATACAATGAAAACGAAGGCATGGGTGGAAACAACTTCATTCCATACCATTTTTACACGCAACCCTTTTACGATGCAACCCTTCTCTACCCAAATATTTATGCTTACTTCCTGTTTGCATGCCGCTGAAACTCAAGAAATACCTTTACGGAGGGATTCCTGTCACGGACAAAGGTTATAGGAATTCTCAAATAGACTTGGAATAATAAAATAACGAAATTTTGGGGCCTTAAACATATCGCAAAACCTCAATCTCAAAATTATGAGTGTATACTCGCCAATGCAACAATTTCAGAGTGTAAAAATCATTCACATTGACCGGGATAAGAGGACACTTCGATAACTTTACTGGCTAAAGCACCCGGTCGGACATCGAGGGATCCGAGTTCGTATCCCTCATTTATCCTATCAAGCGGAATTATTTTTACGCTCTGAAATTGTTTTTCATTGTACTTGCACATTTAGCGGATGGCTCCGTTAAAAGTTACTGTCGCGGCATCTCCCGCAGATTCTTGGAATTTGTGCACTCGTCAACTGAGGACTATCACATCACCTTTGGAGACCTACTTCTCTTGTCTCCGGCATAATTTGTTTAAAAATCGATGATTTTAGTCAACCCACACCTTATCCTAAGTGAATGAAAATGCAAACAGGACCCTAAAAATCTAGGAAATATGTACAAGGAAAATGAGTCAGCAAACTGGTTGGATGAAGAAACATATTATTGAAATTCTGCAGTTACTACGACGAACAAAACTACTTCGTAAGTTTTTCAATCGCAAATGCAGGCGAGAACATCTATTTCGTCGTATAATAATCAGATAGAAGCCTAAAACTATCGTTTTACTGTAACTAAAAGGGTAACCAAAATTATACCCAAATACTAGCAAAAAAAAGTACGAAGTACGTATGTTCGATTTTCAAAATCGGAATGCCATTTAAAAATTCTCCGATTTGTGCTAAAGGAAGGATTGAAAAAACGTTTTTTTTGAAGAAGAAATATTATTAATGATGGAGTAGCAAAGGAAAAATTTTAATTTTTATCTTGGACTTTCAATTTGTGCCTTAGGTAAATCCATGATAATCCGACTCATTTAGCGCTAGGTTGCCATACCTAGTATGATGGCAAGTTTGGTTCCGGAGGAAGCCGCGTCGTGAATACCGGTTTATAATGTTTTGTCTTAGTTCTAAAATTAAAATTACTCTTAAATAATTGCAAAAAATTACCTGTTTTGTCAAGAGTCGCCATCATCCGGTTATCATCCTCACTTTTTGAAAGAATACCTTCTTTAGGAAATAATACAGAAAATATCGAACATATAATAATATATCAATCACTCTAATCAATCCAAAGGTAGGTTTGTTACACGCA
The DNA here is from genome assembly GCA_037158775.1 of Hetaerina titia. Lineage (NCBI taxonomy): Eukaryota > Metazoa > Arthropoda > Insecta > Odonata > Calopterygidae > Hetaerina > Hetaerina titia. The sequence continues at coordinate 77,557,351 of CM073778.1, read as the reverse complement.
CGTAGCTTAGGGCAGAGCTTACCTAATAATAACCTCATAATGTGTGAGACCCACATATGCACAGAGCAGGGAGACAGCTCCCTTCCCTATGGTTTCCCAAGAAGCTCTAGCAGGTTGAGTGAAGCTGAGAGTGACCAGAGGAATCACCTGAAATCCATCCAGGACCCTCCGGTTAGTATCCCAATTAGTTCTCCCGGTTAGCATAAAAATAATTACCAAATCATTTCGGGACTAACTAAAGCAAAAGGGTTTTCACCAAGTCATCGGACTTCTCGGTGACTTTTAATAATCAGCCGTTGATACTCGAAGATGGAAATCGCTGGCTGGACGTGCAACCAAGTGAGTTATTTCCCCGGAGGAGGCGTGATGCCCCTTAGGCCGTCGTCATCCACGGCCCTTGGGGGCTGCTATGGGGGTAGACGAGGGGAGAGGTGGAGTGCGCGGAGGGAAACTCCCGAAAGGAAAGGCGTAGTAATTTTAGCCAGGGGGGTGAAGGGTTGGGAGGAAGGGTGGGAAGAGGAGAGAGGGAGGAGGGGAGTGGTGGTGTGGTACATAGAATGTGGGTTGGGGTGAAGAGGAGACGGATGTGGAGGAGGGCAGAGCTCAGCGCATCTACAGCTCTCACAAGTCAGCCATAAGAAGTATGAGATGCTTTTCACAACACTGACGACTCGATAAGCGCGCACGGTGAAGTGAAATGCAAACTCCTTTAGTGAAAGTAAATGGGGGGGTAGAATGAATAAATTTTGCCTTAAATTTAGCCATCAAGCAATTAATCAATTGACGTAAGTACACTACGGGTTATGGTACACGTACGTTTGGGATGGGCGGATAAGCATCGCCACACTTAGTCCCAACTTACGCGACAAGTATAACAAACATATCCTTAAAATGTTTTGCTCAGTTTAACGCAAAAATTAATGGCACAGTGGTGGATTCCTACAATTGGTTCATGGCAGAGCGTAACGAGGTTACGTTATAGGGGTTTCGCAAACGAACGATCCTCACTTCAAAAAGGTTGGGAGCCAACCACCCTCCAGCCTTTTCCGAGACCCCTTCCTCGACGCCAGCCAGGGAAACCGCCGCCCATCCGTCCGTCCTTAAGTCTTAAGTTAAAAAAATAAGTCATGCTTTTTTTAGGGCAGACCTTGTATGTTGGATTATTTTTTTAACTCCACACGCCCTCTACTTTTCTTTGTTTCACCCAAAATGCGTATCCTTTTCCTCCCAATATCAATATTTAACCCTTTGGAAACAGTAATACTCTGGAGATGAGACTGTCATCTCGGGCTGTTTCCGCCATTAGAGGCAGATGGTTAATATGGCAGGGGAAGTACTGACAGAAAACCGGGACTGGAATTAGCCTACTCTTAAGGAGAGGCGCCAATGGACCAAATAGTTAACCGCCCGCATCCGACGGACGGTTTGTCCCACTTTAAATCCTCTCCGTATGGCAGTCTTCAAGCAGGGGTGGGAATACCGCTGGAAAATTCTCACACGACCAGGATTTATACCAGAGCTCTCAGGGCGGGAAACCAGTACATTAGCCACCTCACCAACCCGATTCCCTTTGTTATTGTCTTAAATGTTCCATTGCCAATTAATAAGTTACCAGCAATTTTCCTTCTTCGTATTTCCCCCAAAAACTTTTTTCCCCAATAACTTCTTAATTTGTTCTTTCCCTTTAAGTCTATTCTATTTTTCCCATTCTGTTTCGCACTCACTTATAAGAAGCCACTACTCGATAATTAATCTCTGACCTCAGTAACTCAATTTTGGGAACCATTTTAACTTCTCTCTCAATATTTACGTTTTCCCTAATATATGTCTTCACATCTTTATGTAAGGTCCCTGTCGTCAGTTTCATCCTTCGTAAGCTTCCTTATCTGACGCAGTTATTCACTTAAGGTCTTTGCTAGCTTAACTATTTTCATCTAAAACATTTATGTATAAAGTACGTATGTGTTTTTTTGGTGGAAGCTTTTGGGCACCTTAATCGAAGAATTATATTAGATAGAGAGGGTTTCATTAGGCTTTAGTTAATGCCCGCCTAACTTTATGTCCAAAAAACTATTCATTTCTTTATACTCGAATCACATTATTTCTTGACGATTGATTGTCGTCGTTCACCTACAGTACTGAATTTAAGCAATGAATTTGAGATTTTTATTAACATCATTACCCGAAACAAGAACACACAGCACATATTGGTGCATTACAATTATAATTTTTAAAATTTATAATTTGACGACTGAGGCCGATTTCCTTTTTTAGACGAAGCGTATGCCAAAATTTATTTTTCTCGGCGTTTAGCGCTACATCCTTACGCCTATATGGACGTGGAAATACTAATACCCAAATCTCTAGCGGAAATGAGCGAAATTACGCATTAAAAGTTTAATCAAGTATATTTCAATAATCGATACCTGTTTCTCAGTAGAAAAATTGCATTCATTCATAATGAGGAAAGAAAGTTCAGCTGAAAATGAAACTTATATATATATATATATATATATATATATATATATATATATATATATATATATATATATATATATATATATATATATATAAACCATAAACACAGTAATCAACCCGAAGGTCGGTTTAGTAGGTGATGGTAGAGCTCACCCATGTACCAAGCCCGACGGCGTGTGAATATTCACACATCAGGGTAGGGGGGCCAGTTCCTTTCCCTGTGCCGGTTATGGTTTCCCAGGAAGATCTGGTACCCGAAAAATCAACTAGCTTGGGTGGAGCTGCAGGTACCCAAAGTGCCTTGCCCGGGAATCGAACCCGGGACCCTCTGGTCAGCAGTCCAACGCTCTACCCGCTCTACCAACGGGTAGAGCGTTGGATATATATATATATATACACTTTTTTGGAAAACCCACAAACGTGTAATGTAAATTCACTGATAGTCATAACAAACACAGAAACCAAAACACTGTTCTGTTTTCCTAATTCCTCTTGAGAAAGGTTGTTGGACCACCGAAAATTCGAGAACCAGTGAGTCCCTCTTTTGTGTGTTTTGGTTTCTGTGTTTGTTATATATATATATATATATATATATATATATATATATATATATATATATATATATATATATATATATATATATCGCGACTATATCAGATTAATTTGTGTTGTTAAACAGAAACTAGCCTGCCCAGGTGGCGGCGGGGTTACTTCCTTGTTTACCAACCCAAGGGTAGCGGGTTCGATTCCCGCCTGGGTGGGTTTTCCTCCACCAAGGGCTTTGGCGTTCGTAGTCGTGTCCATTGTTATCAATGTTAATAGTCCGATTTAAAGGCCAAAAAGTTTTATTTTCGGAATGACGCTAAAAGAATAAGTAAAAAAAGATACAGCTAAATTCAAAGAATCCATTAAGATAATGAAAATGTTCTAATAATAATAATAGCCAGAGATTTAAAAAAAGAAATCAGTGGCTAAAAGTGCTCTTAGGCACAGAAACATTAAAGAAGTAATCAAGCCGAAGGTTAGTTTCGTTCAAAAGATGTCGGAGTATATTTTTAAAGGATTTATCCTCGCTTCTGTGAGTTTTGACCGGTACCTCACCGTGCACTCAATAAACTCTCGTAGCCAGCCAGCAAAGCCGAGGCAAATTGCCGCAAGGGTTCAGTGGATGTGGCCAGTACCGAATTATGGCTCAAACTTTTTAATCCAATCAGAAATCACGTCAGATTAAAACTTGATCACCTGTCAGCGAGGTGTGCGACCAGAAAGACTTTCCATTGATTACATTTATCTCTCATTAGCGTCCAAATCTAATATTTGTCTTCTAGCTAGTTATCTGTCACCAAGCTTTTGTTTTAGGAGGAGGGACCGAGGTCCTTTGAGATCTTCTTCAGGATTCATTCGGGGTACGGAGCTTTACAGGGATGGATAGGATGCTGGGAGAGCAAAAGAGTGGAAGAACCCGTCGGCATTGCTCTTTGATGAAAAACACCTGCATAAGTAATTCAGCGTCCCATTCGATTGACCAGGCACCTTTTCATCCATAGATTAAGCTCCATTTTTCAGTTCATTATTCATCTCTACCAGAAACTTCAGGAAAAAAATGTGATCTGGATCCTTTCGGACGACTTTCTTTGGGAGACCTCATTTGTGTGAAGGCAGCGGTCAGCTCAAATGGGAAATAAAAGCATGGGAAAAACTCCCACATGGGATATTACAGTATTAGCTCTAAATTACATAACAATTGCTACCTGGCTAAAAGTACGTCAGTTTAAATCGCAGCACCTCAGTATTCTGGGTAATTTTTAATCCCGAAAGATTTGATTGTTTCCGGAAATTTGAAATGTTAGCATATATGTGTTTATTCCTTTTATCGGATCTTTAATCTTCTTTTTTGTTTTTTTTAATTACCCTTTCGGTTATTTATTGAGCAATTTTTAATTCGAAATCTCACTTTATAATTTAACCGATGGGATTAGCTGAACATCGATTCATCGATCGATTCAGTTTGCGGGTTAACTCCTCAGGATCGTCTACATGAGGCTAGTGTGATTTGTGGTTATCCCCCAGCTGACCAAGAGTGATTTTCCTCAGTCTATGACGCAGAGACGACGACTCACGCCAGGGCGAGTGGCCGGAAGAGAGAGAGAGAGAGAGGAGGGGAGCGGAGGAGAGTCCTGCCTAAGCTAGTGGAGGCGGGGGAGCGTCTTTATCGCACGCGTTTATTTATGGACGGAGAGAGAGAGAGGTCCAAGGTTGGGGACGCACGGAGAAGAGGTAGAATAGAGAGGGGAGCCAAGAGCCGGTAAAGGTTTTCCGGCCAATTGGAGCACAGGGATCTCCCCAACGGACCGATCCCCAATATCATAGGATAACTTTCATCTACCTCGGTTTGTTTATATCCTCCTCGAGAGTTTCAATACGAGCGTTCCATGACTGCAGCCAACCCTCCATCATTCCTCTTCGGATGTTCACACCCGCAAGGTCTTCCTGCCTTCTCACGTCCCTTTTTCGTTTCACGTCCGAGGCTTCTTCCTCATTCCGGGCGCACACTGAAACGGACAAGATGGTTTTTGTACCGTGCGACAATAGTATTTTGCGTCATTTTGCCCGATGCTGCTTTGAAATGATTGTTGAAAATAAACCCGAAACGCATCGACTCGAGCGGTCGAACAATGGAAAGAGGACTCAAGATGGCGTACAATGTAACAATTGAGCTCCGACACAATTCCCCGCGTTTCATGG